>JABTTQ020001729.1:28-600028 GCA_016081115.2 Rehmannia glutinosa | reverse complement strand
GAAAACATTTCACAAATGAGTTAAGTCTTTAGTCAAAACAACTAAGTTATTCTATCAACAACTCGAGTCAGTGCTGAAGTTACTAACTCTGCGATTAACTAACTTAGCCGTCCATCTAGACTCAACTCGTGAAGTATTAACTCAAACGTTTTAAAAGGACTAAATCGAAAAGTTGGTAAGGTTTATTCAACCCCCTTCTAAACCTTACACTCACACCCCTTGGGACCTACAAGTGGTATCAGAGCGGTTGGTTCATTGAGCCTTCCGCATTGGTTACTGAACTAGATCTCCAAAATTTTTCAAAGCTTGCTTTAGCACTTGATCTTTCAAAACTCCTTTATTCAACAAAGTTATTATCATGGACACAAATTTGACACGCATCCCTATGTTCACAATTGAGGAATTTGATGATTGGAAAATTCGTATGTAGGCTCATCTATCAGCATTACACGATGAAATATGGATAGTGATAGAATATGGGCCACTCCAAATCTTAAAAGTGAACATAGTTGCAAGGAGAGCTTCAACAGAAGGAGAAGAGGATGCTGCTCCCAGACCAGCTATGGTTGAAAAACCAAGAGCTGAATGGACAAATGATGATAGGAAAAAATATAACCTGGACAACGTGGCCAAAGACATTCTTTACAAAACCTTGGACAAAGCCATGTTCAACAAAGTCAAATCATGCAAAACGACAAAAGAAATCTGGGACAAGCTAACCTTGATTTGTGAAGGCTCAAAACAAATCAAGGAAAATAAACTACTGTTCTTTGTAAATTTGAAAATTTCAAGATGCTTGCAGGAGAAACCTTGATCAACCGGATGCTCGGTTCACGTAAAATACCAATGAGCTATATGCACTTGGAAAAGAATATACACAGAAAAATGTGTATGAAGATTCTAAGAAGTCTCCCATCCGAGTGGGAAATGAAAGTCATGGCCCCGAGACACTCCATGGACCTATCAAAACATCCAACCACGAGCTATTCTCGGATCTCAAAGCCTACGAATTTGAGCCGAGAAGAAAAGACCAAGAGGAGACAATCGTGCTCAAACAATCGCTTAATAGTTAAGGATGGTAAAAGAGTGAGGTCAAGGAAGTCATTGACCAAGAGGAGATTTCCCCGATGGTTAAAAGATTTAACAAATTCTTCAACAAGAATTACAAAAGAGGCAAAGGTGAATCCTCCGTAAGACACTCGGCTCCTCCAAGTAAAGGGAAGATAGGCCACCCAAAAGAACAGAGCATCAAAGGATTGAGTATCAAAGAGCTGACAATCCAAGGATGGAAAGAACTGATCAAAAGGTTGAGAATTCAACCCGGTCACTATGCCATTGAATGCCCATATCCTCGTAGTCAACAAATACATGAATGAAGAGGAAAGAAAAGTTTTCGGAGAGAAAGAAGACAAGAGAAGAAAAAAAGCAATGTTGGTCAGTCCGCCGAGACTCACGAGACAAAGAAAAAGGCAAGTCAAAAGACACAGCAGACTGGAGAGTAGTGAAGCCGACTACTCAAGTGACTCAAGAAGAAGCCTTGATCTGTCTAATGGCCAAAGAACAAGACCAACCTGACCAAGAAGATGAGGTTCAATGAACAGCTGAGTGCCAAGGCACCTGGTACATGGATAGTGGTTGTTCCAGACACATGACAGGAAATAAGAAAAAACTGTCAAAATTTAAGGAAGTTAGAGGTGCAAAAGTCATATTTGGAGGAAATGAAGCTCCAGGAGAAATAAGAGGCATTAGATCCATCAAGAAAATGGATTAGAAATTACAGATGTCGCACATGTAGAAGGCCTCAATTTCAACTTATTAAGCATAAGTCAACTCTGTGACAAGGGCTATAATGTTGGATTCAATATGGGAGTGTGCCAAATCAAGAACACTGAATCTAATGAAGTAGTGTTGCAAGGATGCGCACAAAAGAACATGTATGTGGTAAATTGGTCACCGCAACACCAAGCACTTGTCTGCTAGCAAAGAGCACAAATGAGAATCAAGTTGATCGTGGGCACAAGAAGCTGAGTCACCTGAATTTCAAAACAATTAACAAGCTTGCAAGGACCAATCTTGTGGAAGGACTTCCAGACTCAGTATACAAGAAGGAAAGTGTATGTGATGCATGCCAGATGGGAAAACAGATCAAATCATCATTCAAAGAAAAGACATGTCCATCTTCAACAAGAACATTGCACCTGCTACATATGGATCTATTTGGTCCAGTTGAACCAGCCAACCTAAGTGGGAAGAAATACACCTTGGTGGTAGTAGATGACTACTCAAGATACACATGGACAATATTCATGTGTAAGAAGAAAGAAACTCTGCAGAAACTACCACAACTGATGAAGAGAATCCAAAATGAGAAGAGTCAAACCATTATCTTTTTAAGATCTGATTGAGGAACTGAGTTTGTCAATGGTATAATAACTCAATATTTTGTTGAAAATGTTATTGGTCATGAATTATCAAAGAAAGAGGACTCCACAAAGAAATGGAGTTGCGAAAAGAAGAATAGGACTCTCAAAGAAGCAGCAAGGACCGTGTTAGTCAAGGGGCTAAAAGCTTAAAAGATTTTGGGTCAAGCATAAACACAAAGATGCTATACTCAAAATAGATGCATGATAAACATACACGGTGACAAAGACTCCTATGAGATTTGGGACAGGGGAGAAAGCCAAATGTTGATACTTTTGAATATTTGGATGCAAATGCTTCATCCACAACAATGGCAAAGATAATTTAAAGACTTTTGATGCTAAAGTCGATGAAGGTATCTTCTTGATATCTTTGTTCGCCTTATTTTTAGCTTCACCGCAAGTGTACGGTGTAGTTTATAGAATAGGGTAAGCAAGGTCGTATCCACGGAGATTAATAAATTAATATGCTAAGTATTGATCCAAGATAGTCTTATTTTTATTTAGACGATCGAAATTAGATGATTGTTGTATTGAGATTAAGACAATTTTAATCACTAAAACACAAGATTAAGATAATACAAATGATAGAAGTATCAAGATAATGAAATGGATTTCCGAGTTAAGGTTTCGATTAATAATCCTCTTGTTGTTCGGTTTAATCAAGCCACGTTATTATCAATATTCCTATAAGACGATCACAAAGCTATTTTATCCTCCCTCTCGAGATGCATATAAAACGTAGATTGAAATACTTATGCTAGCATCTCTACTCAACATGAAGCATTCAACTCCCAAAAGTTTGAAAGATCAAATGTCCTCACAAATATTTACAAACCTCTCGATTCATGCAAATATTTGTGTCGAGTATTCAAGATCTAATATTGAAACTCATCTCTCGAATTATGAATCAATATATCAAACATGTTAAATCATTGACGATCAAGTGATAAAACAAGAATAAGCTCAAAATACTCAAATAGGCTTCAAGATAATAACTTCAACTAAGATTAAAACATCCAACAAGAGTTCATTAATCTACTTCCAAAACCCTAAACCTCAAGAGTTTAGCTACACATGATTAAACAACTTATAAACAAAGTGTTCAAAGCCATTACAAAGGAAAATGAAAGATTGAAACTAAAAGAGAAGCAAGAAAAACTTAGAACGCCGACAATCTCTCGATATATCTCCGTTCTTCAAGCTCCGATGCAATCCGATTGTCTCCTTGATGTCTCCTTCCAAGAGTTGACCATTGTCTTATGTTGTAGATCCCAAAAATGCCAAAGATATCCTTGTGTGCGCCCGAAAAAGCCTTTTTATACCCACCATCAAGTTTAGGGCATAATCTTTGCAGACATGGGATTCCCAGCGCAGACGCACGGGTGGTGCGTCGGAGCACGGGTTACCCGTGCGCCACCTGCTGAAATAATCCAACTCTCTGTAGGGCGCACGGGTGGTGCGTCGGACCACGGCCTACCCGTGCGCCACTCCGGTGAAATCAGTCATCCTTTGTAGGACGCACGGGTCATGTGTCGATGCATGGGCTACCCGTGCGCCATGCTTTGCAGCTCGATTATCTTTATACAGGGTGCACAGTGGTGTCCGAGGCACGCCAACCCGTGTGCCCCTTGTCTTTTTCCGTAGACGCTCAATTTTCGCTCTTTTAGGCTTCACTTTTCGTATACCCACTCAATTCTCCGTGTTTCCACTTTGCTTTCCTTGTATTCGTATTCAATTTGCTTCAAATATTATGAAATTACTACAAAATAAGCAAAGTGTAATATCTTTTCCACAAGGAGTGAATATGTAACATTTAACGCGAGTATGTGCATGTTTATTTATATTTATAGCTAGAAATACGCCTCAAAATACATGCAAAACTCACACCTATCAAAATCCCCCAAACTTACACCGTTGACCGTCCCGATCAACAATTTTTGAAAACACGATCAAGCACAACAGGGAGATAAGAATAAAAGTGCACACAACGGATCCAAAAAGAAATTCATATTGTTCATCATGAATGTCAAGCAACAAACCAATCAAGCCTCAAATATCTGATCAAAGAACACGCCTCAAGTAAAACAAAGTGAAATGCTCTGAATTCCAACTCTCAAAGTTAAGTGTATACTCTCATCTCACGAGGATATAGGACGTGTTTACGCTCAAATCAATTCGATGTCGCAAAATTACCATAGGCTTGCAATTCGTCTCATATCTCCGCCACTAGAGTGTATGCAATTTGTGAATCAAAAAGGACTTTCTCATTTGGTTGTAATGAAGGCTCTTTGGTTTGGGTAGGAAATTTTGAATAAAGTGACTCAAACTCGAGTATATAGACCGATGAGCATATCAATCATTTTTATTACAATCCCATATGCTACTCCAATCATCCCTCATTTTTATCAACTTTATTTATCTCCATTTCCTTTCTTTCTTTTGAGAATCGCCTCAATTCACAATCCTTCGGCCCCCAAGTTTATCAACTTTTCAATCAATTTTTCATTTGTGCATTTTCAACACTTTTGTTTTTTTTTATTCAACTCATTTCCTTCCTCTTTATGTCCCATTTAACCAAGTATGCCCACTTATCCTACTTTTCAATTCCCACCCATTCATCCTCATTCATTCCTTTGCTCAACGCTATACATTCGAGTTTAAGGTGATGGATATATTAAGATCAAGGGTTAAATTCTTGTGGTTATCAAAGAAATAGGCTATAGGCTCAACTTGGCTAACTAGGAATTTCAACATCTTCAGGTAGGTAAAAGGCTTGAAAGGCTAGCAAAGATGGCCTTTAATCACATTCACAATTTGCATACAACATGTGGCCTTGACAGAGATACCCAAGCAAGTTCTAGAATTTTAACAACATGAATGATACACTCAAATTACAACAAGACTGCACACGATACAAACAGTAAAGGCTCAAAAGCTCACATGCTTGCAGTTATGTAATTCAAAGCATCAAACCAAGTTTTCCATTTCAACATGCTCAATGTCATCTATTCAAGGCTCAATCAACTCATAACCAACATTCAATCCCAACAATATGAATTTTCAATCAACACACAAACAACAAGTTGCAACGCCCGGTCAACTCACTCTCTAACCACTACGAAAGCAATAGACGTGCTAAAGCTATAAACGTGCTCTAATGCAAATGCAACCTAGAATGCTCTAATGCAACTATATGAAAACACAAAATGCATGAATAAATAAATATATATATATATATTTTTTGTATCCACACTTTTCATATATTAAAATACTATCTCTCCCCCCAAACTTGAATGAAATTATAGTGTCCTAAGGGGAAAAATAGAATTTCAATAACAAAAAGTGGGGATATACCTAAATCACTGCGGTGGCGGCGGTGGGAAGTGGCCTTGGGAAATATGCCACATTTGTAGCTGTTGGAGCACTTGCCACGTCTCCTCAGAACGCCGATCATATCGCTCGCTGAACGCGAGAAAATCAGCCCTATGTTGCCTCAAATCCTCTCCTTGCCGCCTCAACTCTTCTCCTTGCCGACGCAAGTCCTCCCCAAACGCATATAACATGTCTTGAAAATCAGTGCCGCGTTGGGGTCCTCCACTATGAGAAGAGATAAAGCTCCTTAGTCGTCATCCCTCCAATATTTTCTCGGGCGAACACGGAGGATGCAGTCACGCATTGTATATACCGGAAAACTGGATTCCGGATCCAAGAGGCATTGGCGGTCCGCGCGGCATACAACATCGACCCCGTTTGTGGTGTTTCCACAAGCATTCTCCAGAAGTCGTATTGATCATAATGGGGCATCGGGCGGGTACAAGCGTTTGTTGGAACCTCGAAAATGGTGTTCAATTGGGTCATAGACAGTTGTCTACGAACGTTCCCCAACCGAAATTTTATCATATACGGTTCAAAAGTCCCGCCTTGTTTGAGTACTTCCACGGTACTCAAAAACTCCAATGTATATTGTTTAAAGGTCGGCCACCTTCGGCTCATGAAGTTTGTCCATCCAACCTTTGCGAAGAGACGCCAAACGTCCTCATGTATCCCCAAAGTTTGGGTACAATCATCGTCGGCATAGCGGGATGGAGCTATTTGGCGACCGACCAAGCGATTCCATCGCTCAAGATCATCCGCGTTTGTCAATTCGACCCCATATGTCGCGGGACTGTTTTGGTCTACCTCTGGCGGTGCCACGTCTCGTTGTGCCGCCCCGCGTGCACGTCTCCTTCCACCCTGGGGATTTCTTCGCTCGGCCATGAAGGATTTGTACCTGAAATACATTCCATTAGCAACCCAATATCATCAATGGCAACAACAAAGTAGGGGATTAAAGCTAACATATTAGGTGATGCAAATTCACTTTCCTACTTTACTTTGATCGATCAACTACCCCAAGCAAGCAAGAATTATGGCCATTCTAGACAAGTATTATCTCAAACAAACATTGGCCATGCCTTATTCATCAATATTTCATCCAAAATCTTCTCAATTACACAAGCCCACAAGGTGTTTGATAAATTGCTTCAAAGAGTTTTTCATTCAAAACATAGCAAAAATATCAAGGCTAGCACCAATCATGATTCTCATTACATAAATGACAAGAAATTCGCAAGGAAAAACGAAGCTCTTACCGGAATTTTTCGAATTTCGAATCAAGGTGAAGAACTTGAACCCTAGGTGCTTTATCTTCAATTTTCTTCAATCACACTTGAATACAATGCAAATTGTGGTTCTAATGTGATGGGGGAGTGATTAAATGGGAGAATTTGGGTAGAAATCACAAGAAATTTTGAAGGCAATGAAGGAGGAAGTAAAGGGCACGCGATTTGGGGGATTTGGAGAAGAAGAACAGTTTTAAAAACTGTCATATTTAACCCCCTTCTGTACGGCGCACGGGTGGTGCGTCGAAGCACGGGTTACCCGTGCGCCACCCCGACAAACTCCTCAACTCTCTGTAGGGCGCACGGGTGGTGTGCCAACGCACGGGCTACCCGTGCGCACCTGTACAACAATTCAGAATTTTTTTTTTGAATAAAAACACACAAAAATGAAACAAAAACACACAAATCACACTCATTAATAGAAACACGCATATCAAATCACTCAAATCACACAAAATTAAAACTAAACACACACAAAAAATGAAAGTCACACGAAAAACCGTTGGGTTGCCTTCCAACAAGCGCTATATTTAACGTCTTTAGCTTGACGCCTATTTTGTTAAATTACGGGTCGCGCAAGGTGGTGGATGTCACCTCCTCTTGATTTCCTCGGTGGAAGTAGTGCTTAATCCGTTGGCCGTTTACCATGAAAGTCTCGCCTTCTTTTGTCAACAATTCTACAATCCCGGGTGGATTCAATACTTTCTTTATCACGAATGGCCCCGACCACTTAGACTTGAGTTTTCCCGGGAAATATTTAAGGCGTGAATTGTATAGAGCACCCGGTTCTCCCTCCAAAAACTCTCTTTTCTTGATCATCTTATCATGCCACCTCTTGGTTCTTTCTTTATAAATTCGGGAGTTTTCGTAAGCTTCATCCCGAAACTCTTCCATCCGATTCAAATGGAGCAACCTTTCCTCGCCAACTTTCTCGAAAATCCGATTTCTTGACCGCCCAAAATGCTTTGTGCTCCAATTCTACCGCAAATGGCACGACTTCCCAAAGATAAGTTGATATGGAGATGTGCCCAACGGTGTCTTATATGCAGTCCGGTATGCCCACAAAGCGTCATCCAATTTTAACGCCAATCTTTTCGGTTGATGTTCACCGTCTTTTCAAGGATTTGTTTGATCTCCCCTGTTAGCCATACGCTTGTCCATTGGCTTGTGGATGATATGCCAATGCAACTTTATGTTTGACCCCATATTTTGCCAACAAATTGCTCATCAATTTATTTACAAAATGCGACCCTCCATCGCTAATTAAAGCTCTTGGAGTCTTAGAATCGAGTAAATATATTTTTCTTAAGGAATCGCATTACAACCTGAGCATCATTTGTTTTGGAAGGAATTGCCTCTACCCAACGGGATACATATTCCACAGCAAGTAGAATATATTGATAACCCGAAGACGATGGAAATGGGCCCATAAAATCAATCCCCCACACATCGAACAACTCTACTTCAATTACATTGGTCATTGGCATCTCGTGTTTCCTTGAAATGTTTCCCATTCGCTGACACCTGTCACATTGTTGCACAAACAAATAATAGTCATTAAATAAAGTGGGCCAATATAGCCCACTTTGCAATACCTTCGCTGCGGTGCGAGTGGGGCCAAAATGTCCGCCAGATGGTGAAGAGTGGCACTGTTGTAGGACTCCCTCCCATTCTTCTTGAGGTACGCATCTTCTTATGATTTTGTCCGCGCACCTCTTAAAGAGTAGGGGGTCGTCCCACATGTAGAACTTTACATCATGTAAGAATTTCTTCTTTTGATACGGTGATAGATCCGGAGGTAGAACTCCGACAGCCAAATAGTTGACAAAGTCCGCATACCATGGGAACTTTGCCTCAAGCATGAGTAATCGTTCATCAGGAAACTCCTCGTTTATTAATCCCGTACTTCCTTTTGCTCCCTCTTGATTTTCTAATCGAGACAAATGGTCTGCTACCACGTTCTCGCATCCTTTCCGGTCCTTGATTTCCACATCAAACTCTTGTAATAATAAGATCCATCAAATCAACCTCGGTTTCGCATCCTTCTTGTCAACGAGGTATTTGATAGCCGCATGGTCGGTATGTACAATCGTTTTCGTCCCAATCAAGTAAGATCGGAATTTATCGAATGCGAAAACAATCGCCAACATCTCTTTCTCGGTTGTGGTATAATTCTCGCTGAGCAATCGGCCCAACGCTCGACTTGCATAGTAGATGGATCGGAACAATTTTTCCTCTTTTGACCGAGAAACAGCCCCAACCGCAAAGTCGCTTGCATCACACATCACCAAATGGTTGACTCCAATTTGGGGCCACAGTATAGGTGCGGTCACCAATCTTTTCTTCGCGTTTGAACGCCCGCAAACATTCATTGGAAAAAATGAAAGATCTTTTTTCTAGAATTGGCTCAGGGCTTAGAAATTTTAGAAAAGTCACGGATAAACCTTCAGAAAATCCGGCATGGCCCAAGAAGCTCCGAATGGCTTTCTCGTTTGTAGGAGGTGGTAACTTCTCAATTGCTACAATCTTTGCCCGATCAACTTCCAAACATGCGAAGAGACTCGATGACCAAGTATAATGCCATCGCGTACCATAAAATGGCACTTTTCCCAATTTAGTACTAGACTGGTCTCTTCACATCGCCGCAAAACTAGGGAAAGATTGTGAAGACAATTATCAAAAGAATCACCAAACATAGAGAAATCGTCCATAAATACCTCCATAACTTTTTCAATAAGATCGTGAAATATAGCCATCATACAATGTTGGAAAGTTGCAGGCGCGTTACATAAACCAAATGGCATGCGATTTAAATGCAAATGTGCCATACGGACATGTAAATGTTGTTTTCTCTTGGTCTTCCCAAGACAATCATGATTTGATTGTACCTTTAATAACCATCTAAAAAGCAATAATAATCATAACCCGCAAGACGATCCAACATCATATCAATAAAGGGGAGGGGAAAGTGATCTTTTCGAGTGGCATCATTAAGTTTTCTATAATCAATACATATTCGCCACGCGGTAACAATTCTAGTAGCAATTTGTTCCTAATTTTCATTTTTCACCACTCATATTACCCCCCTTTTTCGGCACCACTTGTACCGACTCACCCATGATCTATCGGATATCGCATAAATGATCCCTTGATCCAACCATTTCAACACTTTCTTCCTAACCACATCTTGCATGATAGGGTTTAGTCGTCTTTGGTTTTGCAATCGATGGTTTATAAACATCTTCCATCCGAATTTTATGCATCACAATGGATGGACTTATGCCTTTTAAATCGGTTTATAGACCATCCTAAAGTGCCGACTTATGTTTTCGTAAAACCCTTAACGATTTATCAAGTTGAGTAGGAGTGAGAAGAGATGAAACGATTACGGATTTGCATTATTTGCCCCAAGGAATGCATATTTGAGGTGTTTAGGTAATTGCTTGAGTTCTGGAGTCGGTGTTGTTATTTCAGGGTCACGCATGGGTTGCCCATGCGCCGCAAGACGACCGTGTGCTCTTTAGAGAGCTCAACCCGTCTTCAAAGATCACGCACGGGTTCCCCGTGCGTGATGACGCACGGGTGGTGCGTTCCCCGCAAGTTCGGCTCCCTTATTTCTGGCTTTGCGTTCTCGCCTCTTGCGCTATTAGGTAGTTCCTGCATATGATCTAAGGCACAAACATAGTCGTACAAATCTTGGTTATCAAAATCAAGTACAACACTCGACATTGAGCACGAGTGCGTTAGACAAATTCCAAATCATCTCAGACAATGTATGATCAACATAATCCTCAATGCATGAACTAACTATATCCAAAAATTACAATTTTCTACCGAATCATGAAATTTCATTGCCTTATATATAGAAAATAAAACATGCTCATCATTAACACGTAATGTGAGCTCCTTTTTGCACATCTATTAAGTGCTTTACCCGTTGCTAGGAAAGGGCGTCCGGTATCGGTGGAACGCCTCGATCTTCTTCCATATCCAAAACCAAGAAATCCACGGGGAATATAAATTTATCAACTTTTACCAATACGTCTTCAATAATTCCCCCTGGATACGTAAGTGATCGGTCTGCAAGTTGCAATGTCACCGTAGTTGGTTTCACGTCGCCTAATCCAAGTTTCCTGAAAATGGACAAAGGCATCAAATTAATACTTGCCCCCAAATCACATAACACTTTATTAAAGAAATTATCACTAATAGCACAAGGGATAGTGAAACTCCCCGGATCTTTCAGTTTTTGTGGTAGCTTCCTTTGGATAATTGCACTACATTCTTCCGTCAAATTCACCGTTTCAAAGCTTGTCATCTTCCATTTTCTTGACATAACATCCTTAAGAAATTTCGCATAGTTCGGCATCTGTTCTAGTGCGTCTGCAAAAGGAATGTTAATGTGCAATTTCTTAAATATATCAAGGAATTTGGCAAATTGATCATCAAGCTTTTTCTTTTGAAATCTTTGAGGAAAGGGAAGAGATATAGGCAACTTAGATATATTCGAGTTAGATGATGATTTTAGCTTCTCAGCCCCTGTTTGTTCCGCCTCTTTGTTCTCTTCTTTCCTATTTTCTTCAATATCATCATTCATCACGAATTCTCCTACTTCCGGCCTAGATGCTTCATCCAAAAGTTTCAGATTCCCAGATTTTTCTTTAGGCTCCTCATATTCCGTATCGCTTCGTAAACGAATCGTCTTTCATTGTTCCTTAGGATTCATTTCCGTATTACTTGGAAATTGACCCTTTTGATGTTGACCACCCACAATTGTAGCCAATTGACCCATTTGAGTCTCCAGATTCTTTATCGAGCTTGTCACTTGTTATTTTATCTTATCCATCCGAAGGTTTTGCTTAGCGAGGCGGCTCCTCGTATCATTCATGAAAGCATTAGATTGATTTATGAAGGAGGTGAGTGCATCTTCCAACGACGATTTGCCTTCCCATTACCGCCTCCACTTGAAGCATTAAATCCCTACGGAGGTTGTAACACATTCTTTGTATTTGCATAGGAAAAATTTTCATGATTTCTCAACCCTGGATGGTAGTGCGTTGGGTTTGAATTATTCCTAAATTGTTGAAATTCCTGTTATTCACATAATTTACCTATTCCATCGGATATAGAAGAGCTTCACTACCCATGCTCGTGCACGCTTCGTCCTTCGTAAATACACTCAATTGAGTTGTCAAAGCCGCTACTTGTGCCGTCAATGTTTTAATTGGGTCCGAATCCGAGATTTCGCTACTCGTTGTACATTGGATCTTTCGGATATGGCCACTAATCGTTCATGGCCATTTCCTCAAGAAGGTTCAAGGCATCTTGTGTAAACCTTGCCAACAATGCTCCTCCCGCCGCGGCATCCACAAATGCCCTCGTCTGCATCCCCATTAAACCATTGTAGAAGAAACATAATCGTTAATCCTCCGGAAACCCATGTTGTGGACATCTACGTATCAAATCCCGAAACCTTTCCCAAGCCTCATACAAAGGCTCGAGTCGAACTACGGAATTGAGTAATCTCGCTTTTTTTTGCAAAGTTTTGCTCGGTGGAAAGAATTTAAACAAGAACTTTTGCCTCGGTTCGTCCCAAGTGCTTACACGCTCTTGCGTCAAAGTACCCAACCAATTTCTCGCCTTATCCCGTAAAGAGAATGGGAACAGGCGCAATCTTATGGCGTCATCCGAGACTCCGTTCATTTTGATCGTATTGCATATTTGGATAAAATGCGCAAGGTGAGAGTTAGGATCTTCTTGATTTGCGAACCCCAAACTGATTCTCGTTGCACCATATTGATCAGTGTCGGTTTGAGTTTGAGCTCGAAGTTGTTGGCATTGATAGGAATATGGGCAATACCACCGTAATTACGATTCGTTTGTGGTCGAAAGTAATCACGAATGGCTTGTTTGTTGCACCGTATCGGTAACTCATTTCCACCATTGTTTGCCTAGGTATTGGTAACTCGTTCAAATCCCCCATTATCGGATTGTGTTGTCTTTCACCCGTCTAGTGGTAGCACTAATTCTTCTCAAAAGCCTCGACTTCCTGTATAAGCGCTATCAAGTCCCCTTGCCTCGAGCGTGTGTTCATGCACTACCCGGACCGAACTAAAAGAAACAAGTCAAATAATGAAGAATTAAAGTGAATCCAAAATATAAAAATAAAATTGTCTAAATTAAAATTAATTCTATATATCGCAATATTAGCACCAAAAATTGTATTAATCCCAAGAACGCGCCAAAAACTTGTTCGCCTTTATTTTTAGCTTCACCGCAAGTGTACGGTGTAGTTTATAGAATAGGGTAAGCAAGGTCGTATCCACGGAGATTAATAAATTAATATGCTAAGTATTGATCCAAGATAATCTTATTTTTATTTAGACGATCGAAATTAGATGATTGTTGTATTGAGATTAAGACAATTTTAATCACTAAAACACAAGATTAAGATAATACAAATGATAGAAGTATCAAGATAATGAAATGGATTTCCGAGTTAAGGTTTCGATTAATAATCCTCTTGTTGTCCGATTTAATCAAGCCACGTTATTATCAATATTCCTATAAGACGATCACAAAGCTATTTTATCCTCCCTCTCGAGATGCATATAAAACGTAGATTGAAATACTTATGCTAGCATCTCTACTCAACATGAAGCATTCAACTCCCAAAAGTTTAAAAGATCAAATGTCCTCACAAATATTTACAAACCTCTCGATTCATGCAAATATTTGTGTCGAGTATTCAAGATCTAATATTGAAACTCATCTCTCGAATTATGAATCAATATATCAAACAAGTTAAATCATTGATCAAGTGATAAAACAAGAGTAAGCTCAAAATACTCAAATAGGGTTCAAGATAATAACTTCAACTAAGATTAAAACATCCAACAAGAGTTCATTAATCTACTTCCAAGACCCGGAAAACTCAAGAGTTTAGCTACACATGATCAAACAACTTATAAACAAAGTGTTCAAAGCCATTACAAATGAAAATGAAAGATTGAAACTAAAAGAGAAGCAAGAAAAACTTAGGAACGTCGACAATCTCTCGATATATCTCCGTTCTTAAAGCTCCGATGCAACCCGATTGTCTCCTTGATGTCTCCTTCCAAGAGTTGACCCTTGTCTTGTGTTGTAGATCCCAAAAATGCCAGCATATCCTTGTGTGCGCCCCCCAAAAAGCCTTTTTATACCCACCATCAAGTTTAGGGCATAATGTCATGCAGACATGGGATTCCAGGCGCAGACGCACGGGTGGTGCGTCGAGCACGGTTACCCGTGCGCCACCCTCACGAAATAATCCAACTCTCTCGTAGGGCACACGGGTGGTGCGTCGAGCACAAAGATACCCGTCGCCACTCCTGAAATTAGTCATCCTCTCCTCGTAGGGACGCCGGGTCATGCGTCGATGCATGGGCTACCCGTGCGCCATGTCATGCCTCCGCTATCTTTATACGGGTGCACGGGTGGTGTCCGAGGCACGCCAACCCGTGTGGCCCTTGTCTTTTCCGTAGAGGCTCAATTTTCGCTCTTTTAGGCTTCACTTTTCGTATACCCACTCAATTCTCCGTGTTTCCACTTTGCTTTCCTCGTATTCGTATTCAATTTGCTTCAAATATTATGAAATTCCTACAAAATAAGCAAAGTGTAATATCTTTTCCACATGGAATGAATATGTAACATTTAACGCGAGTATGTGCATGTTTACCCATCATAAATACGCCTCAAAATACATGCAAAACTCACACCTATCAGATACTCAGCTGAAAGCAAAGCCTATAAAGTGCTCAACAAGAGGACAATGGTTACGAAGAATCCATTCATGTGGTGTTTGATGAACCCAATGTAAATGGAGAAAACATTAAAGAGTCACCGATAAGTCGAATCACCAACCATGCAGAAGAGTCCCTATGTTGAAGTCAAGTCGGAATTATAAACCCGGATGAAGATGAGATAGCCGAGTCTCAAAGACACCGGGAAATATGCAAATAAGTGATGATGAGAGAGCTGATCAAAATAACACACCGCAAGACGATCAATCCAGCTAACTTACTCCAACTCCGATGTAAGATGGCCGAGAGACCATCCACCGTAACTAATCATTGGAGATGTAAGAGAAGGTGTAAAAACCAGATCCGAAACCCAACAAAAAGCTATGTTCACTTGTTTCATCTCACAAATAGAGCCAAAAGATGTGTCACAAGCATTGGATGACACACATTGGATTCAAGCCATGCAAGAAGAGTCAATCAATTTCAAAGAAACAAAGTGTGGGGAATTGGTTCAAAGACCTACCCATCAAAATGTTATTGGCACTAAATGGGTATTCAAACAAGATGAATGAGGAAGGTTTTGTGGTAAGAAACAAAGCAAGATTGGTAGCCAAAGGGTACGCCAAGAAGAAGGAATAGATTTTGATGAAACTTTTGCTCCTGTGGCAAGATTGGAAGCCATAAGGATGTTTCTTGCCTATGCTGCTCACAAGAACTTCACTGTATATCAAATTGATGTAAAGAGTGCATTCCTTAATGGGTTATTGGAGGAAGAAGTATATGTTGAACAACCTCCAAGATTTGAGCAGAAGACTCTTGGAGATAAAGTCTACAAACGGAAGCTTTATATGGATTGAAACAGGCACCAAAAGATGGTATGATACATTATCACAATTCCTGATTGAGAATGGATTTACCAAAGGCAAAGTGGATAGAACACTCTTCAGAATTCAAGATGGGAAGAGTATACTGCTTGTTCAAATATATGTGGATGACATCATCTTTGGATCCACAAACAAAGAGTTGTGTGATAAATTCTCAAATCTTATGCAAAGCAAATTTGAAATGAGCATGATGGGAGAGCTGACATTCTTTCTTAGACTCCAAGTAAAACAGCTGAAGGATGGAACCCTCATAAGTCAGACAAAATACACCAGAGATTTAATGAAGAAATTTGGCATGGAAGAGAAGTCTTCCTCGTGAAAATACCAATGAATACATCACAAAATGGATATGGATGCGGATGGCAAACCTGTGGATCAAACAAGATACGAGCACTTATCGGATCATTGCTCTATATCATAGCAAGCAGCCGGACATCACCTTTGCAGAGTGTATGTGCAAGATTTCAATCTGCTCCAAAAGAAAGCCACATGACTACAACCAAAAGAATCCGAGATATTTGAAAGGAAGCCAAGAAGTTGGCTTATGGTATCCTAAGAAAGGTGGATTCAAGTTAATTGGTTACTCAGACTCTGACTATGCTGGATGTAGAGTTGACAGAAGAGTGCCTCGGTACATGTCAAATGCTTGGAAATAGGTTAATTTCTGGTTTAGCAAGAAAAATTCAATAGCTACCTCTTCTGAAATGAAGCGTAGAATACATAGTTGCGGGCAAAATTGTTGTGCCCAAGTCTTATGGATGAGACAAAGAACAGAGAGACTATGAAGTTGAAGAAAAAGAAATTCCAATTATGTGTGATAACACAAGTGCAATCGCAATCACTCAAAATCCTGTGTTACACTCAAGAACAAAGCACATTGATGTCAGATATCACTTCATAAGAGATCATGTAGAAATGAAGGACATCACCTTGGAATATATCTCAACTGATAAGCAGTTAGCTGATATATTCACAAAACCATTATGTGAATCAAGATTTGAAGAACTCAAGCATGAATTAGGGTTAATTGAGCTGAGTTGACACTCAGAAGAGTCAAAGAAAAGAGATGGAACATGTGAAAAAGGGCTAAACTCTTGAATCAACTAAGTGAATCAGCCATATCGGAGAATCAGCTGCGTCAAGTTAACTGACAGCTGAGTACCCATGTGCAAAGAGAGAAGGGTTAAATTAGCTAAGGAATAAGATGAGTCATTTATGAGCAAAGTGACAAAAACGCAGTCGTTTTTACTAAGCGGGAATATTTTTAAGAATGACGTCAGCATAATTATGACGTGTACAGTCAAAAGTTGCACACAATGCTTATGATTGGATATAAATGCTGCCGCATTAAATGCGAGAAATTAAATGTTAATCGACGTGCAAAATCTGAGCCGTTGATCTTGATCAAATTTCAAAAACCACCCGCACGTCCTTTCATAACTCATACATATACCGTTTCTTCCAATTTTCTCTCACTTTACCAAAACTGTTCATCTCTCTCGAAAGCAAAGAAATAAATTTTCTCTCAAAACCCTACAAATCCACAAGTTTATTTTCAATGTTTTGTTCGGTAAAACATCGAGAAATGGCATCTACTCATGATTTTGTCAAGTTGGGAAAGAAAATCCACACTGGGTCTACTGTGGATTTTGACGACATGATCAAACATGGGTCTGACGACACCCTCATGAAGAAGATAGCAGAGAAGGCCGAAAAGTCCGGATCAAACCATTTTTGACGATGGAGTTTCCGATAACCTACGTGTAAGAGGTCGCACAGTTCTACGTGAACGCTGAAGTTCACGATGAGGGCATCAAGTCCTCTGTTCACGGAAAAGAGTTCACCATCACTGCTAAGGATCTGGCAGATCACTGTTCGTTGCTGGGGGAAGAAGTGTCGGAGATTTATGAAGCTGATGGTAAACCTGGTTGCTGCTTGGAAGGAAGTAGCCAAGCCCGACTGTGCTGCGAATGTTGTCTACACAGCTGAGAAGAAGCTGTTGAAGGAAGACTACCACAAGCTGCTGGATATTGTTGCCAAGTGCATTGATATCAAATTTGGAAGTTTTAATCAGCTGTCCAAAACTAAGCTAATCGTGATGGCTGCGATCATAGAAGAAAAGAAGTTGAACTGGGCTGAGTTTGTATACAGCAGACTCTGCCAAAATGTTGGGAATAAATCCTTCAAGAAGGATGGTTCGTTTGGAGGATCTCTGGGGTACGGCCTAGTGATTGGCCGGATGATGGAAGTAAAAAGAGTCCCTCTTCGACATGGAAAGGCGTGCCATGTCAACAAGAAAATGTTCTGGTCTAACCTTTCCGGAGCACAGAAGTGAGCATATGCCAAGAGAGATGATACGAGTGAGGGGGAATCATCTTACCCTGAAGAAATAGATGTCTCCTCCTCTCCCCAGAAGAAGGTTGCCCCTGCAGCTACAAAGAAGACTGATGCCCCTGCAGCAAAGAAAAAGAAAACAAAAGATGCACCTGCCCCTGCAGCCGAGTCACCTGCCCCTGCAGCCGCAGCGGAGAAAGAGCCTCAAATACCTTCTCCGATTATCAAGAAAAGAAGGATTGATAAGCCGAGACGACGACCACTCCTCGAGAAAAAGACGACAAAGACCGCCCCACGCCCAAGACTCAGAAGAAATCGTGTCCGAGCCAGAAATCCCTCTGGTAAGGACTAAAAGAAGAAGAATCTTCAAGCGTTCCGAGCTTGAGAAACCTACTGAGTCGACACTCACCTCAAACAGATATCGAGACTCGGCTGAGAAGTAGAGTCTCCGAAATTATATATGAAATGCTTGAAGTCTTCATCAAACCGATCAACAGAGGCAATTGAAGACACAAATCGTAGTCGAGCAATGTACCGAGACACAAGAAGTAATCGAGAAAGCCAACTCTCGTGTTGACACGGTTGTATCCCCTCCTGCAACAGACGCTACTGAGGGTGTGGAGCACCAAAGTTTGCTACCTTCAATCCCTGAGAACGAGGGACAGTAGGGAGAATATGATAAAGATGATGATGATGTAATGATCATATCCCCACCATATCCAGACATCCAAAATCGTCTACGAGAGTGGAGGAAGTGGAAGCTGAGTCGATCCAGGGAACAATTCCAAAGACCAGAGTTTATTGAAGAAGAAGACGAACTGTTGAACTTTCTTGGATTGACCAACGTGGTCAAGCACGATGAAGAAAAATCGCATGATATCTTGCGATCTTCAAAGACAAGGAGAAGCAGAGATCGGGCGTAGGAAGCTCGAGAAAAGGCCAGTATTTGTCCCTTCGCTGGAACCACTGATCATACACATCCTCACCTTGACATCCTCTCTGGGAGTGATGAAGATCTGGACCCTGCTGCTGGTACAGAAGAATTGGAGATGCAGCAAGCTATGCGGGAATCCAGGGCCCTATATGAGCAACGGTTATTGGAAGGACCAGGAGTCCTCCACATCACACCGGAGATTGATCCGATGGGAGTGGTGCAAAGATATTGCCACGCTTGTTCCGCCACCACTTCCCCTGCTCACTCAGAAGAAGGTGTTAAAGTTGGCGATGAAACTGGGATTGTGGGGACCCTAGTCAAGCCAACCCCTAATGAAGGTGTCTTACCACCGCCCCAACGGCTGAATACTCAAAGGGAACAACCGGGAGCCTTGAGACGAGTGATCGCATTCCAAGTCACTCACCGGTGTGCCACCGAGGGGAAACTCCTCCACTGCGCAGCAAGGTCGGAGGATGTCAGGTGACTCCACAACGAATCTTGGAGGCGAAGTGGAGAAGGAACAACAAATGGATACACAACAAGTTGTCATTGATTTGAGGCTCGAGGATAATTAAGATCGTCTCAAATGAAGTGCCAACCGCTTCTGCGCAGCTAATGACGCCGCTGATGCGATCCGAGGCACATGAAGGAATCGCCCGGGAGTTAACACTGGGCAATGAAAGTGAAATTCATGGAGTTGAGACTCAAAGTGGATGCCATCTCGAGAAGACCCCAAGATAGCCGACATCACAAAGGGACCGTCAAGCCTGCGCGCAGCTTGAGACCGCACGAGGTAGTAAAGGCCAACGGAGGTTGAGACTTCCGGAGTAAAGAGACGGAAGCACAGAACATCCCTCCTCCTATCATTGATCCATCTGAAAAGGAGATAAGTGCTCTTCACGATTCCCAAGAAAATCCTGATGTAACCTTTCTGGGATCTGAAGGTGAAGACGAAGTTGAGTCATCCCCTATTGCCCATCCAGAAGAATCAGCTAAGGATGTTCTCCCAAGCACGAGTAAGCCTGACCTTAAGGCTACTCGCCAAACCTTTAATTTTGATGATGAGCCACCTTGAAATATCATCATCGTCCAATGACGCTCGATATGGCCGAGGACCAACTCATATGGAAAAATCACCGAGACCGACGGCCGTTAAGACAACAGAGCTCAGCAAGTCGGGTCAACTTCACAATGCAGACCACAACAAACAGAGTCAACTACGTAGGCTCCCCAAGCTGCAGCAGGATCGACTCCAACAGGAACTTCATGAGCACAATTTGTCATTAAGCAGATTCCCGTTGCCCGTGATGATTCGATTGAAGATTCGTTTCCCTTCTCTCTAAAGTACCGACCTTCCCGAAGAATCGAGATCAAGAACGTTTCCATAAACCTCCGATCCCGTTATTCCAACAGACACCATCGTCCCAGCAGACTTTGACTTTGACGCTGCTTGGCCGCCAGCTGAGTCAGAAGTGACAGCAGAGGTTCGAGAAGTTTTCAAGGCCATATTTGCAGAGATAGAGAAGATGGAGAGGCACCAGGCCTCACTGGACATGAGGCTGGATAACAAAGACGCAAATCTTACTGCCGATCTGCGAGGAATAATTGTCAGGATCCGGGAATGGTGGCAACAACAGCAAATAATGCGCGTAGAACAAGCTCGATATTTAAGGACATTGTTTAATAAATTGCTAGTCTGGCGGGCTGAGAATGCTGATACAAAGACAAGAATGCAAGAGAACATCGATCGAATGCATGAGTCTCACACCACAGAGATGCAGCTGCTGCGTGAATATAATAAGAAAGAGCTCCTACGCGTAGAGGAGAACATGTAGGGGTGTTCATTTTTCGAATCAATTCGAAATTCGACTCGACTCGAATTCAAATCTCAATTTCGAATTAGGATTTTTGAATTTCGAATCGAATTTCGAATCAACTCGAATTTCGAATATAAATATTCGAATCAGATAACGAATTGGAGAATTTTTTTCGAATTCTATTCGAAAATCCTAATTTGGGGTGAAATTCGAGTAAATTCGATTTGAATATCGATTCATATTCGTATTTCAATTCGAATTCGTGTACTGATCGAACTCAATTATAATCCAAGTTTAATTTATATATTATATATTTTAAATATCATACATATATAAATTACATATGCAAATAGAAATAACATAATTAGTTGATGTATAAACATATTTAGTTTCAGTGTTTCACAATTCAATTTCATTTCAAAGTTTCAACATTTTGTGTAGTTTTCCAATTGTCCTATGATGTGTATAAGCTTAAAAGAACAATGTGTTTTTATTTCAAAAAAAGAACAATATGATTTTGATTTTAATAGATTTCAGCCTCAAAAGTATTTTGTCTCTTGGTTTTTGTGATTATCTTTATGGCAACAATATAGTTTTGATAATTTATATGGTTTGTTTATGTTATTGTTTCATTATAGAACTCTTTTGTGAATTTCTTTTTGAAATTTTGCTTGAAAAATATGTATTTTGGATCTGAAGAAAATGGGTCTGAAACACAAATGCGCCCATTTTATTGACAAATATGGATTTTCGGATTGACCCAAATTCGATTCGGAAATCGAAAAATCCAATTTGATTAAATTCGATTCGAAATTAATCGAATTAGGATCGAATTTCGAATCGAGGTTTTAAAAATTCCATTCGATTAATTCAATTCGAGAAAGTCGAATAATTCGGAATTCGATTCGATGAACACCTCTAAGAACATGGATAGGAAGTTCAGCCTCATCATGGCTGAAATGAAGCTGGTGACAGCTGAATCCAACGCCACCCGCTCCGAATTTTGTGCAGCATACTCCGCAGCAGATTCGAAGCATACCTCAGGTATTAGCCGCTTAGACTTCATGATTGCTAGCTTGTTTCCAGGGGTTCCTCTCTCCTTTGATGATGCCAAAAAGGGGGAAGAGGAATACCTAAAGGCGTTGAAAGGATCTGAAGTTGTGAAGGGAAAAACAGCCGATGAACAGAGAAGAGAGAAGAAAGGAAAATCTGTTGAGGGGGAAGGTTCGAAAGATATGACCTTGATGATTGCTAAAACCCCCCAACAAGGTCTTGTCACAAATTGATATCATCAAGAAACTTCCCGTGACTCTGCGCTCCAACATCCTGCAGTACCCATGGCTGAAAAGAGAAAGATAGTTGAAGCAGGGGTGAATGAGGTGGAAGGAAAGATGGATGCCCGAGTTATGGATATTCTCAAACAACATGGAGGCATTCCAATAGACAGAGACACCTATGCCATTTCAGATGTCGGAACCGAGACAAGATTTGTTGATGAATTCAAGACGCTCGCATCCGAGGGTTACTTCGCAAACATGTCCATGGCTCAAACCTGGGATATGTATTGGGAAAAAGGGCTCAAGTTATGTGAAGAAGGCGACAGCAGACGGCGACTGCGGCGATCACTGCTGGGTCACTCGCTTGACACTCACTGGGAAAAAGAAGGCCCCAAGATAATACACGCCCGGAGGCGAGAGGAAGAAGTAGTGGTGGAGGAAGAGGTTTGAGACCTAGACCTCTACCCAAAAACATTGAATATATAGATCCGGCAAGAAAGGAGGGATCTATTGGGTCGATTCGACGAAGTAGCCAACCTGCAAGTGGCTAAGAACATTGTTGAGTATGTGAAGAGGATTGAAGAAGAAAATAGAAGACAAACTCAGCTGTGGGAAGAAAGGGAAGAGAGAAAAAGAAGAGATGAAGCTACCATAAAAGCATATGAGAAAAAGAAAGCAGTTGAAGATGAGAAGAAGAGGAATAGATCAGAAGAAGAGAGTCAAAGAAGAGGAAAGAATGAGGTAACAAAGGAGATGAAGTGTTGTCTTTGTCCACCTCTTCATGTATTTTACTATGTAAATACATCTTTATGTAAGTCTTCTATACATCGAATAAAATTGTATAATTTCTATACTTGCGTAGATATAGAATAGCAAGGTTACATTAAGTTCTATTTAAGCTCTGATACACTCAGAAACAAACAAAGAACAAGAATGTTATGATCAATAAAAGATTGATTCTACGCATACATTCCGTGATTCTACATTGTATGTACGTATCTTTCTTTGTTTAATTATTGTGTGAATGTTTTAAGTTTTGGCATCATCAAAAAGGGGAAATTGTTGGGAAATTAATTTTTAGATTTTGATGAATGCCATGTAAAACTTAGAATAGAAAGTTGGCACCCCATTTTTGTTGTAGATAGCATTGTAATAGATAGGGCTGGTAGAGTGAGTTAAGTCGGCTATGCTCGAACATGCAAGAAAACAACTGGAGACTAAAAGGAAGACTCCACCGTGAGGCGGTGAGTGTGGCAAAGAAGAGAAGACAGAACTCGATCAAGATGCAATCGAGATACAATCGAGTGAAGTGTCGGTCAAGTCAACTCAAGATAGCCAAGTCTCAAGTTGAAGTGACATGATGAGTCATCCATGATTGGAAGTGACTCAAAGTCACCTGGGAAGTCAAGGAAATACAATCAAGTCGAGACAATCGAAAGAGATCCGTTGCAAGTCAAGTCAAGAGAATTACTTAAACAAGTAATACTTCCATATCGCCTTTCTTAAAGTGCTCAATCCTTAAGCGTGCAAAAGGAATAAACCAATGGGAAGCATCGCACTGTGTCGATCTCTGAAAAGTCAAGAATCATTCATACGAGGAAATGTCAATTCCAAGGATCGCAACAAGACAAGCTAACGACCACAAGTTTCTTTTGAAAATTAGCCTATCTCTTCAACGGGTAAATTTTCAAAAGAACATTATAAAAGGCTGAGGAATCTATTTGAGAAAAAAAGGGGGTTACCTTGACAATCAGAAAACAAATACGAGCAAGAAAAGCAATATCTGTAACCAAAAATATTCTCAAATCATTCAAGTTCAATCCTCAAGCCTACATTACGAAGGAAATCAATCCAACACTTACCTGTGAAGGAAAGACAACTTCAATCAATTGAAGAGGAAACATTTGAAGAATCAAGGGGTCTACATTCCACGGAGAATTGTAGAAAGGTTCAAGGTCGAACCAGTCTCAAGTTTTTGGAGGGCTTCGTGATCAAATCCAAGAAGCTTGAGCAAGTGGGTCATGTAGTAGTAGCAAGGCAAACCTGTGAAGAAGCGAGTCGTCATTTGAAGCCACTGGGTGACCAAGGTATCTCGGCATCGAGTCCCAAAGGATCAAGTTAGCTGTGTGATCAAGACTTGCATCCTGGATCATTAACCACTTTGTATATTGATCAATACTTAGTGGATTCCTCCAGGAGTTGGAGAAGAAAGGAGTAGAAGAATTACCCCATCTTCGAACCTCTATAAAAATCTATTGTGTCATTTACATTTCAAAGACTTTAATTTCTGCACATTACTTTAATATCTCAATGAAAAATTTGCTATCCAATTGATAATCAACAAAGTGCTAAAACCAAGTATTAAAACCACTTAAACAAAATTCCAGGGTGTTAAGTCTTCCATTGAAAATATTTCACAATCGAGTTAAGTCTTTAGTCAAAACAAATGAGTTATTCTATCAACGGCTCGAGTCTGCTTTAGTGACTAACTCTGTGATTAACTAACTTAGTCAGTCCATCTAGGACTCAAATTTGTGAAGTATTAACTCTGAACATTTTAAAAGGACTAAATCGAAAAGTTGGTAAGGTTTATTCAACCCCCCCTTCTAAACCTTACACTCACACCCCTTGGGACCTACAGGGCTTAATTCTGGACTTAAGTATTTCGGGATTTCAGTACGATTTTTGGAGAAACGCAAATTATTAGACGGATTTACACTATCGCATTGAAGCTTAGAGATTCCTATTAATTGCATATATACAAAAAAAAATATGGTAGTTTAAGATATTAGTAAATTTTAGTTGTTTAATTTTTATTTTCTTAGTATACTAGTGTTCTTTTGGATTTATATTATAGAAATTAAGAAATTGATTTTTTGTTGGTAATTAGAAAGTTACCCATTTACCCTCAAGAACTTTTGCCCTTAAAATATCCCAACTACACCATCATTCTTCACTTTTACTAACACTTTGTCTTGTAGGTTAAGATTAGAACTCCAAGGTAACTCCCATTTTTCTCTTCAACTTTCAAGTTTTGATTTAAATTTTCCTTCAATAAAAATATAAGATTTTTGTAGTAAAAGCATGCAATAGGTTAGTATATGAGTTTATGCATGTTTTGTGTTAATAAATGAAACAAAAGTTTGGACATTTTAGCATGTGATTTTGGTCATAGTTATTTTAATTTTGGAGATGATATTTGTTTTATGTAATCTTGTTAAAAGGTTGTCTAGCATGTTTAGATATGATGATATATGAATTTTGATGATTATTTTGGTGTTGATTTTGATACATGAAATATTTAAGTTAGTAGAAGTATTTATGGACATTTTTAGTACTTTAACCTTTTGTGTTGGTGTAGTACTTTTGTTGATAGTGAAAATGGATTACATGACAAATTTGGAGAAGATTCATGATTTTTAACTTGTAGAAAAATAACAAAATGGAGGGGTAGGGAGTGGAGACATGGATGGTCAAGTTGGAAGTTTGAGTGTGTGTTTTGTTTGTTAGTATGAGAGATAATGAATAGTAACAAAATAGAAGCCATGCTTTTGGGTGGAGTAAGTTGTACTCTTTGTCAAAGAGGTATGGGGAAGCCTTAAAATAAGGAAGTGTTGTTGGGAGATATTTTAGGAAAATGATTGTTGGTGATTAGATGATGGTTGGTGATTATAGAGAAGCACTTAGTTGATTAAAGTGTAGAATTTTTAAACATAGTTAATAATTAATTGAATAAATATATATATATATATAGATATTGATTTATTATAAGAGAGATAATAATTATGATTAATACCATAGAGGGATGAGTTGACTAAACTTTGACTATGGACTTAGGTTATGACAACTTAGTTAACTGAGTTTGATTAACTAATTATTTATTTAATAATTATTTGACTACTTATTAGTTTATAAATTATTTATTTATTTATTTATTTATTTACTTATTAATTATTGATTTAATTATTTTCAAAATTAATGAATTAATTAATTTGAATTATTTATTATTTAATTTAATTTATTTATTTAAATTAATTAGTCTAATAAAAAAAATTATAATATTTTATTTATTTGATTCTAATATAAATATAGAGTCAGGTGGACTATTAAAGGGCTTATTTTTACTTAAGTGACTTATTATTACTTCATTAATTAAGGATAGTTAGATTAATTATTAAATTTGCCTTTCCTCGAATAACATACTCTATGAACATTATAGACCTCACATAAGTAGTAGCTTGATCGATAACTTGTTGAATTTTAGCCTTGAACCTTTACGATTCACTTGTGTTAGGTGCGACACGATCGAACTCTTCTCAGTCGCAAATATTCAACACTTTTACGTCAAACAAAGGTGGGTAAACTTCTAATTTATAAGCATGTTGTATTGTTACACTAATTTGGTTAAATTCCCTATTAATGCATGAAATTGAAAGTGACACTACGGTGTCGGCCGACGGGCCATATGAATGAAAAGTGCCTTCGGGCTAAATAGAAAGTGCCTTCGGGCCGAAATGGAAAGTACCTTCGGGTCAAATTTTATTATGCAGTATAGATGTATTTCTCCTGTTAGTGTAACTGCTTACGTTTTCCCACTGAGTGTAAAAACTCACGCCTTCAAACTAATATTATTTTCAGATGATGGGGGCGAGCAGTAGGGGCTGTGCACGTGGAAGTCGCACGTTCCTTACTTATTTTGTCATAAACTCCAAACATAAAATATATATTCTGAACTTGTATTAAGAAGTCAATCATACTCTGATGACTCGTACTTGGACGTACCATGTTAAGCCTTTTAATTTTCACATTTTGACATGTTGTATATATATATATATATATATATGGTGTGTTTTTTAAAAAAAAAATTATTTCAAAATTTCTTAGATTAATATTATTCCATTACACTTCCGCAAATAATATAAGTGCATTTATGGTTTCATAGTGGCAATCTGAACTCAAAATGGGTTTGGGGTGTTACAAAAATACATGAATATACAAATTGATGTCCAATAGGCCGAATGCATAATTCTTAAAGCTCATTATAAATTACAATGTAATGAATAAATATTTCTTATATTTTTTATTAATTGTGTTTTTTTTATTTCATATATACAATATGTGTGTCAAACTGAATATCACAAAAAAATGATAAATTTGATATATTATACGTCAAAAATGGATCAAAAATGAAAAACTTATTAATTGTTTTTTAAAAAAAGATAAAGAATAAATACAGTAAGTAATGCAGTACACACACATATTTGGAAAGATAATTTTATATATTTTTATATTATTTTTAAAAGTTATTATTTAAAGAAAGTTGACTACCAAAAATAATGAAATACCAAATATTTATCATTTCTTATTATTATACATATGTTTATTACTTTTTATATCACAAAAAAAATGGGCAGAATAATCTTCTCATACTATTTCCAGAAGCGACTGTTATTATATATATATAGATTCTGTAGGATATTTTTTGGTCTTTTGAGGATTTAATATAAACATTTGAAAGGGACTGCAAAATCTTAAATAATAAATTCAATTGGTAAGGTTAATTAATAAAAAAAAAAAAGAAACATATATTCGGCAGAACCAATACTTATGAGAATAACTAACCATAACTCTCAATCATATCCCACCAAACTTGAGGAATTTCACACCTACAAATACTCTATCAATTCAGAGTCACGGGTTAGTCTCCTATTAGACGGTTTAACGAATCTAATTCGTTAGACGGATCCAAATATTCAATTCGTCAGCCCATAGCCCACACAAGTAGATATTTAATACCACATCCGCTAATAGATTTTAGGAGGACTACTATTACTTTTCGGAGGGAAAACTAATATTTTTAGAGGTGCTACCAAATATTTTTTAGGATGACTACTTATATTTTTTGTAGGAAGAACTAATACTTTTATGGGGAACTATTGATACTTTTATGAGGAAAATTATTACTTTTCAAAAGGAATACTAAAATACATTTAATCAGAACAACAATACAACATAATACTTTTAAACAAGACTACTAATACGTTTTGGTAGGAATACTAATACTCTTGATAGAAAAAATAAATATTTTTCAAGATGATTACTGAAAAAACTGTTCAAGCATATTACTAATTAGAGTTGGTAATGGGCTGGGCCGGGCCAGCCCGGCTAGAGCTCATCGGGCTTTTGTGAAATTTTGGGTCGGGTCGGACCGACCCAATTTTGATCGGGCCACAAAATTTATTGGCCCAACCCAGCCCATGCATACATTCTATGTAGAAAAAAATCGGGTTGGCCCGAAAAAGTCGGGTTAGCCCGGCCATTCGGGCTGGGCCAAATAGGCGCGACTTTTTTCGGGCCTAGAAAACTTCAGCCCAGCCCAGCTCAAACCTCGGGGTGGCTGGGTCAGCCCGCGGACCGGACTGGATTTTGCCACCTCTATTAATAATACATTTCATCGTTACAATTAATACTTTTTTGAGGGACTCCTAATACTTTTTGAGAGAAAAAATTAATTATATTCAGGAGAACTACTAAAATACTCTCCAGGGAACTAGTAATACTTTTTAGAGAAACTACTAATACTTTTCGGATGCACTGCCACAGAATATTACAAACATGCCACTGGTACATGAAATTGCGAAAAAATTTGGGTCGGGTTGGATCCTTCTAACGGAAAATGCCTGTTAGACGGCTTGACAAAAATCTATACTTCTAGCTAGTGGCATTTAGACGCAATAAATCTTATGGATAAATATTACAAAAACACCCCTCATGTTTTGGACTAATTACAAAAAACTCCAGAGATTCTCGAAAATTACAAAAGCACCTTGAGGTTTGACTCTATCTTGCATTTTCCGCCTTCATAAGCAAAATATATTTTGAAAACCCCCCTAAACGAAATTTATGGAAATATTACTTACCCCTTTAAATTTATGGTATACTCAAGCTTGAGGAGGATTTTGTAATTTTAAAACATCTCTGAATTTTTTTGTAATTAGCCCAAACGTGAGGTTTTTTTTTTTTATAACTATCTCTAACTCTTGTTCTTCACTTTGTTACTCTATTATTTACATCGGAGCTCATTGTCCAAACTCCAAACTATGTACTCCTTCACAAGGTATATATTTTACATTACACATTGTGTAATGCTTCACTAAATATTGAAAAATTTCCATCGAGCAAATCCCTATTTCATGTTTTTTTTTTTTGAGGAAAAATCCCTATTTCATGTTACATAGTGCTTAATGCTTAGGTATCGGAGCATATCAATGTCCATGCTCGCAGAAAATTGCACTATAGGTCACATTAGATTTTAGTCGTTGTGATTTTAGTCCCACAATTTTTAAATAGTCCCACCGAAACAGCTTTGATGCATAATTAGCCTTTACCATTGGTTTTTCCGTTAGTTTAATTTTATTTTTTTGCAATTTTAGTACCACCATTTTTTATTTTTTTCGCACTTGGGAGTACAAGAGAAAAATTACAACTAAAGCTACAACAACATATATCCTATGGGACCAAAAGTGCCAGTATCCGTGCATTTTTTTCTCCAAATGAAATATATAACATAAAGCAAAACTAATTTTTGCCTTTGTTTAACTTCAAAATCATCATTCAATAATAAATTTAAAGAATTGTGAAGAAAATACATTTAATTAGTTGAAGTTTCACAATATATTACTATTCTAAACTTATGTGGGAGTCTATTCGAACTTTGTGTTGGTTTGTGGTACAATGCGATTATTTATACTAATTTTCTTGTATATAATCGTGTCCTAAAAGATTATCATAAAATGAACCAAAAGAATTATTTTCTTTGTTATATGTTTCGTGAAAGTCGTTTTATTGTTCGTATATTTTTATACCCTTTTTCTTTATTGTTGATAAATTGTCATTCGTAATATAATTAATTAATGCAATATTAATTATGTAATAAATTTTTTATTTAGTTAAATGAATAGTAATAAAATAAAAGCTATTAAAAATAAAAAGATAAACTAGTTACAATTATAAACTAAAAAAGTAAGGAAAAAATATTCATTTTGTCTAAAATTTGGTACTATCATCAAAATCTACATCTTTTAACAAAATATTTCCTTAAAAAACATATATTATCAAAGCTTTTTGAGATACTAAGTTCAATAAAAAAAAACATATAGTAAATATATAAAAAATAGATAAGTATTTTAGTTTTTATGAAAATTGTGCATTTACCATCACCTGATGATTAAGTCCTAGTGAAGTACTATAAATGCAGTTTGAGAATCTTATGCAACTATGTTTGCACTTTGCATGCAACAATGACTTTGGGACTAATAGTACAAATTGTGGGATTAAAGTCGCAATATCCTCACTCCTATAAGACCAATATTGCAGACCTATTTTAATTTACTGACCTATTTCAGTTGGGGAATGGCAAGTCTATCAATGTTTGGGAGTCTCCTTGGATCCCCAGGATACCAAATTTCAGACCTATTTTTACTGCCAGCAATTCAAACAACAAAGTGTGGGCTTGGGAATTTATGACTGAAGATGGCACGGCTTGGAATAGGGAATTAATTTTGCAGATATTTAAGGTGGAGGATGATAAGGTGATTAATTTTGCGCATTCCCATTGATGTGGAGGGTAACAAAGATAGATTTTGGTGGCATTGGGACAAGAAAGGATTGTATACTGTGAACTCAGCTTATAAACATCTGATCTTGACCAAACTTTTGAAAAGAGATACCCCTGAACTAGTGTTGGCTCGAAGCTTTGCCAAAAAATGTGGAGGAAATGCTGAAAATTGAAAATCAAAGGAAAGCTAAAGCATTTTTTGTGGAGATTGATTAATGCTAGCCTACCTACTTGAACTTAAAAGAAGAGGTGTGGATATGGATGAGAGATGTTCCTTGTGTGGTGAAGACATTGAGACAACTAAGCATATCTTTTTCTCTTGTGAAAGAGCTAAAAAGGTGTTTTCCTATCAACAATTAGGGCACTATGAAAGACTGGTGGCACCATACTTGTGGACTGCAGGACAATCAATGTAATCAACATCGAATTTAGCTGTCTGTGTATTTGTTATGGTGGTTATGGAAAACTCGAAATATTTGGGTGTTTCAAAAGGTGAAATGGCTGGAGCAAGATATTGTGAAAAGAGCTTTACATGAGTGGATGGAATTCAAGGATTTGCATAATCAAGGCCCTGCTCAATCTCTACAGGTTGAGGAGGGTAATCAGGCTTTTGTTGCTATGGGTCAAGAAAGAACAATAGGGTATCACAGTGTGAGGATCAGTGTTGTGGCTTTTTTGAATACTAAAATGTGTTTTGGGGGCTGGATTTGTGATGACAGAGGGTGTATAATCCAAGCTTGGGCTACTTCTAGGGATGGCTTCTTACATCCAGTTGAAGCACTCCTTATTGAAATTAGAAATGCCTTGGTTTTGACAGCAAGAAGATAATTTTTTACATAGATGATAAGGCTATTGGCAGCAAACTCAATATGAACGACTCTGTGAATTGGGATCTTTAGGTTGCTGATATAGCCAAAGACATCTTGTTGCTTAATTATCTTTTTGACCAGGTTGTGTACTCTATTTTGGATTTTAAGAACAAAATTAGTTGTGATAGGCTAGCAGGTTTAGCTGTGGATTGTATTCATGATTTGAATTAGTTCCACCAATTCCCCAAATGGCTTCTTGTGTGAGCTATATGGTTCAAGCCAGTTGGCTAGCTTCGATTTTATTGTAATTATCTTTCCTTTTCTTGAGGTTATATATGAAAAACTATCGTTTGACGAAAAAAATTATAAGACCAATATTGCAATGTTTGTCAATAACTTAATGACAACGTGAAGAGCTCGTGATAATCGCCGTTAAATTTTCAATAACTATAGGACTAAAATGCAAATTCAAATTCTTATAGAACGTTGGTTGCTTAAAAAAAAGTAAAAATTGGGACCATAATTGCAAGGTGTTGGACCAAAATCGCAAATGCTACAGCTCCTATGGGGCCCCATACTGTAATTTTCTATCTTATTTTATTGAGCTAAGCTCAATACACGAAATATTCTTGTCCATTTCTGGTTCGAAAATTCAAAGCCTTACTGAAAAATTAAATATACTAAGTACAATTTAAAATATTAATATTTCAAGCATAAAAAATTAAAATTTCATAAATACTCATATTGGAAATGTAATTACTCATAGCCAGTTTGTACTACTGTGCGACCAGCCCCGACATTGCCGCTACCGCACGACCAGGACCCTGGCTCATAGACTTTTGTATTTTGTGTTATGTATTATCTTATGGGTGTATTGTATTACATACTTTATAACTATTATTAGCGTGTAAGGTTTGTAGAAAATACTTTATTGGCAATTATTAAAATTTTGTGTATTTTATGTAAATGCATATAAATTTAGTGATGGGTTAAATCGCTAATAAGTATTAAAATTTATTAGAGTATTTGCTACTATTCATTTCTATTAATATTTCTGTTATGGTAGTTAGGGTAGTTATTCTGTTATAGAGTTAGTTAGCAAAGTTGTTTCCCTTAACTGCTTCATTTTCCTCTTCCTATCTTCTGCATAAATACCGTGGCCAAGCAATGGAATAAACAAGTCATTATCATCTCTCCAATATGTCTAATATACATAGAATATAATATGGTATCTAGAGCCTGGTACCTGGCGGTTTTTCGGCGACTATAATTTTTCCGGCGACATATTTTTTTTATTCTCTGGCTTTGATCATGGCGAATTCAACTATATCTATTATTCTTCCGACCTTTACCACTATCTCTCTTCGCTTAGATCAATCGAATTATTCATATTGGAAATCTCAGGTGCTTGCAACTGTTCGTGCGCACGGATTTGATGAATTTTTATTTGGAACTGTTGCTGTTCCATCCAAAATTTTGCAGAGTTCTTCTGATTCTCCTTTGATCCTCAATCCCGAGTTTCAATTGTGGATGCGAAGGATGCTTATTTTGTTCAGCTGGCTTCTTTTTTCTATCTTGGAGTCGATGCTTGGTCATGTGAATAAATGTTCTACCTCTGCAGAACTATGGAGTGTCCTTGAAGCTTTGTTTCAGTCATCCTCCAAGGCTAAAGTTATGCATCTGAGGTTGTTTCTCCAAACAACTAAGAAATTAGATCTCTCAATTGAAGAGTATGTGTTAAAGATGAGAGGTATTGTGGATAGTCTTCTTGTTGCAGATCAAATAATTAGTGATGATGATCTTATTCTCTATATTCTAGCTGGTCTTGGATCTGAGTTTTAAAGTGTGGTTGTGAATTTAACAAATCGAAGTGATACTCTTTCTCTTCAAGAGGTTCAGTTTTCCCTTCAGTCATATGAAATAAGGTTAGCACATCTATCATCTCCGACTTCTCCTTCTACTGCTCCCACTGCTCAGTTTGCGAATAGGAGATTTAACTCTTCAGAAAATACTACCAACAGAGGAGGTTTTGGATTTCGTGGTCGTGGAAAGGGTAGGTTTAGTAGAAATAAACCTGCTTGTCAAATTTGTGGAAAAACAAATCATCTAGCTGCAAAATGTTTCAAGAGGTTTTGATGTGAGTTTTGTTGGAATGGAGACTCCCCCTTATAGCCATCAAGTGCATGTGTCTGAGGCTTCAAACTCTGGCTCTCCTCAGGCACTGATTACACATATGCCTCAGCATACACATGATTCATCTTGGTATATTGACAGTGGGGCATCTACTCATGTTACTTCTCAGCTTGGCTTTTGAGTATTCAAGCTCCCTACCATGGTCATGATAAATTGACAGTAGGTAATGGTTCTCATCTTCCTATTTCCCACACTGGCTCTACTTCTCTTCCCAGTCTGTCTCATTCTCATTCCCTTTTCCTCCATAATATCCTTTATGTCCATGATATTACTAAGAATCTATTAAGCATATCTCAGTTTACAAAAGATAACAATGTTGTTGTTGAAATCATAACACTGTTTGTTTTGTCAAGGACAAAATCACCAACCAAATCCTGTTGAAGGGTGCTCTCAATGAGGGATTATATCAACTTGATCTCAGTCATCTCACTGGTGCAAAGCCATCTTCCTTCAGCACTTCTCTTTCTCAGAGTTGTAACATTGCTTCTAATGCTTCTAATCTTGATGTGTGGCATCATAGGTTAGGCCATCCTTGTACTAATACTTTAAATAATGTCATGAAGCTTCTTCATGTTCCTGTTTCCTATAATAAACTCAGTTTTTGTGATGCATGTAAACTTGGCAAGCTGCATGCTATGCATTTTCCTTCAATAAACTCAAAATTTGTTTCTCCTTTTGATCTTGTCTATTCTGATGCATGGGGACCATCAGCCACTCCCTCTAGTGATGGCTACAAGTATTATATTCATTTTGTTGATGAATTCACTAGATTTACATGGATATATCCTCTGCATTCTAAGAGTGATGATTATATTGCCGTTGTTCAATTTTTTACTTATGTTGAGAGGCAGTTTAATACAAAAATCAAGGCATTTCAATGTGATTGGTGGGGATGAATTCAGAAAATTATCTTCTCATTTTCAGTATCTTGGGGTTGTTTTTAGACATCCTTGTCCATATACTCATGCTCAAAATGGTTTGCCAGAGAGAAAACATCAACATATTGTAGATCTTGGCTTAACTCTCCTTGGTCATGCTCAACTTTCTCTTAAATTTTGGTGGGATTCCTTTTCAACTTCTGTCTATCTCATTAATATTCTTCCAACTCCTGGTTTACACAACTTATCTCCCTTTAAGAAATTATTCAAGAGACTTCCTGATTTTTCCTTAAATCTTTTGGGTGTGCCTGCTACCCTTATCTCATACCCTACAACAATCATAAACTTCAATTTAGATCTTCTAAATGTATATTTTTAGGCTACAGTCCAGCTCACAAGGGGTACAAATGTTTACATCCCTCAGGAAGAATCTATATTGTCGTGGATCGTGTCCTTTAATGAGAGTGAATTTCCCTATCCAACCTTATTTGCTCCTCCCACCAAGTCCTCTTCTCCTTCTATCATTAACACTCTACCTGTTCTTCCCCCCTCCTCTACTGTGGCCCCTGTTGTAGCCCCTATTATGGCTCCTTCTTCTCCCTTGCCTCATTCTCCACTTATATCTTCTTCATCCTCTTCTTCAGTTTTTCCTTCTCCTCCCACTATTCCTTCTTCCCCTCCTGTCCCCATTCCACACATGATCACTAAGTGTAGGAATGATATATACAAACTTAAAGCCTTCTCCACTACCTCTTGTCCTGTTTCTGAACCATTATCTGTTTGTCAAGCTTTATCTGATCCTAGATGGAAAGCTGCTATGGAACAAGAGTTTAATGCTCTCATACACAATCACACATGGGATTTGGTTCCTTTTCAAGATGATTTGAATTTAATTTCTAATAAGTGTGATTTGGTTCCTTTTCAAGATGATTTGAACTTAATTTCTAATAAGTGGGTGTTTAAAGTGAAGCATAAGGCAGATGGTTCTGTTGAAAGGCTTAAGGCCAGGTTGGTTGCTAGGGGGTTTCAGCAAATTCCTGGACTTGATTACTTTGAGACCTTTAGTCCTGTGGTTAAATCTCTAACCATTAGGATTATGTTCTCTATTGTTGTGTCCAGAGTTGGGTGATTCAACAGGTTGATATCAACAATGCCTTTCTCAGTGGCTCTCTTAAACAGGTTGTGTATATGGCCCAGCTTGAGGGGTTCATTGATCCTGAGAAGCCTACTCATGCTTGCTGCCTTGTTAAAGCACTTTATGGTCTCAAACAAGCTCATCGAGCTTAGTTTGAAAAGCTCAGGGATTTTTTGGTCTCCCTTCAGTTTCATGTGTCCACTTTAGACAACTCGCTTTTCTTTCTTCAGCTGGATGGCAAACTCACATTGATTTTAGTGTATGTTGATGATATACTAATTACAGGTGATGATCCACTCTTTGTTTTGGAGCTTATTCAGAAATTTAATGCTACTTTCTCCCTCAAACACTTGGGGAAGGTCAGTTATTTTTTGGGTCTTGAAGCTCATAGAACATCTACTGGCTATTTGTTGAATCAACCTAAGTATGTTTCAGACTTGCTTGCTAAAACTAACATGTCTGAGTGCAAAGCAAGTCCTTCTCCATTCCGTTCTGGCCAAACGCTTTTCTTGGATGATAGCCCTCCGTTCTGTCATCCTGGTCTTTATCGTAGCATTGTTGGTAGTCTCCAATATCTTACAATTACTTGTCCTAACATTGTTTATATTGTTCATAAGCTTAGTCAATTCCTCCATGACCCCACTGAGAATCACTGGACAGCTTGCAAGAAAGTGCTTAGATATCTGATGGGCTCAAAATATTTGGGTATACAATTTTCTGCTTCTCCTCGCATGAATCTTGAGGCTTTTGTTGATGCGTATTGGGCCTCCTCTAGTGATGACAGGAAATCTATTGGTGGTCGTTGTGTTTTCCTGGGTCCAAACTTGAATATTTGGTGTTCTAAGAAGCAACATGTGGTTGCTAGGAGTAGTACGGAGGTGGAATTACATATGTATGGTTGTGGCCATTACTGACCTTATTTGGATTAAAGCCCTGTTTGTGGAACTTGGATTACATATTGAATCCCCTACTGCCTCGTGGTGTGACAATTCCAACGCAATTTCCTTGGCATCCAACCCAGTGTTTCATCAACGAACTAAGCACATAGAAATAGACATCCATTTTATTCGGGAGAAGGTACAAGATAAGGTTGTTGGCGTTCGTTTTGTTCCTTCTGAGGCTCAATTAGCTGACATTTTAACAAAACAACTGTCTCTCACTCGTTTTCAGATACTGTGTTCGAAGTCATCTCTTGGACAGCCCCCCTAGCTCCCATTGAGATGGGTGTATTAGAGTATTTGCTACTATTCATTTCTGTTAATATTTATGTTATGGCAGTTAGGGTAGTAATTCTGTTACAGAGTTAGTTAGCAAAGTTGTTTCCCTTTACTTCTTCATTTTCCTCTATCTTTTGTATAAATACCGTGGCCGAGCAATGGAATAAACAAGTCATTATCATCTCTTGAATATGTCTAATATACATAGAATATAATAAAATTTATTAATTTAATGTCGTATAATCTGACGTAAATTACAAGTAAAATTAATTACTTTGACGGTGAATTTGTACATCATTATATTATAGGTAACGATGGAGTTTCCGTCGTTAAGTCGAAAATAAATTACTTAATAAACCTGCCGTTTTCCCTCAGAAAGCATCGACCATCAAAGATAAGATTTTCTATGCTCAAAGAAAAAGGAAAGAAAGAAAGAAAAGATTTGATGTTATTGAGTTTTTCGAATACATATATGTTAGTCATTGTTGAAATTGAAAATAAAGACAACATGAAATCAAGAAAAAATATTAATAGTGTTTTATATGGAATTTACATTGTGAAGTCTTGGGGCCTCTGTTGGGCATCCACAATAAAATGAAGACAGAAAAGTCAAAGAAATGGGGTAATGAAGTTAAGGCCAGTAGCCATCCACAAATTTAATAAGAGGTGTCTTATGTGGAAAATAAGAAAAGTTGGCCATTTTCTTTGACATGGGAGCCATCCATTTTTGAAAGGTTTTGCAAACCTTCTGCCATTTTCCTCTATAAATAGAGGGGATGAGTGCAGGGGCAAAGTATGGCAAGCAAGTGAAGTGCTTAGACATCCAACCGGGTGGAGAGAAAATATGAGTGTACACACCTGATGAGATCAATTTGTGTGAGTCAAACTGTGATAGGTGTGGGTAAACGCTCAGGGTATTTTTCTCTTGGGTAACACAAAGGGGTTTGGAGAATGTTCTTTGATAGCTAGTAAAGTGGTTGTACGAGAGTCTTTTATTCTTGGATTTGGTCCATAAAACTCAAGGGGTGTACCGGGAAATTCTTTATTAGTAAAGACCGGAAACTCTCGTGGAAGTAGGCAGGTTTTACCGAACCACATAAAATCTCTGTGTGCATTTTATTTTCTGTCAGTGTCATTTATTTTTTGCCATTATCTTGTTGGAGTGATTTGTCCGATATTCTGGATAAATCAAATTTCGGATAACAACACGCCTCCGCTGCACCCAACAAGTGGTATCAGAGCTACTTGGTAACTTGGGTAAGGTTGAAAATTGAGATTTGAATTTTTCTGGATGGATACTGTGGCAGTGGAAATCCATTCAAGGTGCAACAATTTGACGGCAAAGGAAATTTCACTCTTAGGCAATGAATGGTGAATGATATCCTAGTTTAACAGGACCTCGCAATGGCGTTTAAGGGAAAGGAGGAAAAATTGACAGATATGAAAGGTGCACAGTGGGCAAATCTAGATCAACTGGGAAAAGTTGGTGTAAAGGTACGTTGATGTACGAGAAAAGACACACTGGACTTGGAGCATATATAAAAGCACCGGTGTTGCCCCATTAAAAAAATGCAAACTAGGAGAAGGAACACAAATCTTCTTTGGTTGCTTGGGGAATGAATCGGTAACATGAGGAAATCTGGTGGTGGATCTGTGATCAGCAGATCGGATTCAAGGACCAGGGAAAGGGTATTGTATGATATCGTTATCACAAGGAGAGTCACGTTAAAAGGAATTGTCCTCTGAGAAAAAAGGATGATGTCGGTGATGGTGGCGGTGGTGATACGGTGATAGTTGCGGAATATGGAGATATCTCACAGTGTCCACAAGGATTGATACTTCTCCTCGAGATTGATGGATTTTAGATTCGCAATGCATAATGCATGTGTACTCCAGAAAGGATTATTTTGATTTATTTCAATTGCAGATGGCATGAACTTTGTTCTCAGGTGATGGTTCTACATGTAGAATCATGAGATTGGAGTGGTGAAAATCAAAATGGGTGATGGAGTGGATCGTACTTTGGGTGGTGTGGCCTATGTCCCAAAGATGTGGATGAATCTAATTTTCTTGAGCCAAGTGGATTCCAATAGTTGCGATATTCAGCTAGAGGTGGAGTCCTGAAAGTCACACATGGCGGAAAGGTCCTAAGGGTGAGAGAGAATTATCGGAATTTGTATCATCTAATGACCTCAAGAATTACTGGAAGCGGTAGCGCGCCGGAAGGATTCCAGGGAGTAGACGAATGTGAGAAAAATCCTATTGGGCAAGAGGATGGATTGAGTTCATCCCTCTAGGCAGTCAACTAGTGGTGTTGACTAGACTGCACGTATGCATTGGCCGATTGGATCAGGTGGAGTTAGGACCTTATTGATTCGGCATGTGCAGAGGACTAAAGGCCAATGGTGTTTTGATGATCTGGTTTGTGGATTATGGTGTTTTATGGTGGAGGTGGAGATTGTTGGGCATCCACCATAAAATGAAGATAGAAAAGTCAATGCAATGGAGCTAATGAAGTTAAGGCCAGTAGCCATCCACAAATTTAATGGGAGGTGTCTTGTGTGGAAAATAAGAAAGTTGGCCATTTTCTTTGACAAAGGAGCCGTCCATTTTTGAAAGGTTTTGCAAACCTTCTGCCATTCTCCTCTATCAATAGAGGGGATGAGTGCAGGGACAAAGTATGGCAAGCAAGTGAAGTGCTTGGCCATCCAACCGGGTGGAGAGAAAAAATGAGTGTACACACCTGGGGAGATCAATTTGTGTGAGTCAAATTGTGATAAGTGTGGGGAAACACTCGGGGTATTTTTCTCTCGGGTAACACAAAGGGGTTGGGGAGAGTGTTCTTTGATAGCTAGTAAAGTGATTGTACGAGTCTTTTATTCTTCGGTTTGGTCCATAAAACTCAAGGGGTATATTTTTTTGTACCAGGAAATTCTTTACTAGTAAAGAACGGAAACTCTCGTGGAAGTAGATAAGTTTTGCCGAACCACGTAAAATCTCTGTTTGTATTTTATTTTCTGTCAGTGCATGTCATTTATTTTTTGTCATCATCTTGTTGGTGTGATTTGTCGAATATTCTGGATAAATAAAATCTCGGATAACAACACGCCTCTCTTTGCTACAACAAATTCTCCATATTGGAGGGTATATATGGTGTATTATTTACTATATACTTACTTACAGAACAAACAACTACTACCCCATATAAGATTCATAATAGCTAAATAGACGGGAAAATAAGAATTTTAGTCATGTAAGTCAAATCTTTTTGAGAATTACTCATCTAAGTTGTCTCCTTCATATTTTAGTCATTTAACTTTCAAATTTTTAAATATTCAGTCTTTAATTTAGCAATTTTACTTTTGGTCCTATAACTTAACCGATATCAGAGATTTGGTCCTACAACATAGCAATAGTTAAATTTAATTAATTTATTAAAACACAAGGAAAAAGCGATCAATATTATAATTCTGACCCCCTTCAGCTCAGATGATTTACATGAATTAATTCTTACCACTATTCACTACTTGGATGGATTAACGCAACAAATTTCTACTACCCTGGTGTTGAATTTGGTGTTTATTTCTCAGAATTGGATTACAAGGAAATCAAGCTATCTATTACAGAGAAAATCGATACTGCGTAAAAGCCGAGGCGAGTAAAAACTCTATCCGCAAGATAAACACGTCCCGTATAGTGCTTTTTAACATACATGTTATTCCCAAAGATACAACAGCTTCGTCCTTGAAATAGCAGCACTGTAAATTTCAAGGCACCTATCGAACTGGAATATGTAAAACTGAGTACACTTTTGCAAGTACAAGAATGTAAAAATGAGTATAAAAGTGTAATCTGAACAACAACAATGCTCCTATTTATAGGACTTCCAACCAGGTCTTGGGACTCTTTATTGCAGGGCAGTAACTTCAAGATAATGGGTTGTAACCTCCAGGTAGTAGGCACTCCTTCAATGGCCACTATGTTGTAACCTCCAAGTAGTGGGCAGAGTGGTGTTGTTTCATTTTAAAAGTCATAGCCATTTCAGCTTTTAAGTTGCAACTTATTTGTTTTTATTCTTTAAAAAATAAAAAATAAATATTTTCTGTGCAAAATATTTATTCTTTAAAAAAAAACAAATATATTTTGTGCAAAACTAGGCCGAGTCGTGTCGGGACACGGGCACGGGCTCGGCTCGGCCCACGACCCCAGCAACAGCGCAAGCGCGCGCGCGCATGTGGCCTTGCCCTGCACACCTCACATGTGTATAATTATTTCATTTTGCACACTCTTACACACCTACTTACTTATATATTGAATAAAATTAACATTTTATTCTTATGTGGGATGGTGTCTTTTCACCTTCCCATCATCCATTATCCCATTTCTAAGTGACTAACTTGTGTATTTTATTTCTCATTCACCACAAAATGGTTTTGAGAAATTAAATATACCACACTCGTCTACTCGAAACGTAGAATATTATTTTAATATTTAATTCCTCCGAAATTAAATAATTAGTCACTAAAAAATTGGTCAAAGTTAGGTATCAAACTATTACTTCTCAAAACTAATTCCCAACAATCCCCCACATGAGTGAAAATCAAATGCACATGAAAATGCAGACTCTTGTACTCAGTTTAATTGAAACCATATTGTATCAGGACAGGTAGTTTGCGACTTTAAACCTTCCTTTATAAATATCATCGGATATATCGGCGGCCTAGTGGACGCAATGCCTTGAACTATTCTTCCTTCGTGTATACCTAGTTAATGACATTTACACAATATGACCTCTGTCACATTCCGTTCTTCAGTTGTGTCTTTTTCGCCATGGACAACACTTTGGATTCATAAGTGTTACATTAAAACGGCCCTCACTTTCCACTTATATAGGTGATCTCTCTTGACCGAGTCAATTTATCATTAAAAGTCCTTATGACTTAACCTTACCACAACCAACAAGTTTATTGCACTTGTTTTGCCTTCTAGGGATGGGTTAACTGATTTACAAGTGCTTAACTGAACTTTTAAAGTTTAGTTTTCCCATTGAACCAAGTTCTTGGGATCTCCAGTCACCAAGGTTGGGTTACTACTTTAATCGTTCTTTAAATTGTGGATTTTAATCCCATTCCCTCTAGCAAATTACTCAATTGATCTCTGTTAAGCCCTTTCGTGAGTGGATCCGCTATGTTATCCTTTGACTTTACATAGTAAATTGATATAACACCATTAGAGATCAATTGTCTTACGGTATTATGTCGACGACGGATATGTCTAGACTTACCGTTATACATATTACTTTGTACTCTCTCTATAGTAGTTTGACTATCACAGTGAATCATCACAGGAGGCACTGGCTTTTTCCAGCACGGAATATCTTCTAAGAAATTACGAAGCCATTCAACTTCTTTGCCAGTTTTATCAAAAGCTATAAACTCAAATTTCATGGTGGATCGAGCAATACAAGTCTGCTTTGTGGATTTCCATGATACTGCTCCTCCTCCAATAGTAAATATATATCCACTAGTGGAGTAGGAGTCTTTTAAATCTGGAATCCAGCTAGCATCACTATACTCTTCAAGCACTGCAGGGTATTTTGAGTAGCGTATTCCATAACTCATGGTGTATTTTGAATAACTTAGTACCCTAGTTGTTTGATACATGTTTTTATCTTAATTTTGATGATTTTATTTTTACACCAAAACAATGTTTTTAATTGTTGTCCAAATGCTCCTAAATGATTTAACATGATTTTAATATTTTCCGGAGTATTTCTTCAAGTTTTATTTTAGATAAAATTGGACAACACTTTTAATGATTTTATGTCTATAAGTTTTTACTTCAAAACAAGGTTCCTAAATGTTGTCTAAATACTCCCGATTGGTTTAAAATATTTTTACTAAATTATCGGAGTACTTCTTGAGTTTTATTTTTGACAAAAATTGGACAACATTTCTGTCTCAAGGTCAACCGGTCGACCAGGGTGTCGACCGGTGACGTCGACCCCCTGTCGACCGGTACCTGGGAGCAAAACATTGAAACAGAACATTGCTCTTCGACAAAACCATTGAGGGGGACCGGTCAGGGTCTAGGTCGACCGGTCGATGTCCCCCCTGACGGTCGCCCTATGTTATTTTGCTGTGTATTCTTCAAACGTCTATTTCTGTGCGACCGGTCGCCCTATCTTTTGACAGCAAACTTTTGACCATTTGACAGCAGACAAACTTTCCTTAAAATGTGGGATTGATTTCTAACAGCTATATTCTTGATTTTAATTGTATTTTTCTGTAGATTTTCAATCCCCAAGAGGAGCCTATGCTTGATCAATCATCTCCTATAAATAGAGGAAGTTTTGGAGCAACCAATACAACAATTGAGATACAACACAACAAGATACACTTCAAGCAAACACTTGTTCTTCATTGTCATTATTCTTGTTGTATTTTTGCCTAGCTTATCACTTTCACATCCTTGAGGTCTAGGCTATTCTTGATTACACATGCACTCTATTGTATAATTCATTATCGAGTTGTAATCTTGAATTTTTGGGTAATCATTCAACACAAGATATCCTTGTGAGTGTTCTTGTGGTAAGAACACACTTGGGTGATCTAGGTGTTAGGTGTAAGAAGATTGTGGTAATCTTCTTGTTGAGGTGTTGAAGAATTTGGTATTCTTCAAGGTTGAAGATTGTGGTAATCTTCACAAGGTGCCGTTGGAGATTGTGGTAATCTTCAAGAGAGATTGTGGTAATCTCAAAGGTGGTGTTGAAGAAAAGTGTGGTGCTCTTCAAGGTGTTGTAAGTTGAGTTTGTATTAAGTTTGGTAATTAATAAAATTCTTTTTCTTTTTGAAATCCATCCCGGATATACTGGGGTGGTAGAGGATTAGGCCCTAGGTGGGTTGAACCTCTATAAATCGACGTGTGTTGTTTACATTCCGCACATTTATTATTGTCTTTGAGCTTTCAATTCTAAAAAGAGGGCATAATCGAAAAGATAGAGATAATCTATTCACCCCCCTCTAGATTATCGTAGCCGCTTGGACTTACAAGTGGTATCAAAGCCAAACTCTTTGGCAAGCTCGTTTCATATCGCGAGTGAAGAGAAACGATCATCGGCTACGAACGAAGCTCATCTTACCGGCACCTCCACCACCAAGCCACCTCTATTTGATTCCAAAAATTTTATATTTTGGAAAGAAAGAATGGAATGTTATTTACAAGGTTGCGGGTTCGACATTTGGAACACCGTCATAAATGGAGAATCCATTCCGATGAAATACACATCATACACCTCCAAAGCTTTCAAAGAGCTCAATGATGAAGAGAAGAAAATCATCTCCTTAAACGGTAAAGCTCTCAATATTTTGTATTGTTCACTTACTAATTTGGAATATGAACATATTGTAGGAATTCGATCGGCACATGAAGTATGGCAAAAATTGGAAGCCATCTATGGAGTATTTGCAAATGAAAGAAGTCGAACAAAAGCATCTACTTCTCAAAGGGATACAAGTTCAAATCTAAGAAACAAGCCTTTTACAACTTCCAACTATGAAGTAGTCGAACAATGTTTTATGGGCATCGAAGAAGAAAACGAGGCATGTCTTAAACCCTCTACTTCCTATGATATTGTTGTTCAAAATGATTATAGTGATTTGGAAAATGATTTTGATGATCTTCAAAATGAATTCCAAAATTTACTTGTTAAGTACAAAAATTTGAAAAAGGAATTCAATGTTTTGAAAAATGAAAAGGATAGTTTATTTACTTCCTATGAATCACTATCATGTGCTCACACCACCACACTTGACAAGGTTAGAAACCTTGAAAAACAAAATAGTACTCTTGTTGAGGATATGAATTGCATGAAAAATGATTTATCAAAATCAAACTTGAGTACCAATAAATTGCCCAATAGTGTGAATGTTAATGATTGTGATAGTGAACTTGATCATGAGCCTAATATTGTCAAGCATATGAAAAAGAATCGAGTTCCTATGCATGTTAGTAATATTACTTGCTTTTATTGCGGTAAGAAGGGACACGCCGTTAATACTTGTCGGGCTAGAAATAGCTCTAATTATTGTTGGAGACCTAAAAATCTCAAGACTAATCCCAAAGGACTCAAACACTTGAGGGTACCACAAAACAATGTTACATTAGGTACCCGGCGAAATAATAATCGAAGAAAATTCATACCGCCAAAAAGACATCAAATGAGCGTCTCATTTGATCAAAGGAGAAGATATCCCCACAATGAATTTCCAAGAGAAAGACACTTTCGAAAAGAGAAGACCACAATGCTTGGAAATGGAGCAATTGGAGAAGCCATCATCAACATGAATATTTTCAAAAGGGAAGATATCATCAACAATGGGAACGACACAACCCATGGAAATGGCGTAATTGGTAAACCGTATCTCCCTACTTACATATGTATTTTGACTTAGTATGCATGTTTTTATTTGTGTCTAAATTGCAAAATGAGTTTTCATTATTTTAAAACTTAAGGTCATCAATATATATTTGTGTTTTTAATAAATCCTTTGAAAATGAGACCTTACATGTTATTTTTAAACTCTTATGGATTTCTATAGCATAAGCATTTTATTGTGATATCTATTATTGTTTGACCTACACTCGTGCTATCACATCTTGTGCAAAATTTGTTTAAAGAATTGTGTAGGTTATATATCTCATATTCATTGGATATCGTCTATTTCTTCATCAAAAGATTCTTAAACCATCGAGGTATGTTCACTCGTATTTTTCTTAGAACTCGATATTATGTTCATGTCATGTTTATGCACATGTCTTTCAAAATATTCCATTTCAACCCCTTAAGTGCCTCTAAATGATTTTGTAAATTCTTCTTAAAAGGGCACTACTCGTTAAAACTCGTTTTTCTCGTATATGTGTTTTCTCGATACTCATATTTGTTGGATTTAGTCCATAATTATCTTTTTGCAAAGTTTTAAAACTTTTGGGGTGAAAAATTGATTTTTGGAAAAATTCTGGAAAATGGAAATGCATAGAAACTGGTGCCCAGAGCGGTACCGGTCCGACAGGTGGGGTTGGGGTTGACGACCACACCGGCCGACAAATTCCGATCGACCGGTCGACCGAGTTAAAACAGACGGACATAAAGGTTTTATTTGAAACAGGGGGCTTTCTTCTTTCATTTCTCATTTCAAATCCTTCGAACCCTAGCTCCATTTTTCCCCAAAATTCTCTCAAAATATCCCAATACTTCTCAAATTGTTTCATCCTTATGCTTATATCACTCATATTCATATTGTTTTCATGGCACCACGTCAATTCACCGGACAAAATCCTCAAAAGAGGAGAAGAAAGCAAAGGAGAGAATCTTCCTCCAACCCTCATCAAGATGATATTCCACAAAGAGATAACCAAAACCGGCTTACGGAAGATGAGATTGTTGAATTGAGAGTCGGGATTTCAAAATCAAACATTCATTGGGATTCAAGTAAGTTATCACTTCTTTACAAGCCTCCCTCTAGAGCCAATAGATTTCGATTTCTAAATAAACTTGCGGAGGAGCATTATGAGAATATTGGATTGAACGACAAGAAAATTGCTTGCACTCGTATGGTTCGATTTTTGGCTTTTCATGATGAATATCCGGATATTAGGGCTTATTTTGAAATTCAAGGTTGGGTTTCATTATGGGATAATCCATGTTTTCATTATGATGACGAGCTTATAAAACTTTTTTATGCAAATATGTGGATTGTTGATGCTATGGAAGATAATCCGTTGGAACTTCATACATTTGTAAATGGTAGGCACTTTTTGTGGACATTGGCCGATATTTGTAATCATTTTAATGTGCCGAATGATGGTGTTGAAAATGTGGATTGTGCTCGTTGGGATGATGATCTTTTTGGTGTCTCACTCTATGAGGTAAAAACGTTTTTAGGAGTTTTTCCGGAAGTAAGCTTCTTGGCAATGCCGCCAAATTATCGGATTGTATCAATTATTTGCTCTTATTGTGTTTGTGGTAAAGAAGTAAAACTTCCGAGTAATCTTGAACTCTTTCTTACCTATAAGATTATCCGAGGAGAAAGAGTAAATTATGGGGCTATTTTTGTATATTGTTTGTCGGAATCAAGAAGGCTTACTAAGAAAAAATATATGTTGGGAAATTTGATTTGTCGACTACTATACCTTTCGGGCTATCCTGAAAGTGAGATGAATACCGAAAATTCGGCACAATGACTATGATAATGCCAACATTCTACAAATGGTGAGAATGCGACAACATTTACCACGAGTCCCCACCAAAGCCGCTAGGGGATGTGCTCAAAATCCACAACAACCTCGAGATGATTTCTTTAATGAAAATGAGGTTGAAAATATTGGTAGAGGAAATGTTGAGGAACAAGAAGATGAAGAAGAAGTAAATGTGGGGAATGAACAAGAAATTGGGGAGGAAGAAAATGAAGGAAATGAGGAAGAACACTTCAATGAAGGAAATGAGGAAGAAGATGAAAACGAGCCAGATGTTGAAGATTTAAGTCTCAAAGAGAAAATGGACAAAGTGGAAAGAGATACATTTAGGGATGTAGCCTCTCTTAGAAAAGAGCTCCGAGTTGTGAAGGAAGAAAATTCTAGATTGAAAAAGCCTATGGGAAAATTGAAGAAATTTATCAAAGAGCTTATCCCCGGAACTTGCTTCTCTTCGGATGAGGATTGATGTCCCCACCTCGTGTTTATCTTTTTATCTTAATATTTTTTACTTTGTCCTTGTTGTTTTATGAACTATCTTGTAAAACTCTATTGCACTAATGGATTTGCTTGTTTTCTTGAAAGGGTTAAAATAGCAAGTTGTAAATGGCTTGTGGATAATCATGATATTGATGTAGTATTTGATGGTAAAAATACTCTAGTTTGGCATTGTTTGATAGTTGGTATGAAGTACTTGATGGTAAAAGTGCTTCTTTTATTTTTTGATGCCTTAATCTTTTTAATGGATGATTTTGGACATTTGTAATGTCTTATATGCATTGGTTGATGCTTGACATGTATTACTTGATAGCTCTTTAATTTTTGCTTGATGGCATTCGTAATGCCTTGATCTTTTTTGGCTAAAATTATCTCAATTGGGTTGAACCCTTGAGAATTTACTTTGTTGAGCCTTTTATTTGTTGGACATATGTTGAAAAATTGCTTTTGGTGATGATATGAAAAAACTTGGCTTAATATCTTTTACAAGGGCTATATACATTTTCTTCAAATTTTGACGCCCGCCAAGTGCTCGATAAAATGTTTCAATGAAAGTTTCGTCACCTACATGATTCTCTTATTTTCAAATGTCTTAAATTCTTATTGAGATCATGTTTTTGGCTAACAAATGAGCTTATGGATTTCTTATGATACATCTCTCCCATTTTTTTTGGATTCTAAGCTTAATTCTTTCAATGGTTGATAAATCGTATTGTTGGCGCACTTTGATAAACTTGTATGATGTTTTTATCATCCTAAAATTCTTTTTGATGATTCCAAAGGGGGAGAAACAGGAAATTGGCTCATTAGCTCAAAGAAGCTAATAAAAGCTTGTTATAAAAACTATAAGCTATGGCATCTTAAAAGCCATAAGTTGTGAATTATATTTAGTCCAATTGTTACTTGATGGACTTATATACTTGTCTAATGATGTTTTGTTGACAGGGGGAGCTTATAAGCTCTTGAACAATATGTAAAAGGTAAGTTTTTAGCTTATGGTTAATTGTTTTTACATTATTCTTGATGTGCTTGTTGATAGGGGGAGCTTGTGCTTATTATTGAATATATTTACTCCCTTACTTGGTTGCTTATGTATTTTTGAAAATTTTGGTTGCTTCCAAACGGTTAGATGTTTTTTACCGGAAAATCATTTTTTGTCCTCCTAATATTTCTAAAAATTGTTTTGGTTTGTAATCATCAAAAAGGGGGAGATTGTTTGATACATGTTTTTATCTTAATTTTGATGATTTTATTTTTATACCAAAACAATGTTTTTAATTGTTGTCCAAATACTCCTAAATGATTTAAAATGATTTTAATATTTTCCGGAGTATTTCTTCAAGTTTTATTTTAGATAAAATTGGACAACAATTTTAATGATTTTATGTTTATAAGTTTTTACTTCAAAACAAGGTTCCTAAAAGTTGTCTAAATACTCCCGATTGGTTTAAAATGTTTTTACTAAATTTTTGGAGTATTTCTTGAGTTTTATTTTCGACAAAAATTGGACAACATTTCTGTCTCGAGGTCAACCGGTCGCCGTAGAGGGCAACCCTTACCTGAAGATGAATTTTGGAACAAAAAAATGAGACGGACTTGAAAAAGACCAGTTTGACCGACCGACCAGTGTCGACCGGTGACATAGACCGCGACCCCGACCGCAGACTGGAGCAAAACATTGAAACAGAACATTGCTCTTCGACAGAACCATTGAGGGGGACCGTTCAGGGTCTAGGTCGACCGGTCGATGTCCCCCCTGACCGGTCGCCCTGTGTTATTTTGCTGTGTATTCTTCAAACGTCTATTTTTGTGCGACCGGTCGCCCTATCTTTTGACAACAAAATTATGACCGTTTGACAACAGACAAACTTTCGTTAAAATGTGGGATTGATTTCTAACAGCTATATTCTTGATTTTAATTGTATTTTTCTCAGAGATTTTCAATCCCCAAGAGGAGCCTATGCTTGATCAATCATCTCCTATAAATAGAGGAAGTTTTGGAGCAACCAATACAACAATTGAGATACAACACAACAAGATACACTTCAAGCAAACACTTGTTTTTCATTGTCATTATTCTTGTTGTATTTTTGCCTAGCTTATCACTTTCACATCCTTGAGGTCTAGGATATTCTTGATTACACTTGCACTCTATTGTATAATTCATTATCGAGTTGTAATCTTGAATTTTTGGGTAATCATTCAACACAAGATATCCTTGTGAGTGTTCTTGTGGTAAGAACACACTTGGGTGATCTAGGTGTTAGGTGTAAGAAGATTGTGGTAATCTTCTTGTTGAGGTGTTGAAGAATTTGGTATTCTTCAAGGTTGACGATTGTGGTAATCTTCACAAGGTGCCGTTGGAGATTGTGTAATCTTCAAGAGAGATTGTGGTAATCTTAAAGGTGGTGTTGAAGAAGAGTGTGGTGCTCTTCAAGGTGTTGTAAGTTGAGTTTGTATTAATTTTGGTAATTAATAAAATTCTTTTTCTTTTTGAAATCCATCCCGGATATACTGGGGTGGTAGAGGATTAGGCCCTAGGTGGGTTGAACCTCTATAAATCGACGTGTGTTGTTTACATTCCGCACCTTTATTATTGTCTTTGAGCTTTCGATTCTAAAAAGAGGTCATAATCGAAAAGATGGAGATAATCTATTCACCCCCCCACTAGATTATCGTAGCCGCTTGGACTTACACTAGTTAGTGCTTTCCAATGCTCTTAGCTTGGATTGCTTGTATACCTACTCAACTTGTTTACATTATAGGCAAGATCTGGACGTGTACAATTTGTAATGTACATCAAACTTCTTATCACTTTCGAGTATTGCAACTGAGCTACTGGTTCTGCTTTATTTACTACCAGATTTATGCTCAAATCAATGGGAGTTTTGCGTAGTGGGCCATCAAAAGTATTGAACTTCTTGTGCACTTTCTCCACATAGTGGGATTGTGTCAAGCTAATTCCTTCAGATGTTTTGCCAATTTTGATTCCGAGAATCACATCAGCAATTCCCATGTCTTTCATGTCAAAATTTCTTTTTAACATTTTCTTAGTGTCTATGATTATATCATGACTACTACCCTTTATTAACATATCGTCTATATATAGACAAACTATGACAAACGCATTTGATGTGCCTTTAACATAATCACACTTGTCACATTCATTGATTTTAAAGCCATTTGACAACATCGTTGTGTCAAATTTAAGATGCCACTGTTTTGGAGCTTGTTTAAGTCCATACAACGATCTTATCAATTTGCTCACCTTTGTCTCTTGACCGGGTGCTACAAATCCTCCAAGTTGTTCCATATATATTTCTTCTTCCAATTCACCATTTAAAAACGCATTTTTTACATCCATTTGGTGAATCTCGAGATTGTGCAAAGCAGCAATCGCAATAAGCACTCGAATGAATGCAATTCTTGTTACATGTGAATATGTGTCGAAGAAATCACTTCCTTCTTTTTGTTTGAAGCCTTTAGCCACTAATCTGGCTTTATATTTATCAATAGTTCTATCTGCCTTATATTTCTATTTTAATATCCATTTCCACCCTAAAGGCTTACTACCTACAGGGAGATCAATCAACTCCCAGGTATGATTTTGTAAAATTGATTCTATTCACTATTGATGGCTTTTTTCCAGAGCGGAGCATCTGGACTAGATAGAGCCTCTTTAACTGTACTTGGCTCACTGTCTAACAAGTAAGTGACAAATTCAGGACCAAATGACGTAGCAGTTTTAGTCCTTTTACTTCGTCTTGGTTCTTCACTCTCTTGTGAAGAACTACTTGTTTTCTCATAAGTTCTTTTGTTAGAACTTATTTCAACCCTTTCTTATAAGGATATACATTTTCAAGAAATATCGCATTTCTTGATTCAATTATGATACCTTCAGAAATTTCTGGATTTTCTGACTTGTGTACCAAGAACCGATATGCACTATTGTTGTATGCATATCCTTTAAAAATACAATCAACCATCTTTGGGGCAATTTTGACTTGTTTAGGTTCAGGTATTGCTACCTTAGCCAAACACGCCCCACACTTTAAGGTATTTATAAGATGGCTTATGATTTTTCCTCAATTCATAAGGTGTCTTATTTTTTTCCTTTAAGTGGAATTTTATTTAAAATGTGATTTGTCATAAAACAAATTTCCCCCCCCACATGTTCTCGAGATAGCCTTAACTAGTCAACATGACATTCATCATTTCTTTTAAAGTTCGATTTTTGCGTTCAGCAATACCATTAGATTGTGGTGAATATGGAGCATTAGTTTGATGAATTATTCCCCACTGGTTACATAATTCTTCGAAAGGTGCAACATATTCTCCACCTCTATCACTCCGAATTATTTTAATCCGGCTGCCAAGTTGATTTTCAAATTCATTTTTATAATTTTTGAAGGCTTCCAATGTTTCATCTTTGCTTATTAATAAATATAAGTAGCAAAATCTTGTGAAATCATCAATAAAAGTGATGAAATATTTTTTACCACCTCTAGTTTGCACAAATTTCAGATCTCTTTTGAGAATCAATTTTTGAAGTTGAAAGTAATTCCAAGTTCATTAATCTTTTGATAGCATTTAGATTAGATTAGCATGCCCTAATCTAACAAGCCACAAATCAGAATACTCAAGCATATAAACAGAAGTAGGCTCAATTTTATTGCTGCTTGAATCGGTTACACGACGAACTGCCATTACATTCATTTTGAACAGTCCATTATACAGATAACCTTTCCCTAGGAACTGTCCAAACTTAGTTAATATATATATATATATATATATAAAAAAGCAAAAACGTCTGCCATATATAGAAAAATCCCGCCCAAATTTTGGTTTCCCAATATGGAAAGTTTGGGCGTTGCTCATTTATTATTAAAGTGTAAACAATGTCGGATAAATGACTTTATTACGGTGGCATTGAGAAATTCATTACTTTATTAAATGTGGCCAGCTGTTTTGTCTTGGGTCTCTAAAATGACTATTTTGTCTTGGGTCCCTAAAAATGACATTTAAAATTTGAAATTGGTCAGAATAATAAAATAATTTTAAAGCTACACGCCACTATGCAACATATTCCACGACAAATTAAATATACATATATTGAGAAAAGCTTAAACGATTTATAATAATTTTTTTTCTCATTTACAAAATCTGTTATAAATAGCATCCACCACCGTTCAAAACAAAACTCAACTACGTATGATCAAAAAAATCTGCAGAAGTGAGCAGTACGACTCCATTATTCAACTCGGCGTAAGGACACACATTGAGACTGCGAACAGTTCCTGATTTCAGTGTACCTGCATATGGCAACAACCTAACTCAGATGTACGACAACAGAACGCCCAAAACAGTTTGCAAAGTTTTACTACCAAAATTGTTAGTTTACAAAATAACAATTTTCTGGAAGAGGGAATATGAAGAACTACAGAAGAAATATACAAAACTCCAAAAGATATTAACTACGATGAAGATCACTAAACCGATAGTCGTCAAAAGAAAGTGTTGCATTGATGATAGTTATTTGAACGGTTAGTCTTTCAATATTTGTTTCATATATTTTTCATGTATTGAATGTAAATGTAATATAACCTGATAAATAAATTCTCCCTGTATTTCTCATGATCTTATTTTCTCCGTAGCAAATTTTGAAGATGGAAAAAAATGAAGTCAAAGTGCATGAACTCAATGAACATAAATCTATAGATGTATTGATTTTCACTAATTTCGTGTATTTTATTTCTAGATAGATATATTTAAATGGACATTTTTATTGAATGAGCTGAATAGAATGCATTTAAAGGTACCATAGTGTAGAATTTTAATAATGAAATTATTTATTAATATAAATTGGATACAAATATGGTTACAACACAAGGCAATTATTTGCCTTTTTCTTCTCACACTATGCACTCTATTTTTATAATCTAAGCACTCCACTAATACACACACCTCACTCCACTAATGTATATATCATTCTTTTCTTTTGCTTTGTATCTCACGTACACACATGTAAGACAATCACACATATATATACTAATGTAAGGATTGTTCTAGTATGTCGGTTTTGCCTTATTATTTATTAATTATCTAGATTAATCTAGCATAATCTTACTTTTGGAACATATCATATCATTTCCAGATTTTTCTATGGTGGCGGTGATGATTTTTCAATTCTCCCCTCAAAGACCGACATTTGCATGAGTTAAATTTTCAAGTCGAACCATTCTAAGACGTGTTCGAAATTCTTCGAACTTTGAAACGTTAAGCCCTTTTGTGAACATGCCTCGCATTTGTTCTCAAAGATTGATATGCTTCATCTCAATATCTCTTTTAAGTACTTTTTCTCTAATGAAGTAATAATGTACTTCAACATGCTTTGTTCTCGCGTGACATATCGGGTTTTCGCTATGCGAATAGCTAATCGATTATCACAATATAATTCTATTGCATAATTAATTGGTTGGTGTAGATCTTTCAATAATTGCATCAACCATGTACTTTCTTGAGAAGCCATTGTTGATGCTCGATACTGCTCTCATCGATAAAGATATTTGCAGTCGTCTTTTTCTACCACATGAAATTGCAAACCCCCAAAGTCAAAACATATCCAGTAGTAGACCTTCTAGTATCTTGACATCCAGCATAGTCCGCATCACAATATCCAACCACCTTGAAATTTCTACTCTTCTTGTAGAAAAGTCCATAATCAAGTGTTCCTTTTACGTACCTTAGTATACGACGGACTAGTTCAAGATGTGACTTCTTTGGCTTTTCCATAAATCGACTTGCGATCCCTACTGTATATGCAATGTCGGGTCGTGTTAGCATCAAGTAGATTAGACTCCCCACAAGTTTTCTGTACATAGTTGCATTCTCCAAATCTTTGCCTTCTTCAGCACATAACTTGACGTTTGCTTCGATTGGTGTTGATATCGGCTTGCAATCGATCATCCCGGATTTTTGTAGTAGATCTTTGGCATATTTTAGTTGGCATAGATATAATCCATCACTCGTTTTCTTTAATTCGAGCCCCAAGAAATGTTTGAGTTCTCCGAGTTCTTTCATCTGGAACCTTACTAATAGACTCCTTCTGTTTTGCTAAATTTCTTCTTCATCGTCTCCAGTGATGATGATATCATCTACATATACCAGCACTATTGCAAGTTTCTTTTCTGCGTGCTTTTATGAAAAGACTTGAATCTGCAAAAGCTATTGAGTACCCACCTTGAACTAAAAATTCAAATGATCTTACCGTACCATGCTCGTGGAGCTTGCTTCAATCCATATAGAGCCTTTTTCGTTTGCACACATATTTAGGATTTTTTTTATAATCTAAGCACTCCACTAATACACACACCTCACTCCACTAATGTATATATCATTCTTTTCTTTTGCTTTGTATCTCACGTACACACATGTAAGACAATCACACATATATATACTAATGTAAGGATTGTTCTAGTATGTCGGTTTTGCCTTATTATTTATTAATTATCTAGATTAATCTAGCATAATCTTACTTTTGGAACATATCATATCATTTCCAGATTTTTCTATGGTGGCGGTGATGATTTTTCAATTCTCCCCCTCAGCACCGACATTTGCATGAGTTAAATTTTCAAGTCGAACCATTCCAAGACGTGTTCGAAATTCTTCGAACTTTGAAACGTTAAGCCCTTTTGTGAACATGCCTGCTACTTGTTCTGCAGTATTGATATGCTTCATCTCAATATCTCTTTTAAGTACTTTTTCTCTAATGAAGTAATAATGTACTTCAACATGCTTTGTTCTCGCGTGACATACTGGGTTTTCTGCTATGCGAATAGCTAACTGATTATCACAATATAATTCTATTGCATAATTAATTGGTTGGTGTAGATCTTTCAATAATTGCATCAACCATGTACTTTCTTGAGAAGCCATTGTTGATGCTCGATACTCGGCCTCTACTGTTGATAAAGATACTGCAGGCTGTCTTTTTCTACCACATGAAATTGCAGCTGACCCAAAGCTGAAAACATATCCAGTAGTAGACCTTCTAGTATCTTGACATCCAGCATAGTCCGCATCACAATATCCAACCACCTTGAAATTTCTACTCTTCTTGTAGAAAAGTCCATAATCAAGTGTTCCTTTTACGTACCTTAGTATACGACGGACTAGTTCAAGATGTGACTTCTTTGGCTTTTCCATAAATCGACTTGCGATCCCTACTGTATATGCAATGTCGGGTCGTGTTAGCATCAAGTAGATTAGACTCCCCACAAGTTTTCTGTACATAGTTGCATTCTCCAAATCTTTGCCTTCTTCAGCACATAACTTGACGTTTGCTTGATTGGTGTTGATATCGGCTTGCAATCGATCATCCCGGATTTTTGTAGTAGATCTTTGGCATATTTTAGTTGGCATAGATATAATCCATCACTCGCTTTTCTTTAATTCGAGCCCCAAGAAATGTTTGAGTTCTCCGAGTTCTTTCATCCGAACCTTACTAATAGACTTTCCTGCTTTGCTAAATTTCTTCTTCATCGCCTCCAGCCGATGATGATATCATCTACATATACCAAAGACTATTGCAAGTTTCTTTTCTCGTGCTTTTATGAAAAGACTTGAATCACCGGTGCTATTGAGTACCCACCTTGAACTAAAAATTCAGCCGATCTTACCGCACCATGCTCGTGGAGCTTGCTTCAATCCATATAGAGCTTTTTCGCTTTGCACACATATTTAGGGATTTTTCTTATCTTCAAACCCCGTAGGTTGCACCATGTATATCTCTCTCAAAGTTCCCCATGTAGAAATGCATTCTTTACGTCCATTTGCTATAACTTCCATGACTTGCTAGCGACTAATGCTATTAGACTCTTACTATTGTGATTTTGGCTACTCGGATCAATATCTCATCATAATCCAACCCATACTGCTTGTGAGAATCCTCGCGCCACTAATCGAGCCTTATATCTTTCTATCGATCCATCGTGACGTCTTTTTATCTTATACACCCATTTATTAGATATGGGTTTAACTCCATCCGGTTTTGGTACCAAGTCCCATGTCTCATTTTTTGTCTTAGGGCCATGATCTCTTCGCCTATCGCTTTTCCATTCATTATTTTTAATCGCTTCTTCAAATATCTCAGGTTCTTTCTCGCTTATTCTTCTACCACTATATTGGCGTACCTGGGATTTGGCTTCCTTTGTCTACTAGACCTTCTTAATTGTGGTGAAGAGCTTGGATGATCTCCAACATCTTCTTGTGGTGCTTCAATCTCTTCTAATTGACTTGGCCTTGTTATTTCTGGTGTTGCTTCGTGTACTCCAGTTTTCCAAGGACTTTGGGTTGCTCGTGGGGAATCTTCAAGTTCTTGTTCTTTTTCAGTTTCATCATCACTCTTTTGAGTTTCTGGAAGTTTCACAAATTTCTCCTGAAGTTGATCTTCAATTTCGGTTGAGTCTGGTAATTCCAATTTTTGCGGCATCCACCAAGAGGATGCTTCATCAAATATCACATTGCGAGAGGTGTAGCATCGATTAGTAGTTGGTTCACAACATCTCCATCATTTTCTTTGTCTATCATATCCCACAAATATGCACCTAATTGCTTTCTTATCGAACTTACTTCGCAGATGACTTTTTAACACGTAATGTACACATCCAAAGACTCGGTGCTCATAGTTGGTTTAGTTTTCCATAGTTTCTCGAATGGTGAGTTGAATCCCACTTTGCTTGCGGTATCCTATTGATTACATGTGTTGTTGTCTTCATACCTTCAAATTTCAAAACCTAGTCGGTACATTTTTAGCATGTATCATACTTCGACACGTTTCTCGCAAGGTGTCTATTTTTTTCTTTCTCGCTACACCATTCTGTTGTGGGGTGTTTGGACACATCAGTTGATGGTGTATCTTTTGATCCTTCAAATATTGGGAGAATTCTCTCGATGTGTATTCTCTCCCGTTATCCGTGCAAAGACATTTTATCTTTTCTCCAATTTCTCTTTCAATATTTTCTTTAAAATCTTTAAATTTTGCAAATACCTCTGATTTTTCTTTTATAAAGAATACCCAAACGTACCTCGAGAAGTCGTCAATAAATGTCACCATATAGCGCATGTCTTGAATCGAATGTTGCTTGACCGGTCCAAATACGTCGGAATGTACTATCTCTAAAGGTTTCTTTGCTCTATAGCTTGATTCTTCAAATGGTAGCTGGTGTGTTTACCATATCGATGTACCAACACATATAGTGTCATCTCTCGATCTCAAGCAGAGGGAAGAACCTTGAGCATTGATTTCTTCATCATCACCTTTAGCTTATGATAGCTTACATGTCCTAGTCTTGCATGCCACAAATCACTGCCATTTCATTCTTCCGTGTCTTGTCTACATATGCAGACTCACGACATTACGTAGATGGACTCTAACTTTCGACCTTCCATGATAGGTGTACCATTAATTTTGAGATTTTGATACACCTTTACATTTTTGGGTCCAAAGAGTACATAATTACCCGAGGTTGTCAATTGCGCCACTGATAGTAGATTTTTCTTCATACCTGGAACGTGATAGACGTCTTGCAATTGTACTTGACTCGTACCGAATCGTGGTGTGATAATTGTCTTGCCAATATGAGCTATTGGCAATCTTGAGTTGTTAGCAGTCACCACCATTCGACCTCCCTTGTATTCGGTTGTATTCTGCAGCTTCTCCTTGTCTCATGTCATATGATTGGAACATCCTGAATCAACGATCCAATCATTTTCATAGTTTATTCGTCCAGGGATGACTACCACTAATGTTGGTTCTTCTCTTAGGCTTGATTCAAGGATTTCCTCTCGAGCCTCTTTTATTATTGCCATAGATGCCTCAACATCCAACTCTTCTTCACTGTTATAATTTTCTCGCCCGTTTGATGTTGCTACATTCCTTTCTGTGGAATTTTTCCTATACCAGCATTCTTTGGCATAGTGATTTGGTTTTCCACATACATAGCATGAGCCCTTCTTCTTTTGTTTGGACGTCTGACCTTTCTTGTAACGATTTTGTTCGACTCCCCTTACTTCAGACCTTTTTTCTTCTTTTCTTTTATTTCGTTCTTATATTTATTATTTTGTTGACGTGGTAGGCCTTTCTTTTTATAACTTAGTAAAGCTTCTTCTTTCTTTAATGAAACATATGTCATTTGTCTGGTTAGAGCTTCTTGGTCAGCCAATATACTTTCAAGGTTGACCAAAGAAGGTTGCTCTGACCATCCTTGTATGGCAGCTATAATACCCATGAACTCGGGTCTTAAGCCGTGAATAATTATTCTTCTCATTTTAGCTTCTGGAACTTTGCTAGTGGAATCCAACTCAGAAATCTCGCGACAGAGAGTTCTTACCTTGTTTGAAGTATTCACTTATGGTCATCTCCCCTTGTCTGAGTGATAGGAGCTCATTCTCGAGAAGTTGCAGTTTGAACTCATTTTTCTTGGAAAATAATGTCGCCAAGGTGTCTCATGCCTTCTTTGGAGTGCTTGCGTCCCTTATATGCTCCAATAATTCTTTGTTAATCGTAGTCTTGAGTGCATACATAGCTTTTCCTGCCTTGATTTTCCATTTCCTCAAGGCTCTGGGTTCTTCTGGTGTCGTGACCTCATCTACACCAACGACTTCCCACAGATCTTGTCCTTGGAGGTAAGTATCCATGCACGTCTGCCATGTAGTGTAGTTTTGATTATTGAGTTTCTCCATTCCACCTACCGCTTGTAGGTCTGTCATCGTGACTTGGATTACCTTCTCGTAACCAAGCAAGCTTCACTCCGCTTCACAATCTTAGATTGCGCACGACTCCTCAAGACTTAATAATCTCCTCATTAATTGACGATGAACCCATGTCTTACCCGACTTTCCCAACGTGGCTCTGATATCACGTTGTAGAATTTTAATAATGAAATTATTTATTAATATAAATTGGATACAAATATGGTTACAACACAAGGCAATTATTTGCCTTTTTCTTTCTCACACTATGCGCTCTATTTTTATAATCTAAGCACTCCACTAATACACACACCTCACTCCACTAATGTATATATCATTCTTTTCTTTTGCTTCTTATCTCACGTACACACACATGTAAGAAAATCACACACATATATATATATATATATATATATATACTAATGTAAGGATTGTTCTAGTATGTCGGTTTTGCCTTATTATTTTATTAATTATCTAGATTAATCTAGCATAATCTTACTTTTGGAACATATCATATCATTTCCAGATTTTTCTATGGTGGCGGTGATGATTTTTCAATTCATAGATCTGGTTTTTTTTATTATTGTAAACATACATTGAATCACATATAAGAGATGCACCATTTCAAACTAGAAAATAAAATACGTACTGTTTTAGAACTATAAAGAACAAAGAGATTTGTGAGACGGTATGAATTTGTGTCCAAAACAAAACTAAACGCTTTTGATAAAAGCTTAAACTATATTTCTCATCAATGACAAACAATAAAAAATAAACGTACATGCAATGATAATAATCGATCAGCAACGAGAGTATATATCAATATTAAAATTAATGGACTTAATTTGTAAACAAACAGATTTCTCTAAAATTATTTTTACAATACAAATTTCTTGGTTTTGCATATCAATTCTGATATCTGTAACAAATGACTTTGTAGAAAATTAGTCAATTTTGCAAATTAGAAAGCAATCAATCGAACATGGATATTTTTTGTTTATGGAGAACAATAAATCTGTAAATATCAATTAAAAAAGGAGTTTGCAAAAATGTTAATCTGTCTAAAAAATTCTCACATCAGTTCATAATTTTTTACAAAAGCAAATAAATCAAAGTTTCTATAATACACAGATCTGTCGAAACGAAAAAAAGATTAGGCGGAGAAAAAGAACGAAAATATAGTGACGATTTTTTTTTAAAAAACCATTTCATATTTTCTACAAAAAATACATCAAAATTCCTACAATGCACAGATCTGTGCGAAACGAAACAAAATCGGACGAAAGAAAAGTATGAGAATATACCAATGAGATTCTTTACAATTGTTTTCCCAGTAACGAATGGAGCAAAAATCACAGCATCTTTTCGGGTTCGATTTCGTGTGAGAAACAGAGTGATTCTAGGCAAGATGTTTAGAAGAATCTGGAAGTTTTAGAAATATGTAGAGTTTGATGAGAGAGAGGGTTTTGATGCATAATAATATAGGGTTGCGCTATTAGCACCCCTAAAATTTATCAATACACATCTCTATTTAATTACAAAAATATCATTAATTAAAAAGATTAAAATGCCATTAGCACTCTACCAAAATTTTAAATTAAGCACCAAATTTCTATATACACCCCAATCTTCTTCCCCACCTTATACACACGTTATTCTTCTTCATTAAAGCTTATAATCCATTCTCAGTATTGTTTTCTTCTCTATCTCTGTTAATCTGACTTTGTGGTGCTTGTATTGGGTTGATCATAGTTTTGGTTTCTCACAATTAAAATTTTGTATTTTTCTCATAGTTTTTGTTCCTTATTTATAGGAACAATATCTGGATTGGAATTGATTCATTTAGGATATGTACCCAATCATTTACAGAACAAGGGAATGGAACAAACTAAAAGTCAGATAACTAATGTGTTTGTTTTTATTCCTGTTATTTGCTTGTCCAATCAAAGAAGTGAATTTATACACAATGGAGATTGTTATAAAGTGAAATCTCACAGATCCTTTAATGAGTGTATTTTCCCCTATCAATATCATGAAATTGGAACGAGAAGCAATTCTTGATTGATTGAACATGGGTTAGACACGAAATAAGAAAAAACATTGTTCTGTCTTGTGAATCTGTGTGGGTGGTTCTGTGTTTTAAGGTGAAGAATTTGTTTTAATTGAGGAAGGGTAAATTGGGGATAGTTGGGGGTGTATTAAGTAAATAGGTTATTTCTAAAAAGGGGTTGAGGGGTGTATTAAGAGGAGGGGGTGTATTGATAAATGTAGGGGGTGTTAATAGCAAGCCCCAATAATATATTACCGATTAGGGGTTACATGATATTGAGTTTTATTTTCTTCATTTCATGCTCAACATTTATTTTGGGCTGCCAACTCATTGGGCTGAATTTATATAATGATAGGTTATTAATCCAAAATGACATATTGTTACATAATATTTTGGATTTAAATAACAATGGCCAGTCTTTGTTGCCTTGTTGGCAGCCCAAAGGTTTTCCCAATGGTTATTGAAATATTTCTTTTTATATATATAAAAGATTGTGAATTTTAGGCCCATATAAGCTTTTAATCTTTCTATGGTTCAAATATGATAAATATGTTTAATTAAATGGTACTTTATTTTAGAACTTTTGTTTTTACAATGTTACTTTTTTCCATTTTTTTGGGTTTGATGTGTTGTGGATATATATTCTTTTTATATTTTCTGAAACGTTCGATTTTTTTGTTTGTAAATGAATGTACAACACCAAATATTTGTCACAATCATTTATAGTTGTTGTGTCGATAGTTACTAATCCAAATGATCTTAAAGATTTGTAATAGTTATAGCAATTAGTGCATAGGAAGAACTACCAATGTTTTTTTTTTTATTGAGCGAGAAGAACTACCAATGTTGTATTTAAACAATTCTTTCAAATTTAATAATAGATTTTTTCCGTAATTTATGGTTGTAATTTTAATGTTCTCTTTAATATAAAAAGAGAAAGGTTTTATTCTTTGAGATGGTCTCTTATAGGACCGTTTTACGGATCCTATACCGTAAGACGGATCCTGAACCCGCCGCTCCTTCACTGGATCCAATCGATCCAAATACCTTAATTAAAAAAAAATCGTTGTTCCAAACTTAATTCAAACGGGATCTAAGGAATACGCCCCAAAAACACCGTATTTGCACCCCACCCGCAACGCCCACACATTCACCCGAGCCCTAATGGGCCCCAGCCCTAGTCGACGCGCCCTGCACTCAAGCCCTAGTCGACGCGCCCACAGCTCAAACTAGTCTCATCCTCCCCGCTGCTCCAACTCAAAATCTTCAGTAAATTTTTTGCAATTTAACAGTAATTTCTTTAACAAAGAAGTAAAACCTGTTCAAAAATTGCATATTCTTTTGAAGTTCGACCTTCTTTGAGTTTCAAAATCAAAAGTTCGGTTTTTCTATGGAATTTTCACCTTTTGAAGCTCCAATCCAATTCGATTTTATATACATACAAAAGTTCTACCAAAAAAAGCGTTACTTATTACTACATTGAACAACAAATATTGATTACAAAGACAACTTCGAATGGAGAATGAAGATGCAAATGATTTACTCATTCAGAATGTAATGCACTAAGTTTTGTTGCATGATCCATACCTTTTCTTTGTCAAAGGTGGTACTAATCACCAAATAATGATACTATTGAATTTCAATATGATACTTTTGCAATGAAAAGAGATACTAGAACATTTTGAATTTAAGAGCTTATATTAACATATTCAAAAAATTCATCTCTTATTTTTTTTTTATTTCCTACTTATAGGTGAAAATTTGGATTCAGAGTTGTTGTTTCTAGTGAAGAAGAACAGATAGAAGTCATTGGAGATGAAGATATAAATGATGCGGACACTCATCAACATAGTACGTAACTGTGGAGACAGTATTAGATATTAATGCAAAAGTATTACATTTTAATAAAAAGGTATCATTTCTATTTTAACATGAACTGTGTTTAATTGAAATGTTCACAGAATACATGAACGACATTTTTTATATATCTGGTTCTCTGGTTGGGATTAAAAGGAAGACAATAGATGATATGCATAAATTGTATTGCGATCACAGTCGTAAACTAGGTTTTAGTGTCCGCAAAGCAACAACTAGGACACAATCTGATGGAGTTGTACTGGAGAAATACTTTGTCTGCTCTTGTGAGGGGTTTAAGAGATCGGGAAATCTGAGAATAAACTCCAACAATGAAAAAAGAAAAATTTTGTCACACACGACAGATGTAATGCTACAATGAGAGTGAAACTAAATGAAGAAGGTCTTTATGAGGTTTTGAGTCATATTATAGAACACAATCATCCACTTACTAGGAAAGAGTGGAGCCACCTTCATCGCTCTGAAAGAAAAATTACAAGTGAAAAGGGCAAAGTCATAGAAGATATGGTTTCTTCCGGAATGAGACCAACAGATTCTTATAGGTATATGGCACATGAAGCGGGTGGCGATGAAAGTGTTGGGCACACTATCAAAGATCATCTAAATTTTGTAAATCGTTTGAAACTGAAAGAAATAGAAGGTGGGGATACACAGACATTAGTTGAAATGTTGTATGAACGACAATCCGATGAGGAGGACTTTTTTTTTAGAGTTAAATTAGACGATATGGCCAAATTAAGCAATGTTTTTTGGAGAGACTCAATGATGAGAGAAGATTACGATATATTTGGAGATGTAGTAGTATTTGACACTACATATCGTACGAATAGATGCAATTTGATTTGTGCTCCATTTGTTGGCATCAACAATCATTGGAAAAATGTGATGTTTGGTTGTGCATTCTTATCAAATGAAAAATCTGAATCATTTGAGTGGCTTTTCGAGGTTTTCAAGAAATCTATGGGAGGGAAGTGTCCAATCACTATTTTCACTGATCAAGACCAGGCAATTTATAATGCAATAGAAAAGGTATGATACTTTAACTCAATATACAGATACTTTAAAGCATAAAACTATTACTTCTATTTTGTAATCATTTTGTGTGATCTTTTACATCTGTGTTTCTGGTCTGTGCCTTTTTAAAACATTATGATACTTTACTTCCTAAAACAGATACTTGTAAGCTAAAAAGTGTTACTTTAACTATGACATTACTTTTATGTAGGTTTTCCCTGGCACGAAGAATAGATTATGCGTAAAACTGTGACTTCTATTTTGTAATCATTTTGTGTGATCTTTTACATCTGTGTTTCTGGTTTGTGCCTCGCTTAAAAATTATGATACTTTACTTCCTAAAACGGATACTTGTAAGCGAAAAAGTGTTACTTTAACTATGTCATTACTTTCATGTAGGTTTTCCCTGGCACAAAGCATAGATTATGCCAATGGCATCTTTACCAAAATGTCAGAGCAGTTTTGGGCACAAATGAAGAGCAACAATTCATTTAAGAATGCATTTAGGAAATGCTTATCGATGTAACGACGAATTTGAGTTTGAAACTTGTTGGAGTAACATGATTTCTACATACGGGTTGGAGGAACACACATGGTTCAAACGATTGTATGAACTAAAGGACAAATGGTGCACAAACTTTTAAGTAAGGACTTTTTCCCCGCTAATACTTTCTTCACAAAGGAGCAAAATTACTAATAATGCAATGGGCTTCAATGCAAAGAAGACAACAAGCTTGACAGATTTTTTTGGTATTTTCAAAGAACTAGTGAAGAATTGGAGAATGAAAGAACAAAATGATGAATTCAAGTCATCAAGATCAATTCCAACAAGTACCATACCATTGATCGGGATGTTAAAGCACGCTCGAGGTATACACGTTGACATTGTTCAAAGATTTTGAGGCGAGTTTATATCTTCAATTTCTACTACTTGTACTTTAGTTCATGAAGATGAGGTGTTCAATGTTTATAACATTTCTTCTCATACATCGAAGATGGAGATACAAATCGTGTCATGTTTGATCCTTTATGGATAATGATAACCCGCACTTGCAAGAAATTTGAAGAATGCGGTATATTGTGTTACCATTCATTGCGTGTACTTCATCTTCATTCTATTATGGAGATACCGGGAAATATATATTCTGAAAAGATGGACAAGAATGGCAAAATCTAAGGTGTGGGATAACTTAAGTGATAGAAATGAGAAGCCTGGGAAGCCTAGTGACTGCATTCCATGGCGTCATGAAATGGCGCGAAGATATTACGAGCTTGTTTTGAAATGCCAAGCAAATGAAGAGGCAAGAAGGATAATTGAAGAAGGGTATAACAGAGATTTCTCGCTATTACTGCGTTGAAGAATACACATAATTTTACTGACCAAGATTAATCATCTGCTGTTTCAAGTACATCTAATAAATTGCGAGATCCTACTCGAACTGTTACGAAATGAAGAAGAAAAAGGATAAAGGGTAGTTTGGAAAAGAGCAAGAATAAAATCCGATGTGATCGATCGTTTCTCAACCCAAGGAGATTGGTTCCAAGACTCCAAATGCTCGATTATTTTAGATAATTTTTTAAAGATTACAGATTGTAATTTTGGTACTTTTGAAGCAATTAGTGATACTTTTGATTCTAACTATGATACTTTAAAGATCAAATGTTATGGTTTCATCTTTTATATTGCATTAAAGAAATGTTACTTTTTACATAAATAGTGATACTTTCTCGATTATACATGATACTTTTTAGTTTTTCATGTATTTGCAAATGTGTCACATGTTGTGCGAATTAGTGATACTTTTGATTCTAACTATGATACTTTCAAGATCAAATGTTATGGTTTCATATTTTATATTGCATTAAAGAAATGTTACTTTTTACATAAATAGTGATACTTTCTAGATTATACATGATACTTTTTAGTTTTTCATGTATTTCCAAATGTGTCACATGTGCGAATAAGTTTGTTTGCAAGACTCGAAAATTGCAAATTTATGTTACTTTTTAAATAAAAACAGATACTTTTTCCATTACAGATGATACTTTATGAAAGATCTTCCATATTGAACTACAAATAAAATCCTATTAACTTTTGATTGCCAAAATAAATCGCTGAGAATCATGTCAAAATGACGAAAGGAAATACAATTCAGAACATTTGCAAAACCCAACTGCAAAGCTATGGGACAAAATACAGAATCAAGATGTTTGTGATTAAAATTCTATAGGTTCATTTCTTCTATTTTCTGGGACGTTTCTTGGGGCGCTCCTTAAGGGGTTCCTTGAAGTCATTGATAAATTTAAGAACATCCTTTTCCATTTGCACCTTCACTCGTTCGGATCGTGACAGATAATTCTTGCACAAGTGAGTCGCTCTTAGCTTGCGTCTTTCAACAGTCTTCAAAACAAAAAAGAAAAAAATAATATCAAAACAAATAAAAATAATTGTAAACTACATATTATTTTTCTAAACAGTGTTCATACCTTGCACAAATCCGAATTGAGTAAACATTACCCACAAAGTTTTCCATGTGGTGCATTAGAAACACACCACAATATTCTGTCATTTCTTTGTCACGGAAAAGAAACATTTTCAAAGGAATATGACGCAACTTCATGAGCTTTGGCGTGATTTTTCTCTTCTAGAAACAGAGCCATTTGGATTTGCTGTCAAAGAACAAGATGTATTACAACTCAATTCAAGTAAACTTCATATATAATAATAATGACACTTTACCACCAAAGTCGCAAGCCCGTAATATTCATCAACAACAGCTTCATTGTGTACCAGATTGTCGAGGTATTGAATTTTCTTCTCAACAAAATTAATCACCACAAAGAACAAAGTGATTTTCGTAATAATATGGAACAAATATCTACATATTTACAAAAACAAATACTTCATCATTACACTTTTAATACCTTAAAGGAAAAAGAGACACTTTTCATACATATAGAGATACTTTTCACAAATAAAGAGATACTTTTCAAATAAAAACTAAAGTTATTCTTACACGATCCACTTCATTCAGATTGGGTTTGTTCAACAACCTCATGAACACCCTCCAACAACCTCTGAGATCTCTAGCACAATTTTTTCCTTGGAAATGATCAACAAGATATAGCTGTTCGGCAAAAAATAAAAAATAAAAAAAACTGACCGACATAAAAATAAAAAAATAAAAGAAAATAGATACTACTTACAGAGTGCTGAGTGTTGAAATAAAAGTGTTTTGGATCGTTGGGCCCAACTGCTTTTTTGTTTAAGATGACAGACCATATGTCAATCACATTAACATAAATCAAGCTCGAGTCATTCAGCGAATCAATCCCATCCTTAAAGGGAACAAAAAACTCTCCAGCATTTGCAAACACATTTGAACTGAGTAAAAACAATAAAAATAATCAACATGACATTTCTCATCAAAAAGGGGATATCTAATAAGTCTCAATGTTACTTACTCTATTTTAGGACTATGTGGAAAAGAAAGTAAATCAACAATGTCTCTCTTTTCCTGGTCATTCCAACCAAATAACGATTATTCTTCTTCATAAATTCAGAACGAAAAGAGCTCTTTTCGTTTATAGGCCAAGAACCACATGTTTGATAGAACACATCAGATGTATAATTTATCAAATAAAATGACACTTATTCAAAGAAAACAGATACTTATTTGAAAAAAATCGATACTTTTCTCTAAAAAATAGATACTTATTATAATGAAAGAGATACTTATTCAAACAAAAAGATACTTTTCTTAATTTAACTAATACTTTATATACAAGATTAATCGCTTACAACTTGCTCGCATGTTTAACTCCGACCTTGAATTACTTCATCAATTTGACTATCATCCATTCCTTGGATTACGCCATCATCAATATTCGCTTCGTAGGTAGTAGGTGTTCTTCAACAACGGGTGACTCAGACGTGGGTTAAAAGATCAAAACTAGGCATCGGCTCATTATGCGTGGCTCATTACGTTCTTTCATCTTCTCGAAAATTCTTCACAACTTCATCGATATACTCGTGAAGTTTTGCACTTGAGAAGAACTCATCATCGTGATGAAGAAGTATTTGCTTGTTCCCGCCGCATTTCGATCGGTCTCTCCATATGGACATGGCTTATGACTTCCATGTCCCTTTTCAACAACAAACAAAGCTTTGTGCACCCCCGCAAATGTTGTAATACTTTTTCATCAAAAAAGGATACGTTTTCATCAAAAAATGATACGTTTTCATCAAAAAATAATACTTTTTCAGGATTATTACTTTAGGACGGATGTAAATGTTACATTCAACTTACATTTTTAGCGATTTTCTCAATCTCATCATCAATTTGCCCCTAATCGGTAGTACAAACTTGATGATTCTTGAAGATTCATCAAAATTCTCGATTTTTCCTTCTCAACATGTTCTTTACCCGCCTTTCCCCTCTCATCTTTACCTCCATCGGCCGAATCGCTTATTTTCTCTTCAACAACAAAGCTTCGTTTTCCTAGAAATAGGAAAAACATCCTCCACCCACTCCCCCTGCCCAAACTCTCCAGCACTCCTCTCTTCTTTCACGCGCTTTCTAATGCGTTGCGTCGTCCAATGCTGAATGAGAGGGAGATCAAATGGTTCAGCAACTCCTTGCCATTTAAGACGATGCAAATATATGATCTCGCAGCGCTTTAATACATCCACTTATATGGGTGGTTGATTTCTTGTTAAAATTATCAACCGCCCTTCCAAGTCTTTCCAACACAAGTGAACACCAATCAAAATGTGAAATGACATCCACATCCAACAACGACTTAAAGCACGAGACATCAACAGTCCTATTTGCAGTCGGGGTCAACAAAGTAGATAAACTATACAAAACAAACATTCGTTTAAAGTCATCACCCCTTGTTTAAATTCACCCATCAACTTGACTTCAAAGTGCCAACACTAAAGTCCCATCAATACCAACTTTTTTCTTAAATTCAACAATTGGATCTAAACTATCATTCCGTTTGAAAACTAAAACTTCCCGGTCAGTCCTCGGTAGCATGAAAACATCAACAATGTCGTCGGCAGCAATGACAAACCTCGTCTTCTCATCAATACTAAGCAACCGACTCTTCCCATAAAACCTTTGAACCAGCCACAGAATCATTTGAGCAGGTAAATGATGAACATTAAGGTTCAGTAACCCACCAAACCCAATATTCTTCACATCCTCTATTTGACTATCAGCCAAAGACTTCACAACATCAAATAAACCCTTAGGTCTACATTGGGTAAGAAAGTCGCTGCAAAAAATAAATAATATATAATTAATACAATCACATATATTGTTTTGTGAAACTTTCATGTATGAAATATGATACTATTTAGATAACAAAATGGTACTTTTGAATAAATATGATTCAAAAATATCTGATACTTTTAAATAAGTTTTAGATACTACTCAAAATGATACTTCTAGCATATAAAACACTGATTTATTTAAATGATTAAAATACACGTACTTTACATAAGAGATATATATATAGCATAGACTGATACTTTTCACAAAATTAATGATACTTTGAAATCAAAAACTAGTACTTTCAACTACACTGACCTGTTCGTATCGTCGTCGGATAGCTTTTCTTTCTTTCGAGGTTTTTTGCTAGCAACTTTTTTGTCACCAACAGCCTTGCTCATTTTTTTCGCCGGTGATTTTTTTGTCCCAGCATCCTTTTTCAATCGTCTCTTAGATACATCACCAACACCCTTATCCAGAATTATTTCTTCCTTGTCAACTTTTCCCTGCGTCAAAGTTTCATTTTTCGACGTTCCAGCAGGGGCTTCCTTCATTAATATATCGGCGTGTTTCAAAGGGGTTTCAAAGGGGGGTCCCTTCAATATCGTATCATCACGGGTTTCGAGGGGTCCTTTCATTATCGAATCGCCAGGCTTTCTTTAACAAGAGCTTCATTAGCCGACATTCCACCTACACTTGACTCGTCGACGCTCAAAGACTGACTTTTATACCTGGATTATCAAAAACTGGAGATTCCTTTATTTCATCCTTTATATCATCATCTTGGGGGTCCACCCTACCCCTTCCCCTACCCCTCCTTGTTATCAATATCTTATGTCGTACCATCTTCAACTGTAATGTAAACCTACAAATAAATGTAAAAACTCAGTAAAACCATGAAATTTGACGAAAACACAAGACAACCATGTGGCTGCAATGTAGTAAATCTAGAAATGATACATTACATCCAATTTATGATACTAGTAAGCATTAAATATGATACTTCCAAGATGCATATACTTATGATTCATGCCATAAAAAAGACATTGATCAATGGAACTGCAATATATTAAATCTACAAATGGTACATTAAATTCAATTTATGATACGAGTAATCATTAAATATGATTCTTCGAAGATGAATATACTTATATATTAAGGCTATAAAAGACACACTGAGCAATGTATAAAAAACACACCGAGCCGTGAATTGAAATAAACAAAGACATAAGCAAATTTTCTTAGTGGTAAAAAACACACTGACATTGAATTCAAAATAGACAGGAACATAGCCAAATTTCTCTAAAATAACCTACATTTCCAGTATAGAAAAAAATGAAGGAATCGTAAACCGCCAAATGTAACTACACAAACTACCATCAGAGCACATAGGAAGCAGAAAATCTCCTCTACAATTTATGATTTTCGAAACAAATATAGAAAACTTGCGAAACAAATACAAATGAAATAGCTGCAAACTTGGAAGCCTCAAAGCAACGGCCAAACACTATATACACCGTTGAGGACAAACACAAACGCAATGCCATTCGAAAAAAAAACAAAAAATCGAACAAAATCGAAACCCTAGAATCGAACAAAAACGAAAAAAAAAAGAGAAAAATAAAAATGTACTTACCAGTTGTTATCTCGGAGCAACATCGCAAGGTTAGAACTCCAGAAAACTGAGAAAAAGAACTCGAATTGAAAGCAAGAAATTTGAAGGAGCGGAAGAAAAACCAGCAGAACGAATCTGCGAAGAAGAACCGCTTGGAACGTGGGGTAGGGAACGTGGGGTAGGGCTGGGTAATGGGTAGGTCTGGGTAGCGTATCTGAGAAGGAAAGTTGAATTAAAAAAAAAAAGGGGACTGTGCGGGTCGGGTCAGGCGGGTCAATGGGGATCCGTCTTACAAGATCTGACCCGTAAGACGGTCTTTCCTGAGTTTTTACCTTATTCTTTTATATATTTTTGTCTTGGATGTATTATTTATTATTACAATAATTAATTCAGCTTATTTATTTTAAATTTTATTATGTATATATATTTCAGAACATGCCTATTTCATGTCCCAACGAAAATTGTAGCAAAATAAATAGATTTGTTTTCGGTTGAAAGTGAAAATCATAATTTTTCGAATATTTTTATTAAAAAATTTGATAAGAATATAAATAACAGAAGATCACCTTTTGATTGATGGTAGAAAGTCACTGAAGAAGCCAAAAATAGAAACATTTAGGGTAGAAGGTCACTGAAAAAGCAAAAAGATAAACATATGAAACTCTAGTTGGGGTCAAAAGATTATTTTAAGAGAATATAGTACTTCTCAGAGAGAAAATATTATTATTATTTATTTTTTCAGATAACAGAGAAAAATTATTGATAGAGAAATAATTTGGTAGAAATATTAGACGTGAAATATAGTAATTTATCTTAATATTTCAGGCATTTGGGCCACTGCCACACGTCCCAAATACGAGTTGGTCATTTGTTGGATCATATAGGTATCTTGCATTAAATTCAATTGATTTTATATTTATCTCTTAAGCAATATGTCGCATTTTTACAACAAAGAAAAAAAATTGTACGCATAAAACTTTTGTGATTTATTATTTAATGCATATTTATTTTTTTAATCATTTATTAGAACCCTAATATTGAAATAAAAATAAATTATTAAATACATTCCGTGCATCGCACGGATGGAATACTAGTAAATTTTTCAGACTCAAACATCAGTTTGAAACCATGGTTTACAAGAAGAGATCCTGACACTAGATCCTTCCGGATTTCTGGGACATGAAGAACATCTTTCAAAAGCAGCTCTTTTCCAGAAAGTGATCTTCAGAACCACGTTACCAAAACTTGCAACATTAGAAGAGGAAGAATTACCCATATTAAGTTTTCTACATGTACAAAGGTTGTAGGTAGAGAATGCATCCTTGTCAGAGCAGATATGCCGAGTGGCTCCCATGTCAACATACCGCACTATTGGATTACTGCAAGGTTTGCCTCAAAAACCAATGCAGATAGATCCATATCAGTCAGCTCTTGGATCACACCACTGTGCTCAACCACATTGGCATTAGGCTGTCTATATTTTGGTTTTTTGGGAAGCCGACAGTCCTTAGCCTTGTGGTTGGGCTTACCACAATTGTGACAATTTTCTGTAAATGTCTTTTTGTTTACATGTTTCTTTCCCTTGTAGTTGTTATTATTGTCACGTTTCCTTTTGTTGCTGTTACTAGAACTGCCATGTTTTAGCAAATACGCCTTTGCATCAACAACACCCTTTTCAAACCTTGAATCTAATTTGTGATTACCTTCCTCAATTCGTAAACGCAGAATTAGCTCTTCAAGATTTATTTCTTTTCGCTTGTGCTTCAAATAATTTTTGAAGTCCTTCCATCCAGGCGGCAATTTTTCAATCATGCACGCCACTTGGAAAGCTTCATCCAATTGCATTTTTTCGGCACGAATATCGTGAATAATTAACTGCAATTCTTGAACTTGATCCATGACAGTTCTAGAATCCACCATCTTGAAATCTAGAAACCTGCCAACCACGAACTTCTTGGAACCAGCGTCCTCAGTTCGGTATTTCTTTTCCAAAGAATCCCAGAGCTCTTTGGAAGATTTACTTCACTATACACATTGTATAGCAAATCAGACAGTCCATTTAGGACGTAGTTACGACACAGGAAGTCACCCTGGCCCCAAGCATCGAAAGCATCACGTTTTTCGTTGTTGGTTTCATTTTCTTCCACCACTGGTGGATCCTCCTTCAGGAATTTAGCGAGACTCGGCGTAGTCAGATAGAAGAACATCTTGGATTGCCATCTCTTGACATCAGTACCAGAAAATTATTCTGGCTTCTCAGCAGCAGCAGGAGTAGTAGGAATATTCACTCTTGAAGTAGACGCTATCATTTACAGAAAAAACTATTTATCTTGCATTGTTGAATTTTGGTGTTTATTTCTGTAAACTGGACTACAATGAAACTAAAGCTATCTATTACAGAGAAAATCAAAAATTGCATAAAAGCTTAGGCTAGTAAAAATTCTATCCGCAAGATAAACACGTCCCGTATATAGTCTTTAATGTGACGTGTTATCCCCAAAGATACAACAGCTTCGTACTTGAAATAGCAGCACTGCAAATTCAAGGCACCATCGAACTGGAATATGTAAAACTGAGTACACTTATGCAAGTACAAGAATGTAAAAATGAGTATGAAAGTGTAATCTGAACAACAATGCTCCTATTTATAGGACTTCCAACCAGGTCTTGGGACTCTTTACTGCAGGGCACTAACTTCAAGATAATGGGTTGTAACTTCCAGGTAGAGGGCACTCCTTCAATGGCCACTATGCTGTAACCTCCAAGTAGTGAGCAGAGTGGTGTTGTTTCATTTTAAAAGCTGCAGTTTCAACTTTTAAGTTGCAACTTATTTGTTTTTATTCTTTCAAAAATAAAAATAAATGTGTTCTGTGCAAAACTAAGCCCAGTCCGGTGGGGAAAAGGGACCCGGCCCCGGCGCCGGGTCGGGCGGGCGGGCGCGCGCGTGTGGACTTGCCCACCACACCTCACATGTGTATAGTTATTTCATCTTGCACATTCTTACACACTCACTTACTTATATATTGAATAAAATTAACATTTTATTCCTATGTGGGATGGTGTCTTTTCACCTTCCCATCATCCGTTATCCTATTTCTAAGTAACTAACTTGTGTATTTTATTTCTCACTCACCACAAAATGGTTTTCAGAAATTAAATATACCACACTCATCTACTCGAAACATAGAATATTATTTTAATATTTAATTCCTACGAAATTAAATAATTAGTCACTAAAAAATTGGTCAAAATTAGGTATCAAACCATTACTTCTCAAAACCAATTTCCAACACCTGGAATATTCGGATGATATATATCTACTTTCTAAAATAGGTGATACAATTTGATCATGTTGATGCAAATCTTGTAAAGATTCTAAAATTGTTGGAACAAGAGAGATATAATATGAATATAAACCCTAAAATGTCAAAATAGGAATAAAAGTGATGGCAGGGGATGAAGACAAGTGGACTAATACAAGTTTTGGGGGGGGGGGGAGAATCCCCCGAGCCACAATGTACTAAAGAAGAAATGAAAATTATAAATGAGTTTCTTATAATTGTTTGCTAGTTTATATTGCAAGGAATTTTGCACAAAAAAACTTTAGTGTATATTCAATTGGAAATGATTTTTGTGATATGTAAGAGAGATGTTCTAAGTTTTAATAAATTAAGGATTTAATGATGTATTTTTTAGATATTTATTAATGAATATTAATGTATTTTTTCGATGCAAATGTAATACATTTCAACTTTATTATTTTGTATATATATTAGTGTTGTAAAGATCTGCCTGCACAGCCGAACCGAATTTGCCCAAATCGGTGAAAAAAATCATTTCGGCCATAAATCAGCCTAGGTACCTGCCCGAGCAGCCAAAAATCGGGCCTAGGTGCCAGGTCACCATCCGACTAGCGCCTAGCAATTTCTACAACTTTATATATATATATATATATATATATATATGTATATATATATATATATATGTAGGAATAGGATCAAATGAGACCACATAATTAAAATGAGACAATGTGGACTAATCTTGGCCACCCATATCAAATTTTAAGTGGTTGGGATCTTTCCAATTTTATATTAATTTTTGTTTTAATTTTATGCTGAAAAGGGAACAAAGGTAATTGCACAATTTTATTTTAATTTTGTAACTGAAAAATCCCTTTCATCTCCCCCCAAAATCTCCCGACGGTTCATCCATTCGTTTTTGAAATTGCGATTTCGCGGTCTGGGAAGGAGGTTGCAGGCGGTTGAAGAGGGCGCGCGGGCAGTTGAAGAGTGAGAAATCTATAGGAAATCCACGGTATAAATTGCTTGCGTAGCTGTTTCTGGAACCGACGATGATTTTTTGTTTCTGAAAAAGGTGAGTTTCCTTTTCGACGATTTTTCTACGGTTTTTTAGTTTTTTTTTGGTTTTGTGTGTTCGAATGTAAATGTGACATTCTAGGGTTTTTTAATTTCTTCTTTTAGTTTGTGTGTGTTCGAACGTAAATGTGACATTCTAGGGTTTTTTTTTTATTTTTTGGTTGTGTGTGTTCGAATGTAAATGTGACATTCTAGGGTTTTTTAGTTTCTTCTTTTAGTTTTGTGTGTGTTCGAGCGTGAATGTGACATCCTAGGGTTTTTTAATTTTTTCTTTCCGATCGTTTTTCTTCGATCGTAAATCTGAGTGCCTAAGGTTTTGTTAATGGAGGTTCTAGGTTTTTTTCTACGTGATGAAGATGAAGTATTTGTTTGTAGATATGATGCATTCTTATATTTGTGTATAGGTAAATGTGTACTTATATGTGTTTCGATGTATAGTTAGATGTGATTCAGTGTGTAATTAGTTAATATTTGTTGTATATATAATTGTTCTGCAAAGTGTGATCTATATTATTTCATTTTCTATGATGTTTACTTAAATGTGTTTTGCTGTATACTTACGCATGTTTTGATGTATATTTAGTTATTGTTTGATGTGTGTATCTATGGCTCCGTATACTTGTGTTTGCTGGATTCTTCTATTTATTTTGTTGTACATGTATTTCTATTTTGTTGTATAATTATAGATACAGACATATACTTATTGTGTTTTTTGTGATTTGGTAGGAATATTGTGTCTTCAAGCATGGTAAAGAGAGGTAGAAAAGGTGACGACGTTGGCGAGGGCAGTGGACAGGGGCAGGTGTCTTCTCCAAAGAGGGCGAAGGGAACGGGTGGGAATGTGAAGGATTCATTCCCAAAGTTAGTGACCCACTCTACAACAACGTTATTTGTTGAATCAATGAAAGCATTGAATCGACAACAGAAGAGGTCAGTTGTGGAGATGGGTTTTGGGACTTTGTTGGAAGTTAAGATTGACAAATTCCCTTCCGGATGATGTATTGGTTGGTGAATAGTTTTCATCCTGCGAGTTGTGAACTGGTTTTAAACGGTGGGAGGTCACTCAGTTGTGGTGTGAAGGATATTGAAAGGGTTCTTGGGTTCCCTAATGGTAATATTCCTATTGTAAAGAAGACGAAGTCTGATACATGTGAATTGTATTATCAGTGGCGCGATTATTTTGAGCCTACTGCAAGTGGTGCGTATAAAATAAAGGTTGAGGTTGCCCATCGTGAGAAATGATGGATGAGTCCGGCGTGGTCCGTGGTTTAAGAGACATTTCATTGCGTTGGTTGATTGTTGCATTATTGGAAATGTTATGTACGACTATGTCAACCCGTTGATTATGAAGTCTCTGGAAGATGTGGTGAATATTATGAAATTTAAATTGGTGCAAGTACACTTTGGATATGCTGATTTCGAATAGAATGAAGTGGGATACTTCGAAGAAGAAGGAGTTTAATGGTCCCTTGTTGTTTTTGCTTGTAAGTCTCTGTTTTTGGTTTTTTCACATTTGTTTTTGAATTATTGTTTTGTATTTTGCTAATAATTATTTTTTTGTCAGGGTCTTTACATGGACAGAGTTGTGGTTTGTAATCGCCATGTTCCGAGAAGATTACCTAGTGTACTGGCATTGAGTATTGAGCTAGCCGCAGAGAGGTGCAGGACAGAGATGTGTCTTGATGGTTTTGGGCAGGGGTCTGTGGTGGATCCATTGGGTGAGGGGCCATCTGAAGTTCGTGAGGGTCCGTCTGAGGTTTGTGAGGCCCCGTCTGAAGGCCGCGATGTCCCGTTGGAGGTCCCAGGTGCGGCTGTGGGTGTGGATGTACACGGTGCTTCATTGCAGGATGGTGGCATGCAATGTCGCGATGTCCCGTTGGAGGTCCCAGGTGCGGTTGGTGTGGATGTACACGAACCATATTCCTTATAGAACTTAATACCATTTTCCAACGATGTGAAATGCATTCCTACACGTGGCACCTTGTCTTCATCAATTTCAGGTATCCAATATTTTGTAGCTCGGGGAAATTACTAGCCTAAATGTTTGATATCGATATATATGTGCATGTTCGATAAAACAGTGAATTAACACTATCAATACAATAAAAGATGTCTATGTATACATCATATTGAATCCAAATATACATTAAAGTCGCATAAGCAAAGTTTATTGATAAAGCACTGAATTAATACTAACAATATAGTGTAATTGCTATAAGTATACATCATATGGAAAATATTACACTTTAAAAATATACAAGCATCGAACCAATAGTAAACATTGAAGTAACACTACTAATTCTCTATACAATGATAAGTATACACCGAAAATAGCATAATTATACATATAAACAACGTTAAATATACAGTGAAAATGTTTAACCAAGTAAAGTAATTGATTTCAGCAGCAAATTATAAATATTGTAATTCGAAGAAACTTGTAAATATATGGATTTTTCAACAAATTTGCAAAAATATAACAAGAAATCGATAATTACTCACTAATTTATACAGATTGATGCACCGTTTCACGTGTATATTCAAATTACACATACATTGTATGTTTTTTTTTACTTATCAAATTGTGTACTAAATATATTGAAGAAATTGACATACCAGGATTATATTCACTTTCAACATATTCACCGTCGATTTCGCTTGAAGAAGGCTCGCCCATAACAGAAGATTGTTCGCCGATTTGATTGGAGCTCATTTTTGTGTATTATTCTCGATCTGTGGTGGAATTTTGATGTCGATTTGCAGAATTTTTCAGCTGTTTTCGAATGGAAGGAGAGAAAAAGATTATACAGTTTTTTTAGAGAAGGAGATTGCGTGATCTGCGTGAAGATCTTTATTCCAAAACTGACGCCCAAAGAACATGGTCCCCACTTGGGTAATTTGACTACTTTGCCCATATTTTGATTTAATCAAATATTTAATGTAATTATAACTCCTATTTATCTTGTACCGATATAGATAAGGAGAGTTGAGATAAATCCACATTATCCTCACTTATAATATGTGGCCTCATTTTAACCTCCCCTATATATGTATATATATTTGGTTTTTCATTTATTTTACTATTGCCCCCGATAACATTCCTGGTTTACTATATATTGCCCTCCCCCCCCCCCTTCCCCCCAATAACATTCTTGGTTGTGCCCCCGCACTTGGTATTCCATTATTTGAACGAATGACACAATACATATCTGACTTGCGCTTGTCATTTATCCAAAAAAAAGTAGTATAAAAAATGGAATAGAATAAGCAACAAGTGACAAATTTTTTGTTGATTAGACATGATAAGGCATTTGTGATGGGGATTCTTCTTCTCCATTCTTCTGGCCCACTTGCAATTTCCCCATGCGGTCTAATCCTTTTGAACCCATGGATGTTCTTATATGCAATGTAAATAAGTTATCTCAATCAATTTTTGAAATTTTATTTGCTAGCAAATCTGTACGTATTCATACTGCAATAGTACAGACAGATCTGAGTGTGGTCCTAATGGCGGCCCCAAAAATTGAAGGCATATTATGGCATGTGCAATTGCAATTTTTGTCAGTCATAGGCAATATTCTAAAAATCCCCGCCTAACACCGACTAGTCTCACCTAGGCGCTAGGTTCCCCTTGTTCGCTTAAATTTTTCGTCCAATTAGGTCCTGCCTAACACTGCACAGGTTCCGCCTAAATCCATCGAGTCTCCGGTTAGACGCTATGCCCCAACTTGCCGTCCGACCATCGTCTAATGCTTTTTTAGAACAGTGTATATAAGTGACATTAAAATGTTTTCTGAGCATGCTGTCTATTTTTAGTGCTTTCATATCTTGTGGCTCTTATCTCGATGTGGCAAGTTATTAAGTTCATGGGCATATAGGCAATTAATTGTTCTCAAGCTTGTCCATTGAAAAGTAAATTTAGCCCTTTTAAGACTTTTTTTCTTTCCTATTATCAAAACAAGAATTAATACAAGGACAAATTGGCAAAACATAACAAATTTGAGATAAACATGAATTGACATTATCTTGATAGAATGGCAAGTTCAGTACATTTTAATTGATTGGAATCTTCTCAATGTAAAAGGGGTTGGGCACCAACCCTAGTGCTTTATTTAATAAATTTTTGTGCTTTATTTAATAAATTTTTGAGTCCGTCGAACCTTTTGCCATTCGTCCATAACAAAAAAATATCTTTTAGCCATGTTTTCTAAACAAATGGTTTTTAACTATTTTTGAGTTCAATTGCCTACATTGCTCTTTTTTTCTATTTATCAGAACCAAGAAATATACCTCATCGGTTTTTAATTCTTTCATGCACCAAACTACTCGTAATGTTCTTAATTCTAATACTGCCTGTAATTTCAAACTTTAATTTTTCTTGGATGCATACATAGTTTCATATATTATATAACATTTCGGATAGGGGTGGCAGTTGTGTCATCGGATCGGGTTCATATTTGGTTTTAGGTTGATTTCGGTTTATAATAAAATACATCAAAAATCAAGTAAAATATAAAATAACTATGTTTTAAGACAAATTAGCATCATTGTGTCAGATTCGTGTTAGTCTTGTCGTGTTTGTGTTTCTCCAAGTAAATTCGGACGTGTGGTCTCAAGAATTGTCATCCTTAATTTTGGTGCGCCCACAAACCCAATCTAATTAGTCTCTTCAAGGGTGGATCTCCCACCTAATAATTTTCTTCCCATCATCACCAAAATTCTTTTCATCATGTTATTATCACAATTTTTAATGAATTTTGGAATGATAATAACAGCCCAATTATCCGAGTTTGACTGATTGCTAGATTCATACACATCTAATGACAAAATGATTTGTAAGCACAGAAGCAGGTACAATTTGTGCACTATAAATAGAGGTGCTGGCAGAACCTTAAAATCATTAAACAAAAAAAAAAAAAAACCCTTCAAATCCTCTGTTTTCTCCTTCACCTTCTTTTCTCATGACCTTTATCCAAATATAAGTATTGTTCTAAAAATTTCCACCTAGCCCTGACTAGTTCCTGCTTAGACGCTAGGCTTCTCTTATCCGCCTAAATTTTTATTCCGATTAGGCTCGGCATAACCCCACCCAGGTCCCGCCTAGGCGCTAGTCAAGTAGCGTTTTTTTGAACAGTGCCAAATATTGCCATATTCATGTTACTATTATTTTTCAAAGATTTACTTCTTGAGTGTATGTGAATTCCAAAACTTTTCTTTTTTTTCTCTTTTCATGTGTGTTTAATGTGATAATAGGGTGAGGATGTAATGGTGATGAGTTGACAGAAGAGAGAGAGCACAGATGATGAGGATACAAAGTAACGGTTTGTATGTATCTCAATCTTTGTGCTCTCTATTCTTCTGTCATCACCTTGCTGCTCTTCTGCTCACACTTATATGAGATCAAATTCGGGTTAATCATATTGACAGGCGATAGCATAAGTGTCTACCACTGTAGCACAAGGTTGATCACATTAATTAACACTCTTATTATGGTTAAATTGCATATTCAGTCCACTAACTTACTAACTTATACCGAGCTGCACTTTCATCCACTAATTTAGAGGTGTGACAATATTGTGCACTAACTTCTAATTTGTTACACATTGAGTCCAATCTTTGTCGGTAATTGCGAAATCAACCGATATTACTCCAAAATTTTGAGGATTTCAATCCCTTGGGTCATTTTTTATGACATTGGCATATTGGATAATTTTGTATTTCAACATGGACAAGTTAAAATCCCCAAAATTTGTAGCAACTTTAGTTGATTTCGCAATTGAGCAATGACAGAGATTCTCAATGTGCAACAAATTAGAAGAAGTTAACGTCATATTTTGCACTATCTTTAAATTAGTGGACGAAAGTGCAACTCGATATAAATTGGTGAACCAAATATGCAATTTAGCCCAATTGTTATTTCCAGGTAATAGTGAATTTTTTGTTGTAAATTTTATTGCAAGTTTTAACCGTGAATTCCATGGATTTCTTGTCACGTTTAAACATCCAGTCCGCAGTACAAAGGCAGAAAACAATTTTTTTTTCTATTTTATTATTTTTCCATGGATCTCTTGCATCTTGTGCCACGCTGTATTGTTTCAAATGCTTTCTTCATATTTTTAACACAAAACAATTATGTATTTTCTAATATTTGTATGTTCTAATCCCTTGCTTGCTCATGTAAGCCTGTAATTTTACATGAACCCTTATCAACCTTGTGCTTCAGTGTGAAACCATCATCATAAATAAAAGACATTGGTGAATAGTCGTTATCTAGTTCACGTCCATCCAGCGTAAGGTAACTGTACTCATAATCTCAATTAAACACGTACCAGTCTCAATCAAGACACGCGATCACAAATCCTTCCGAGTCGTGCCTCTACACCAATGCGTCCCGTTCTTTTTTTCACAACTGCATCCACGTCGAAAATCTTAATTTCGCTGGGTAATCTTAAACTCCATAAAGCGGAACACCGCTGTCTTATCCAGCTCGGAAATGAAGTTTCAGCAGCACCGTTTATTGTTTTAGCAAGCTTATAGAGCAAAGAATCAGCACAGTGCACAGAGCAACTCGAGCTGCCTGTGGATCCCAGCTCCGAGTTCATACATTGACGTTGTTTAAACATCAGACTGCACAGAAGTAAAGAGAAATGTGCTTTCTCTGTATTATAAACATGTGCAATTTGTAGGCACAGACGTTGCAGCAGCAACGGAAGAATATGGTATATTGAAACGCAACAAAGTAATCGTCATGCTGCTTGTAAAAGTGAAAACTAGTTAAAATGGATATAGTTCAGAATTTTCAACAAATCAAAGGGATAATAACAAAAGCACCCCTGAGGTTTGGGCTAATTACCAAAAAAAACTCAGGTTTGATTCTGTCTTAAATTTAGGGCGGTAGCTGTAATGTTTTTATAAATGTGAAGGGGTTTGAAATGCTTTTTGCTTATGAAGGGGAAAATATAAGAATGAATCAAACATCAAGGGTTTTTATGCAATTTTCAAAAGCATCTGGGTTTTTTTTTTCCGAGTTAGCCCAAACTTCTGTTTTTTCTTTTTTTTTTTTTTAATCATCCCTAAATCAAATGTTGTACTTGGAGGAGAAACATAACTTATAGACTTATAATTATAGAAAGAACGTTCATCTCAAGCTGCGGCTTTTGGCAGTATTTCAGAAATGATATACCTATTTTTTGGCAACTTGAATTTTGGCCTTGTTTACGCGGTGCAATCTAAACTCTCTCTTTTTTCCATCTAACAACCTAAAATGTGCGGGGTTTCCACTTTGCAACCTCTGGTTCACTGGAGTTGGAATATCCCGATAAACAGGAAAACAGTTTAGGTTGTTAGTTACAAAAAAAATAGTGAATAAAATAGTTTAGGTTGCAAAGTGTAAGAAAGGTCGAAGTTCGAGTTGCAAATGCATATTTTTTTTTCCTAATAATAGCTTGTCAGTACATATCCACAAGATAGATGCCAGTAAACAAACCAGAAAGAGACATAAAATGGCGCCAATAGACGAAGTTCCAACTTGTCCGTACTGCTCGGCTCCATATGCGCGCGCAGACAAAGTTTCCGCTTTCCAGTGCACTAGCCATTCCAAACTGCACGGGATGATTCCATAAATAGTGATCTTAGGTTAAATAAGAATAATGCCATATTTATATGAGAACCATTAGATAGAATTCGAACCATGAAAACAACAGGTGAAAGAGAACTATCTCAGAGTCACACGATAAATTCGTGCTAACTTTGGGGCACGATTGTTGCTAGAGGCTGGCATACAAGAGGTCAGCGTTCTAGCGAGGGCTCAAAAAATAACCAAGTTGTTCGATACTCGACTCGAGATCAATTGTTAAAAAGTCATTTGAACTTATTTAGTTAACATAAAAAAACAAGCTTCAAAGCATTTGTTCGTTCGATAAGAAATAAAGCTTGGTTCAAGCTAGATCCGATTAGTAAAACAATTATAAAATATGTGAAAATATCAAGCTATTCGAGCTCGATTTGTGTTTGACTCGACTAAAGCTCGTTTAACAACCAACGCAGTTAGAGCTTAGTAAGGCAAAGTTAGAGAAAATGAGCTCTTATTAGCCAATATCTGAGAAATATTTCTTTATTAGCCCTTAACATCTGAGCATAAAAGAGAGATGAATCAGTAAAATGCTTTCCACAAAAATAAATATAAAAAGAATCAGCAAATGCTTAGTATTTTACTAGATAATAAAGAGATGATACAGTATGATGCCTTCAATATTTGTCAAGAAAACTCATTCCCGGCTGGAACTGTCCCCTCAAGTATCCTTCGCCTTGCTTCCGTTGCCTGCAGTTTTTACAGAGTAAAAGTCACTAGCTATATTCATATCACCAAGGAAAGAAATGCTTATTTAACATAAGGTTAAGGGATAATTACGTAAAACCCCTGAGGTTTGGGCTAATTACAAAATAAATCGAGAGATTTTTGAAAATAACCAAAAAACCCTTAAGGTTTGATTCTTCTGCTTATATCTTCCAACTTCATAAGCAAAAAATATTTCAAAAAACCACCCTGATATTTGTAGAAATATTACAGTTAACCCCTTAAATTTAAGACAAAATCAAATCTGAGGGGGCTTTTTGTAATTTTGAAACACCTCTGGTTTTTTTTGGAAGTAGCCCAAACCTTAGGGGTGTTTTTGTAATTATCCCTAAGGTGGTTAATTGGAAACCTGATCAACAGTTCTAGGCAAAATGAGGGACAATAGCAAGGATAAAAAGTTGCTGTTCCTTTAAATCGAACTTAGTTCACAATTCACAAAATATCTTAAGAGACTGAAAATGGAAGCAGCAAGTAAATAAACAACTTTATTGGCACAAGAAATATAAAACTATTACCAGTTTCTCCCAATCTGTTAGAGCTGTTGCCAGAGAATACAAGAACGATTGCACGGTGGCTCCTGCTACCAATCCAATCCAAAGTCCTTTCCCATTTAAGCGATAAGCAAATCCCAAAAGCAAAGCAACTGGAATTCCAACCAGATAAAATGCTCCAAGATTTGCATATGCCCCTATATGCTGCCACCCACTACCTCTAGCTACTCCTGAAGTGGAAAAAAACAAGAAGAAAAAAAATGGAATTCCACTTAGAAAATGCACATAAAAGGATATGATAAACGGATACAACAACAACAACAAAAACAAACTAAGCCTTAATCCCATTACGTGGGGTCGGCTATTGTTTTGATATGATAAACGGATACTTACAAAGAAAACCCTGATGTTTGGGCTAATTACCAAAAAAAAAAAAAAACCTTTGAAGTTTGATTTTATCTTAAATTTAAGGAGATAACTGCAATATTTCTACAAACGTCGATGGAGATTTTGAAATGCTTTTTGTTTATGAAAGGGAAAATTGTTAGATAGAATCAAACCTCAAAGGGGTTTCTTTAATTTTCTAAAATCTTTGTTTTTTTTTTAAGTAGACCAAACCCAAGGGCGTAGCTGGGGAAGGGGGGGCATACTGGGGCCCGACACCCCTTTTTTATTTTATTCCAGCTAAACTGTAAAATATGCCCTGAAACTTATTGGGTGGTGCACAAAAGGACAATTTTATTCAGCTTGCAATTTAGGACAATAAGTTTTAAAAAATGGTAGATTGAGGACTAAATTGGCCATCGATTTCAAATTTCTCCCGGAATCGATTATCAATATGGTGATTTCATTTTTTTTGGTCATATTTCTGACTAGACATATGACATGGCAAATTCACAATGACTTGGATGAGAAACAAAGAAGCATAAATAAAACTACACATCCCATCATCGTAACTATCCCTATGATAAATTGAATTTTTTTTTCCCTTGAGGGCTTTCATGTTTTCTTCTCCAGTTTGAAAGTTACTTGATAGATAGTAAGAGATACAGAAGCTCACCAGAAAGTACAGCTTCTATGCTATCCAGGATGATGGAAAGGCAAAGAAAAGGGCTTATTTCCTTGATGTAATCAGCAACTTCCTTCTCATCACTAAATGCATATCCCAAAATATAACGGCAACCAAAAATAACAGCACTTGTTGTGACAAATTCAGCTATTGAGATAACTAACACAACGTAGAGAGCAACTCGGGTTGCCTGAGGTTTCCCAGCTCCTAATTCATTTGAAATCCGAGTGCTGCAAGATAATATGATTCGTGTTTCGGATCATCAATATCCGACTAAGTAAAAATCTCAATCTCATGAACATGCATTAATAACATATATAGTTTAAGAATGAACCTTGCGGCAGCACCAAAAGAATATGGTACATGATAGTGCAACGAGGTAGTTCTCATGCTGCTTGGAAAAAACAAACACAGATGTGAAGACAATCGTACTATGGATTATCAAATACAAATTTTATGTGGACACTTCAGGGATTAACAAACCATATAGATAGTTCAGATGTCTCGAGCTGTGGATTTGGCAATAGCCCGGAAAGCAGTATGACTAGCTCGAATGACCACACTCCAGACTAAGACAAGAGCATAGCAACATAGTATATCATATCAAGCATCAAACCGTATTATGAATTTTGAAATAAGAGATCTATTAATCGAGATAAATAAGTAAAATGTTAGTGAAATGCTAAAACCGAAATTACCAGACCATAACTGCAGAAGGGATGGCAAATTGAAAAAACTCCCTCATTGTGGAAAAAACGTCCATTGAGAAACGAGGAAAGGTCCTCTTGCAGGTTGGCGAATACTTAACATAAAGCCCGAGTAAAATTACGTTTAAGCAGTATGCTACACCAATCGAAAGTGCTGCCCCGGCATTTCCAAGATTTAACTTGAATATGAAAGCCCAACAAAGAGGCAAATGGAAGCATAGAGTTGCAAAACAACTCAAGAACATTGGGAGGATCACACTTTGAGTCTGCTAGTAACGAACCTGAGACTGAAGAATTGCGTAAGGAAATAGTGATGGAATGAGAAATACCGCAAACTTGCCAGCTTCCATGGAGATTAAAGGATCTTGGCCAATGAATATCAATAACTTGTCCGTGTAAATCCATAAAAGAGATACAGGTAAACACACCAGCAAGAGACATAATGGCACCGTAAGTAAAAGTTCCAACTCTTTGATATTGCTCTGCTCCGTATGCCTGCCCACAAAGAGTTTCCAATGCACCTGCCATGCCAAACTGCTCGGCAGATTCAATAACCAGTAAGATTTAGTAGATTAAAACCAGATTCTCTGATATCAAATAAAGTCTGATTTAAAATTCAGAACTAAAGCCTCATTGCCAACATAATTTCATTTGATCAGAGTCATGTGGATAGGTATAATGGAATTGAAGACGCGAAGTGATTACTTATCCAGGAAAACTCACACACACACACACACCGCCGACCCCATATAGTGGGATAAGGTGCAATTGATGATGATGATGATGATGATTCCATCTTAAGCGGATGGAATCTCTTGCAAGTTTTTACATACGGAATTTGGAAACCAGAAGACATTATGAATTATGTTGTGTGCGCATAATAAGAGGAACAAAAAGGAAAGAAATTGAGGATATCTTATGTTTTGATAAAGATTAAGGTAATGACCCTTTTCATTCCTTAACATCCCATCCCTTCGCTTTTCCTTTCAATCCTCACCAGCAACAAGATAATGACATTTTTTATTCCTTAACATCCCGTCATATATACAATCTTATGTTCCATGATGTACTTGTTGATTTTACAATATCAATCTTGGGACATGACTAGAGCAACTATCTCAACTCATTGCCAACTCATTGCCGTCTCATGATATTTTCCATGCAAGTGGAAAAACCTATGATGATGATGGTTTTGGAATTTTATCTCAATTCTCCTTCATATGAAGGTTGCGTCAGGAAGGACATCCGGCGTAAAACTTTGCCACTTTGCTTTTTGCATGAATTTATAGTGTTAACTAGTTTTAGACAATTAATTGACACTATAAATTTCATGCCACCAACCTCACACAGTGGGATAAGGTGTAGTTCATGATGATGATGACGACGACGACAGAGGATGGATATAGCATAAAAAACAATAATAAGTTAAACTTGCCGAAACATCAGAGCACGAATAAAGTCGACAAGTAAAATAAGTATATCCCAAGTAGCAAAGAAAACAATTCTATTCTCCGCGAAACCCTTCAGGACGGAAAAGATCAACCAGCCAAATAAATAAATAGAAATTAAAAAATCAGAAAAAAGCCAATACAAAAGGAAAGTACAGATTATAGTGCACCTATCAAATAACCAGAGTATTCATTTCTAAAGAAGGGAAATTTGGAAAATTGCCCCTCCAATTGGGGGTATTTTTGAAAAATGCCCTCAAAGTATTAAAATTTGATTTATGTCCCTCTTACTGCCCACCTCATTGCCCTCCTAATTGTCCACCTCACTGCCCACATAATTGTCCACTTTACTGTCGCGACTTTTTTTGCATATTTCAAGAACAATTACAACTACATATTCATTATATACTATATCTAACAATGTCAATTTATACTCGCTCTAAAAATCCTAAAATTTGGCCAATTTACCATTTTATATAAATGTAAACTTACATTCAATTAAATATAATGAACACCATTAAAACTAACGTGACTAGGGTTTTAAAACCAGTATAATTTGACATTGTTATAGTATAGAAAATGAGTATATAATTATAATTATTCTTGAAATGTGCAAAAAATTTGCAAATTTGATTTTTTTTTTTTGGAACAGAATTTGGTGGGCAGTGATGTGGGCAGTAGGGGTGCATGTATAAATCAAGTTTTTTCAAAATATCCCAGGGGCAATCTTCCAAATTTCCGTCTAAAGAATGCAACAGATGAACTACCAAACGAATATACTTTCCTATTGAATTAAAAGAAATAAAAATTAAAAAAAAATAAGCTTACTATGACACTGAACCCAGTAACATTGGAAAAAGATATAGCAACAGAGGCGCTGGATAAAGAGAGTTCACTCAAATGCCCTAGCATCATCATCGGCGCAACGCGCAACACGTACTGCGAGATAGTAACCAAAATCATGGGCAACGCAATGCTGTTCACCTTATTCAGCTCATCCGCAAACAGCCCCGAAAACAAACCCTGGATTTCCCTGTTTCCAGCAAGAAATGGCTCTTCCGATTCCATCACGCCCTAATTTGGAACCAGAACAGGATTTCTTGTTTATCAGAATGTGAAAAAGACTCAAACTCGAGTTATATGCTGAGAATTTTTTGCCTGAATCTTATCCAATAGATGGAAATATCCCAAAAAGGGATGTGAATTTTTAGACGAGAAAATGCTCCAGTCGAGGCACTGGTGGAGCAGTTAAACATTTTCGAGTAGTGAAACTAAAGTCAGGAAGACAGAAACAGAAACATTCTTGAAGATTTCAATTTTGAGGTGCTCCGTTTTGATTTTTCAATAATCAAAAAGCAGTTCAACCAGACCAGTTCAATTGCTAAAACACTTTTTGAAGGCTAATTGAACTAGTCCGATCACCGGTTGCCGAATTTGGTTTTTAAAACATGGAGAGTCAGAGTCTCTTTTCATTCTTGTAATCTTTTCACACTCGAGTTGTTTACATAAACCAATAATCATTGTTCTAAAAATCCACGTCTAGATCCCTGATCAGTCCCCGCTTAAAGCCCTAGGAGCTAGGTCTCACTTGTCCGTCTTGGTTATTCTTTCAATTAAGCCCTTCCTAACTCCGTCTAAATCCCACCTAACCCCGTTCAAGCTCCGTCTAGACGTTAGGCCCCAGTCTGTTGTCAACTAGCGCCTAGCGCTTTTTAGAACACTAACAATGACAAAATATTTAGGCAAAGTGGTGCAAGTGCAAGGAGTGTTTTAAAAATCGGACTGACCATTCGGTTCAACTGGTTGAGCAGGCCAAAATCATTATTCATTTATTTATTTCTATTTCTATTTTTATTTTATTGTTTGAGTAATTTTAGAATTTTAAATTTTGTATTTTGCTAATTTATATGATTATTTGAATGTTGAGCTACCTTAGATATTATTTAGTTGTTTGTTTATATATTTTTCATTTAAAAAATGTACTACATAATAATTGATATATTAATATATTATTATATACAAATATAACAAAAAAATAATTATTAACTCAGTTGGACCGATGGTCAACTGCTTCGATCGATTGAACCGTGAACCACTAGCATAATCGGATTGGTTTTTAAAATATTGGGTGCAACAACAGAATGAATATCTCAATTTTAGAGTAGAAACTTCCTAACTTAAACAATGCATAAAATCCGAATAGCTTATTAGTTTTAAGATAAACTAGTTTGCTCTATATGAAAAGGTTTACAAGCATACACATGATTTTTGTTTTTTAAGTACTCAATATGTTCGTAACCCACTGCAGACGGCTGGTTTAGTTATGCGAGATTGAATTATTTAGATAGATAATAATAAGAGATCGTTACAAGAATTACTCAGATATTTAGCCTAATTACAAAAAAAATCCAATTATTTAAAATTACAAATACCTCTGTGACATTTGATTTCATTTTATAAAGTGCTCCCTAAAAGAGGTGTTAGTTTGAAAAATACAAACTTCAAGGAATTGTTTATAACATTTTAAGGGAGTATTTTGTAATTTTGAAAGAACAATTGTTTTTTTATCATTAAGCTAAACCTCACATGTAGTTTTTGTTGGAATTGTTTGTTTGGTAAAATGGGTGTTGACCGATTTTGACTAAATAATTAAGTAGTTTTCATTAGTGAAAAATTGAATTAAATTATTTGTAAAAATTCTACTAAGAGAGTAGATGAGAATAGCATTTGGAGATTCTCAAAACCAATTCAGGGTGAATGGGAAATTAATGCTAAAAGTTAGCCATTTAATACAAATAAATGGTATGGAAAATAGAAAATGTGGGGAATGAGGAATGCTCCATCCCACATAGAAAATGAGATAAAATTTGCACACTTAATATATCCCAAGTTGACTTATGGGTTTGAGGCTCTTGGGCCACCTAAGTTTTTAAAGGGTGAGGACCTACATGTTTGTGGGTTTGGTTCAAACCACACACGCGCGCCCCGGCCGGTCATGGAGTGCATGGTCGTGGGCGCGGCCTGGGATTGGGCTTGACTCTTATTCTTTTTGGACCAAAACCTTTAAAATAAAATAGTTATATTTTTTGTTAATTAATTAACTGATACAATCGGAAAAAGTTTGCACTCGAAAGACGGGGACGCATTTGGCCCATGCGTCGGGTCGTCGTCAAGCAAACCTATTCGCATCCAGCGCTCACAAGATACGACCGCCGACGGCCGTCGTCGGGTCATGCGTCAGAAGCCATAGCTTTGCCATTTTGGTTCGCATCCATGACGAAGCGGCACGTCGTCGCGCCGATTCGTCGTCGATGAACAGATCGCTTATTCGGTGCAAAATGTGTCTTTTCGAGCCAAAAGACGTGATCTTTCCATATGAGGCACCCGAGACCTATATTATTCGAACCCTACCGATTGAATGAACACACGAAAATCATCGATTAATTAAAAGGTCATTGCATTCGAGCAAATTGACTTCCCCTTCAAAAGCTTGAAAGTTCAAACTCTTGTTGTTCTTTGTAGTTCCTGTTTGCTAGTCTTGCTACTTAACCTAACAAGAAAAGTCGTTGTATCTTAGAGACGAACGCCGAATCATAAGCACTCTCAGATACGGGGCGTCTTTTCGTCTTGCGAGACTAAATATAATTCGAGCCTCGACTTAGCCATACACTTCAAACACCCGCATTTTTCTTTCGATACGAAACCACACTCTTTTTAATAACAATCGCAAGACGAAAGATTCGTTCGTTGAATACGATAGCATCAACTTCAATCTCGTTCACACCGATGGTCGCCGCTGCTCCGGCGCCGACTTCAAACGTTGGCAAATGAAGATCTTGTTTTTACCTTACCATCCTGGGGGCCGTCCGTTTTCGAAGGACGATCCCCCCTCCGTGGCGATGAAGAAATCGACAACAATCGAGAATCGGCTTGTGGATGCTTGGCATAACAGCGATTTTCTCAGAATGTCAGAGTCTATGTTTTGAACGGGCTGGGCAGACGACACTCTCTACATTGTATATAACACGTTCAAAACTTCCAAGGAATTGTGGGATTCTTTGGAGAAGAAGTACAAGATGGAAGATGTCGGCACAAAAAAATTTGTTGTCGGCAAATTCCTCGAGTACAAGATGGTTGACACCAAGACGGTGATCAGCCAAGTTCAGGAGATTTAAATCATACTTCACGACTTGGTGTCTGAAGGGATGATTTTGAATTAATCCTTTCAAGTGGGTATAATAACCGAAAAGTTATCGCCATTGTTGAAGGATTTCAAAAATTGCCTCAAGCACAAGCGAAAAAAGATGGGGCTTGAGGATCTGATTGTTCGGCTTCGGATCGAAGAAGACAACCGAAAATCAGAGGTGAAATCCAGTAAGTCTGGAATAGAGGCTAAGGCCAATCTTGCTGAATCAAGCACTAGCAAAAAACGCAAGCACTCCGAAAAAAAAAAAGAAAAGACAAAAAGTTCAAGGGGAATTGATACAACCGTGGTAAACCGAACCACATGGCTAAGGATTGCCGACACCCTAAAAAGAGCAATCAAGGTGGAAACCAACAAGCCAATGTGACGAAGGACAAGTCGGTTCCAATCGACATGTAGGAGCTCGATCTCACTACTGTTGTGTTTGAAGCCAATATGGTGGATAACCCAAGGGAGTGGTGGATAGATACTGGGGCTACTCGTCACATTTATGCCAACAAGGAGATGTTCTCCTCCTACATTCCGACTAATGGAAGGAAACTGTTCATGGAGAACTCTTCGATTTCTAACATCGTGGGGCTTGGGAAGGTTGTGCTCAAGATGATTTCCGGAAACGAGCTTACGCTTGTAGATGTGCTGCATGTCCCGGACATCAGCAAGAATTTGGTTTCCGGTCCTTTGCTTAGTAAGGCCGGTTTTTAGACTAGTGTTTGAGTCCGATAAGTTTGTAATGACCAAGAATGGTCAGTTTCTTTATAAGGGCTACCTTGATAAGGGCCTATTTAATATGTCTGTAATGTCTGTTTTCCGCCAAGAGGCGAAGAATAAAACTATTACTTCTGTTTACTTGTTGGATTGTTCTAATTTATGGCATGATAGATTAGGACATGTAAACTTCAACACAATTAAAAGGTTAGTGAATCTGGAATTAATACCTACCTTTAAAACCGATTCACAAGACAAATGTGAAATTTGTGTTGAAGCAAAGTTGGCCAAAACACCGTTTTATTCGGTAATGAGAAGTACCAAACCATTCGAGTTAATTCATACAGATGTGTGTGATTTAAAATTTGTGCAAACTCGAGGTGGGAAAAAGTACTTCATAATGTTTATAGACGATTGCACAAGATATTGCTATGTGTATCTTTTGAAAAGCAAAGATGAAGCTTTAGTAGCTTTTAAAACTTATAAGAATGAAGTTGAAAATCAGCTTAATTTGAAAAGTAAGATGATTCGAAGTGATAGAGGAAGACTTGAAACAAACAATACTACAACACAAGCAAACAACACAACAAGAAAATCAGCAATTTTCTCTTAGCTTTCATATTTCAAATTCTTGTTGTAATAGCCTAAGCTCTTGTACTTGGACATTTTGAGGTCTAGACTTTTTATTCTTGATTACACTTGCACTTGAAAGTTGTATACTTCATTATTGAGTTGTAATCTTGAATTTATTTCAATCATCCAAAGCAAGATATCCTTGTTAGTGTTCTTGTGGTAAGAACACACTTGGGTGATCTTAGGTGTTGAAGAGTGTGGTACTCTTCATAGGTGAAGGAAGACTGTGGTAATCTTCTTGAAGGTGTTGTAAGAAGATTGTGGTAATCTTCAAAGGTGGTGGTGTAATAGTTTTGGTAACTATTAATAAAATTCTTTTTTCTTTTTGAAATCCACTTCGGATATACAGGGGTGGTAGTAGATTAGGCCCTAGGTGGGTTGAACTACTCTAAATCATTGTGTGTTGTTTATTTTCCCGCACTTACATTTTTGTTATCATCTTCACTTTCGAAAAAGAGGGCGTAAATTCGAAAATCGGCCTAATCTATTCACCCCCCCTTTAGATTATCATAGCCACTTGGACTAACAAGTGGTATCAGAGCCAAACTCTTTGGCAAGCTCGTTCCACACCATGAGTAAAGAGGAAAGATCCATGGCTACGAACGAAATCGACCTTACCACCGGCACCTCCACCAACAAGCCACCGCTTTTTGACTCCAACAACTACGCATTTTGGAAAGACCGAATGGAGTGCTTTCTTCAAGGGTGCGGGTTCGATATATGGAATGCGGTTATTGAAGGCATAGCTCAACCAATGAAGAAATTGGAGGACGGCTCCTTGGCCCCCAAAAGTTTCAAAGAATTCGATGGTGCCGACAAGAATGATTTCTCCCTAAACGGTAAGGCCTTGAATATTTTACATTGTTCACTCACCGCCACCGAGTACAATCGCATAAGAGGAATAAGGTCGGTACATGATGTATGGGAAAAATTGGAAACCATCTATGAAGGTACTAAGAAAGTTAAGCAAGCAAGAAAAACCATGCTTGTTAAAGACTTTGAAAATTTCAATATGCATGATGGTGAAAGCATATCAAAAATGGTGGAAAGGTTTGACAACATTGTCAATCCTCTTGTGGCACTTGGGAAAGTCATATCCGAAGAAGATAAAGTGACCAAAGTCTTGAATGCTCTTCCCGGGTCATGGTCCGAGAAAGTAACGGCTATTACGGAGCACAAAATCTCGAAACACTCAAATTTGATGAGCTCGTGGGAAATCTCCTCATTTATGAAGTCTATCTCAAGGAAAGGAAAAATCCCCAACCATCCACCACTAAACCGGGTATGCAAAATCCTCCTAAAGGCTTAGCATCTTCTTCTAATATTTCATATTATACTAGTGATGAAGATGACGAGGAAACGGCGGCTCTTGTTCGAAAATTTGCAAAGTTTGTTAATAAAAATAAAGCAAGAAAGCCAAGAGACAATTCATGTTTCAAATGCGGGAAATACGGGCATTGCATAGCCGATTTCTGAAAAAGAAGGCTCTAAATGCGGATGTCAAAACTTGGGATGAACTACTCGCCACATCCGACGAGGAAGGAGAAATCGAACATGGTCTTATGGCCATAGAAGATGAAAATAACGAGGTACGCTCTAACTCTTCAACTTCTTCTTTAGTTGATGAATTGCAATGTGATTTTGATAAATTGCAAAATGAATTTCAAAATTTGATTGTTAAATACAAGACTTTAAAAAATGAGCATAAAGAGCTTAAAATTGAAAAGGATAAATTGTTTACTTCTTATGAATCCCTTCATAAAGCTCATGCTATCACTCTTACCAAAGTTCATACTCTTGAAACCGAAAAATAATCACTCACTAATGATCTTGAATATTTGAAAAAGAATGTGCATCGTTTTAACTTAAGTACGGATAAAGTTACAAAAATTTTAGATCCACAAAGAGGTGAGCATTCTAAATTAGGACTTGGCTATAAACCTTTTCAACCTATTTTAAAGAAAAATGACCAAGTCCGACTTTTGTACATGCTAGTAGTGCCCACAATATTATTTGCTTTTATTATTGTGATAAAATTGGTCATTATGTTAGTCATTGTAAATTGAAGAACAATTTTAACTATTTTTGGAGTCCCAAAGGTCTCAAGGCTAACCCCTATGGACCCCAAAACTATAGGGTACCTAAAAATAATTCTTTTGTAGGTTATAGGGGCTATAACAACAATGGAAGATTCAAAATGGCTCGTGGACAGCACATGTTCACGCCATATGACCGAAAGAAGAGAACTTTCTACCAACATCAAGCTCCAAAAAGAGGGTATGGTCATGTTCGGCAATGGCAAAGGAAAAATCATTGGCAATGGAGACATTGGTAATTCTTCTCTCTCTTAGTAATGTTTTATTAGTAGACGGGCTTAAGTTTAATTTGATAAGTGTAATCCAACTTTGTGATTCTAATTATGATGTTGTTTTTAATAAAGAAAAATGTCTTGTCCTTAAAAATGGTAAAATTATTTGTGAAGCTAGTAGAAAAGGCAACTTTTATAAAATTTGCACAAGTGACTTGGTTAGTCAAAATGTTTCTTGTTTTGTCGCCAATAATGATTTAACTAGCTTATGGCATAGGCGACTTGGACATGTTGGATACAAAAATTTGAAAGAGATTTACAAAAATCAACATGTCAAAGGACTACCCAAGTGAAATTTTGAAAACCTTGGCTTATGTGACACTTGTCAAATGAATAAATTAGTTAAGAGTAGTTTTAAGCCCCAAAAATGAAATTTCCACAACCAAGCCTCTACAACTTCTTCATTTAGATTTGTATGGGGATATTGGTACGGCAAGTCTAAGTGGAAAATATTACACTTTTGTCATAGTTGATGATATTTCTAGATATACTTAGGCTCTTTTTCTTGCAAATAAATGTGATGTCGTTAATGAGTTTGTTAAGTTATGTAGACTTATTGAGAATGAAAAAAAAAGATATCATAAAGTCTATTCGAAGTGATCGAGGTGGAGAATTTAAAGTCTTTTGTGAAACCAAGGGATATGGTCACAATTTTCGGCTCCAAGGATACCTCAATAAAATGGAGTAACCGAAAGGAAGAATCGGACACTTCAAGAAATGAGCCAGTCCATGCTCAATGAATTTTCACTTCCAAAATATTTTTGGGCTGAAGCCATAAGTATTGCCTGCTATGTCATTAGTCGAGTTTATAATCATCCTAAAATGAATAAAACTCCATATGAGCTTTGGAAATGAAGAACACCAAATATTAGTTATTTCAAAATATTTGGGTGTAAGTGTTTTATTTTGAATACTAAGGATCAATTGGACAAACTTGATCCTAAAAATAGATGAAGGAATATTTATGGGTATTCAACCAAGAGCAAAGCATATCGGGTTTACAATAAGACTAGTATGGTTGTTGAAGAATCCATCCATGTCAAATTCGATGAAGCCTCGAGTATTGAAAGGATACCCAATGATGATAATGATAAAGAGGATGTTGTTGAACCAATTGTTCAAGATGATGCTCAAAATGATCAACCTTCAAGCTCAAATGCCCCCCAAGAAGACAAAGGTGATACTTCGGATCTTCTCATAGCATTGAAATTTAAGGGAGATCACCCAAAAGATCTTATTATTGGTGATCCCCTTGATAAAGTAATGACTCGAGGAAAATTTGCCGAAAAAGCTCTTATATCTCAAAAAGAGCCAAAAAATGCTAAGGAAGCTATTGAAGATGAGGATTGGTTTTTAGAAATGCAAGAGGAGTTGAATCAATTTGAAAGAAACGATGTTTGGGAATTAGTACATTGTCTTGACGATCAAGGCAATATTATTCGAAATAAGGCAAGGTTAGTGGCTCAAGGGTATTGTCAAGAAGAAGGTATTGATTATGATGAAACTTTTGCACCCGTAGCACGTTTAGAAGCTATTCGTATTTTACTTACCTATTCTTGTTTTAAAAATTTCAAGCTTTACCAAATGGATGTTAAATCCGCTTTTTTAAATGGTTTTATTCAAGAAGAAGTTTATGTATAACAACCTCCGGGGTTTGAAATTTTTTCTAGGCCTAATGATGTTTATAAACTAAAAAAGGTCTTATATGGTTTAAAACAAGCACCCCGTGCATGGTATGATAGACTTAACTATTTTCTTTTGCAAAATGGTTTTACAAGAGGAAAAGTTGATACTACCCTTTTTATTTTTGAAAAATGGCAAGATTGCTTATTAGTACAAATTTATGTTGATGATATCTGTAAGTCCAAGCGGCTACGATAATCTAGAGGGGGTGAATAGATTATCTCCATCTTTTCGATTTTGCCCTCTTTTTCGAACAAAACAAGCTAAGACAATAATAAAGGTGCAGGAAGTAAACAACACGCGTCGATTTATAGAGGTTCAACCCACCTAGGGCCTAATCCTCTACCACCCCAGTATATCCGGGATGGATTTCAAAAAGAAAAATAGATTTTATTAATTATCAAAATTAATACAACACCTTACAACATCACCTTGAAGAGCACCACACTCTTCTACAACACCACCTTTGAGATTACCATAATCTCTCTTGAATATTACCACAATCTCCAACGGCACCTTGTGAAGATTACCACAATCTTCAACCTGAAGAACACCAAATTCTTCAACACCTTGAAGAGCACCACACTCTTCAATAAGAAGATCACCACAATCTTCTTGCACCTATCACCTAGATCATCCAGTGTGTTCTTACCACAAGAACACTCACAAGGATATCTTGTGTTGAATGATAACCCAAAATCAAGATTACAACTCGATAATGAATATTACAATTATGAGTGCAAGTGTAATCAAAAAATAAGCCTAGACCTCAAGATGTGAAAGTGAAAGACCTTAGGCTATTACAACAAGAATAATAACAATGAAGAACAAATATGTTTGATTGAGTGTATCTTGTTGTGTTGTAGTATTCTCTTGTTGTTGTACTTCAAATATTCCTCTATTTATAGGAGATGATTGATCATTGATAGGCTCCCTGGGAACTGATTTCAATAAAAAAATGCAATTAAAATCAAGATTATAGTCATAAAATCAACCCCATAAATTAGGGGAAAGTTGTTTCTTTGCTAGCAACGGTTAGAATTTTGTTGTCAAATCATAGGGCGACGATCGCGACAAATAGAAGTTTGAAAACAATACAACAAAATAACATAGGGTGATCGGTCCGAGGGGCCTCGACCAGCCAAGGGTCCGTCCCCGCCCCCTCGTCCGTCGCCACTCCCCAAATTTTCATTACGGTGCGTTACCTGTGTTCTAAATCTTGGTCGCTTCTGGTCGACCGGTCAAACCTCCGGTTTTCTCAAACATCTTGTTTTTACGTTTCAAACCAATCTTTCGAGACACGGGTTGTCCTGGTTGAACACGGACAAAAGTGTTGTCCAATATTTTATCGAAAATAACCTTCAAGAAATACTCCGAAAAATAGTAACAATATTTTAAACCGGTAGGGAGTATTAGGACAACATTTAGAAACATTATTTTGGTATAAAGCATTAAAGGCTCAAAAGCTCTGAGCTTGTAAATACGTAATTCAAAGCATCAAACCAAGTTTTCCATATAAACATGCTCAATGTTATATATTCAAGTCTCAATCAACTCATAACCAACATCCAATCCCAACAATATAAATTTTCAATCAACACACAAACAACAAGTTGCATTATGTGCGGTCAACTCACTCTCTACATCTATGAAAGCAATAAACATGCTAAAGCGGTAAACGTGCTTCTAATGCAATGCAACCTAAAATGCTCTATATGCAACTATATGAAAACACACAAAAATGCAAGATATTTTTTTTTTCATCTACAGTTTTCAAATATCAAAATACTACTTCTCCCCCAAACTTGAATGAAATTGTACCTTTTTTTTCGAAAGGGGAAAAATAGAATTTCAATAGTGAAAAGTGGAGATATACCTGAATCATTTGTGGTGGCGGGCCGTGGGAAGTGGCCTTGTGAGATGTGCCACATTTGTAATTGTTGTAGCACTTGCCACGTCTCCTCGGACCTCCTGTCATAATCCTCCCCTAATGTGAGGAAATCGGCCCGTCTTTGCCGCAAATCCTCCTCTGTTGCCTCAATCTTCTCCTTGATGGCGCAAGTCACCTTTAATGCATGTAGCATATCTTGAAATTCATTGCCTCGTTGGGACGTGCCACCATAAGAGGTTCCGGATGATCCCCACTATGTGAGGGTCGGGGTAATCGCCTCCATGTGAGGACTCGGGAATGTCATAGCCAAGTTGGAGGTGATGAGGTTCCACCCCATTTCTCGTCTGTGTAGCTCCACTTCCTTCGCCACCCATATCCTCTTCATCCTGGAAGCCTTCAACTCTGCGCCTCTTTCTTGCATCGATAGCATTCGTAACTCTGTTATGTGCCTCAGAGTTAAGAAGAAAGTTGGTTGTGTCTGCCAAGGTATCTACTGTGGTGTATCTCGGGTTAGGTAATGGAAATGCGACACCTTTCTTCTGTAGAAGAACCAACACACCGTCTTCATTTGCAATAAATTTCATGTGGTGCAAAGATGCCAAATTAACCCGAGCCGCGGTATAGGCTCCAAGCCTCTAAAATCAATGTTGAAATATCGGGCAATAGGGGTAATCGGACCCCCTATAGAAATAGTACCCCTTCTCGCTTTGCCAACTGTTCCACTTGCTCTGCGAAATTGACGGTGTTGTAGGGTGTATTTGTGAGCATACACCATAGTAGATACAACTCCTAGTAGTCATCCCTCCAATATTTTCTCGGGCGAACACGGAGGATGCGAAATGCGTTGTATGTCTGAAAACTAGATTCCTGGATCGAGAGGCTTTGGCGGTCCGTGCGGCATACAACATAGGCCCCATTTGTGGTGTTTCTACCGATTCTCCAAAAGTCATATTGATCATAATTGGGCATCGGTCGAAACGAGCATTCGTTGGAACCTCAAAAATGGTATTCAATTGGGTAATAGATAGTTGTCTACGTGCATTCCCCAACTAAAGCGTATCATATATGGTTCAAAAAGTCACTTGTTTGAGTACTTCTACGGTACTCAAAAACTCCAATGAAATCGTTTAAAGGTCGGCCACCTTCGGCTCATGAAATTGGTCCATCTCGACCTTTGCGAAGAGACGCCAAACGTCCTCATGTATCCCCAAAGTTTGGGTACAATCATCGTCGGCATAGCGGGATGGAGCTATTTGGCGACCAACCAAGCGATTCCATCGCTCAAGATCATTTGCGTTTGTCAATACAACCCCATATGCCGCAGATCGTTGTTCGTCTACCTCTTGCGCGCCTCATCTCGTTGTGCCGCCTCGCCTCGTTGTGCGCCCGCGTGCACGTCTCCTTCCACCTTGGGGATTTCTTCTCTCGGGCATGAAGGATTTGTACCTGAAATACATTCCATTAGCATCCCATTATCATCAATGGCAACAACAAAGTAGGGGATTAAAGCTAAAATATTAGGTGATGCAAATGCACTTCCCTACTTCACTTTGATCGATCAACTACCCCAAGCAAGCAAGAATTATGGCCATTCTAGAAAATTATTAGCTAAAAGCTCAAACAATCATTGGCCATGCCTTATTCATCAATATTTCATTCAAATACACCTCAATTATATAAGCCCACAAAGTGTTTGATAATTTTCCTCAAAGAATAATTCACACAATTCATAGCAAAAATATCAAAACAAGCACCAATCATGATCCCCATTACAAAATTGACACGAAATTCACAAAGGAAAACGAGTCTCTTACCTCGAATTCTCAGTTTAACCCAAAGAGAATATTTGAACCCTAGGTGCTTTTCTTTTCAAATTTCTTCAATCCAACTTGAACTCAAAGCCAAATGTAGTTCTAATATAATGGGTGAATGATTAAATGGGGGAATTTGGTTCAAAACTTGAGGAAAATTTGGAATTTTTTTGAAAGTATTAGGAGGGGCATGCGTGTGGTAGGTTTAAAGAATGAAGAGCAGTGTTAAAACTGCTCTGTTTTACCTGGTTCCCGTAATGCGCACGGGTGGTGCGTTGGCGCACGGGTTACCCGTGCGCCATCCCGTAGAAATATCCACTCTCTGTAGGGCGCACGGGTCGTGCGCTGGAGCACGGGTTACCCATGCGCACCTGTACAACAATTCAGGTAATTTTTTTTTAAAAAAAAAAACACACAAAATTAGAATAAAATACACACAAAAAAAAAATAAAAAATGAAATCCACACCAAAAACCGTTGGGTTGCCTCCCAACAAGCGCTATAGTTTATGTCTTTAGCTTGACGCCTATTTTCGTTCCGTCACGGGTCTCGCAAGGTGATGGATGTCACCTCCTCTTGATTACCTCGGTGGAAATAATGCTTAATCCTCTGGCCATTTACCATGAAAGTCTCACCATCTTTTGTTAACAATTCCACAACTCCGGGAGGATTCAATATTTTCTTTATCACGAAAGGCCCCAACCACCTAGATTTGAGTTTTCCTAAAAAAGTTTAAGGCGTGAATTGTACAAGAGGGACGGGTTCCCCGGTAAAAACTCTCGTTTCTTAATCATTTAGTCGTGCCATCGTTTGGTTCTTTCTTTGTAAATTCGGGAATTTTCGTAAGCTTCATCCCGAAATTCTTCCATCTCATTTAAATGGAGCAACCTCTCTTCACCTTTTGAAAATCTAGATTTAGTTTCTTGGCCGCCAAAATGCTTTGTGCTCCAATTCTCTACCGCAAATGGCACGACTTCCCAAAGACAAGTTGATATGGAGATGTGCCCAACGGTGTCTTATATGCGATCCGATGCGCCCATAGAGCATCATCCATTTTAATGCCCAATCCTTTCGGTTGATGTTAACTTGTCTTCTCAGAATCATTTGATCTCCCTTGGCTACTTGGCTTGCCCATTGGCTTGTGGATGGTATGCCAATGCAACTTTATGTTTCACCCATATTTTGCCAACAAGTTGCTCATCAATTTATTTACAAAATGTGACCTCCATCGCTAATTAAAGCTCTTGGAGTGCCGAATCGAGTAAATATATTTTTCTTAAGGAATCGCATCACAATTTGAGCATCATTTGTTTTGGAAGGAATCGCCTCTACCCAACGGGATACATACTCCACTGCAAGTATAATATATTGATAGCCCGAAGATGATAGAAATGGGCCCATAAAGTCAATCCCCAAACATCGAACAATTCAACTTCGATTCGTTTGTCATCGGCATCTCGTGTCTTCTGGAAATGTTGCCATTCGTTGACACCTATCACATTGTTGCACAAACAAATAACAATCATTAAATAGAGTGGGCCAGTATAGCCCACTCTGCATATACCTCGTCGCGGTGCGGGTTGGGCCAAAATGTCCGCGGTGGTGAAGAGTGACATTTGTTGTAGGACTCCTCCCATTCTTCTCGAGTGCATCTCCTTATGATTTTGTCGCGCACCTCTTAAAAGAGTAGGGTCGTCCCACATGTAAAACTTGACGTCATGTAGGAATTTCTTCTTTTGATATGACGATAGATTTGGAGGCAAAACTCCCGCAGACCAAATAGTTGACAAAATCCATACCACGGAAATTTTGCCTCGAGCATGAGTAACCATTCATCGGGGAAATTCCTCTTTTATCAATTCCGTGCTTCTTTGCGACCCTATTGATTTTCAATTCGAGACAAGTGATCTACGCTACCACATTCTCACATCCCTTCCGGTCCCGATATCCACATCGAACTCTTGCAATAATAGGATCCACCTAATCAACCTTGGTTTCGCATCCTTCTTATCAAAAAGATATTTGATAGCGCGTAGTGGTGTGAACAATCGTTTTCGTTCAATCAAGTATGATCGAATTTATCAAATGTGAAAACAATCGCCAACATCTCTTTCTCGGTAGTGGTGTAATTCTGCTTGAGCAATCGTCTAGCGTTCTCTTGGCATAATAGATGGATCTAAACAACTTTTCCCTCTTTTGACCGAAACAACCCTACCGCAAAATCGCCGCATCACACATCAATTCAAACGGTTGACTCAATGCAGGCGACAAGAATATGTGCGGTCACCAATGCCTTCTTCAATGTTTCAAACGCCGCAAACAATCATTGGAAAAATTGAAAGCGACATTTTTTCTAGCAATTGGCTCAAAGGCAGAAATTTTAGAAAAGTCACGAATAAACCTTCTATAGAATCGGTGTGGCCCAAGAAGCTCCGGATAGCTTTTTCATTTGTAGGAGATGGTAATTTCTCGTCGCTACAATTTTTGCCCGATCTACTTCCAAACTGCGAGAAGAGACTGGCGATGACCAAGTCTGATGCCATCGCGTACCATAAAATGGCACTTTTCCCAATTTAGTACTAGATTGGTCTCTTCACATCGCAAGACTAGAAAAAGATTGTGAAGACAATTATCAAAAGAATCACCAAACACGGAGAAATCGTCCATAAACACCTCCATAACTTTTTCAATAAGATCGTGAAATATAGCCATCATACAACGTTGGAAAGTGGCGGTGCATTACATAAACCAAATGGCATGCGATTTAAATGCAAATGTGCCATAAGGACATGTAAATGTTGTTTTCTCCTGGTCTTCCGGCGCAATCATGATTTGATTGTACCGGAATAACCATCTAAAAGCAATAATAATCATAACCTGCAAGACGATCCAACATCATATCTATAAAGGGAAGGGGAAAATGATCTTTTCGAGTGGCATCATTTAGTTTTCGATAATCAATGCAAATTCGCCACCTGTAACGCATTCTAGTAGCAATCGGTTCTTCATTCTCATTTTCACCACTTCATTACCCCCCTTTTTCGGCACCACTTGTAGGACTTACCCATGAACTATCAAATATAGCATAAATGATCCCGACATCTAACCATTTCAGCACTTCCTTCCTAACCACATCTTGCATGATAGGGTTTAGTCGTCTTTGGTTTTTGCACTAATGGTTTATAAACATCTTCCATTCGAATTTTATGCATCACAACGGATGGACTTATACCTTTTAGATCGATTATAGACCATCCTAGTGCCGACTTATGTTTCGTAAAACCCTTAATTTATCAAGTTGAGTAGGAGTGAGAAGAGATGAAACGATTCACGGATTTGCATTATTTGCCCCAAGAAATGCATATTTGAGGTGTTCAGGTAATTGCTTGAGTTCCAGAGTCGACGTTGCTATTTCAGGGTCACGCACGGGTTGCCCGTGCTCTGACGCATGGGTCGTGCGTGATCCCCTGTTTCCAGTCTTCCCTTCATCATCGCGCACGGGTAACCTGTGCTCCAGCACACGGCCCGTGTGCTCTTCAGAGACCTCAACTATTCCATCGGCATCACGCACGGGTTGCCCGTGCGTGGGCCGCACGGTCGTGCGTTTACGCAAGTTGGCTCCCTTATTTCGACTTTGCATTCTCGCCTCTTGTGCTCTTAGGTAGTTCCTGCCATATGATCTAAGGCACAAACATAGTCGTACAAATCTTGGTTATCAAAATCAAGTACAACACTCGACATTGAGCACGAGTGGGTTAGACCAAATTCCAAATCGTCGTAGACAATGTATGATCAACATAATTCTCAATGTATGAACTAACTATATCCAAAAATTACAATTCTCCACCGTATCATGAAATTTCATTGCCTTATATATAGAAAATAAAATGTGCTCATCATTAACACATAAAGTGAGCTCTCCTTTTTGTACGCGTCTATTAAGGCTTTACCAAGATGTGAGGAATGGGCGTCCAGTATCGGTGGAACGTCACGATCTTCTTCCATATCAAGAACCAAGAAATCCACAGGAATATAAATTTATCTACTTTTACCAAAGCGACGTCTTCTATGATTCCCTTTGGATATGTAAGTGACCGGTCCGCAAGTTGCAATGTAATGTGGTTGGCTTTCGCTTCGCCTAGTCCAAGCTTCCTGAAAATGGAAAAAGGCATCAAATTAATACTTGCCCCTAAATCACACAACGCCTTATTAAAGAAGTTACCACCAATGGCACAAGGGATAGTGAAACTCCCCGGATCTTTCAGTTTTTGTGGCGGCTTCCTTTGAATGATTGCGCTACATTCTTCCGTCAAATTCACCGTTTCAAAGCTTGTCATCTTCCTCTTCTTTGTCATAACATCCTTAAGAAATTTCGCGTAATTTGGCATTTGCTCTAGTGCGTCTGCAAAGGAATGTTAATGTGCAATTTCTTAAATATATTAAGGGATTTTGCAAATTGATCATCAAGCTTTTTCTTTTGAAATCTTTGAGGAAAGGAAGAGAGATAGGTAATTTAGATATATTAGAGTTAGATGATGATTTAAGCTTCTCGACTGTTTGTTCCTCCTCTTGTCTCTCTTTTTCCCCATTTACTTCAACACCATCTTTCATCACCAATTCAACGTCTCCCGACTTAGATGCTCCCTCCGAAATTTTGATTTCCAGTTTTTCTTTAGGCCCCTCATATTCGTACCACTCGTGTCGAATAGCCTTGCATTGCTCTTTAGGATTAACTTCCGTGTTACTTTCGAAATTGACCCTTTGATGTTGTCCACCCACAATTGATTGCGATTGGCCCACGGGTTTCAAGACTCTTCATCAAACTTGTCATTTGGGTCATTTGTAGCTCCACCTTATCCAACCTTGAATCTTGCCTAGCGAAGCGACTCTCGTGTCACTCATGAATGCGTTTGATTGATTTATGGATGAGGTGAGTGCATCTTCCAAAGATGATTTGCCTTCCACATTAGCACCCCATTTGGCGTATTAAACCCCGGTGGTGGTTGCAACACATTCTTTGTATTGGCATAGGAAAAATTTTCATGGTTTCTCAATCCGGGATGGTAGTGTGTTGGATTTGAATTGCTCCGGAAATTGTTGAAATTCGGTTATTCACATAATTTACCTCCTCCATCGGATATAGAAGAGCTTCACTACCCGTGTTCATGCTTGCTACGCCCTTTCGTAAAAACACTCAATTGGGTTGTCAATGCCGCCACTTGTGCCGTCGATGCCTTAATTGGGTCGAATCCGATATTTCGCTACTTTCGTTGTACATTGGATCTTTCGGATGGCCACCCAGTAATGTTCATAGCCATTTCTTCAAGAAGATTTAAAGCATCTTGTGGGAACCTAGCCAACAACGCTCCTCCCTGCGGCATCAACAAAGGCCCTCGTTTGCCCCATTAAACTATTGTAGAAGAAACATAATTGTTGATCCTCCCAGGAAAGCCATGTTGTGGGCATCTTCTTAACAAATCCTAAATCGTTCCCAAGCCTCGTGCAAAGGCTCCTGAGTCAAACCGGCTCGGAATTTAGTGATCTCACTTTTGAGTTGCAAAGTTTTGCTTGGTGGAAAGAATTTAAACAAAAAATTTGGCTCAAATCGTCCCATGTGCTCACACTTCCTTGAGTCAAAGTACCCACCAATTTCTCGCCTAATCCTCAAAGAGAAAGGGAATAGGCGCAATCTTATGGCATCATCCAAACGCCATTCATTTTTATTGTGTTGCATATTTGGGCGAAATGTGCAAGGTGAGAATTAGGATCTTGATTCACGCGAAACCCCCAAACGATTCTGTTGTACCATGTTTATCGTCTTAGGTTTAAGCTCAAAATTATTGACATTTATCAGAATATGAGCAATGCCACCGTAATTACGATTCGTTTGTGGTCGAAAGTAATCACGAATAGCTTGATGTTGAACCGATACCAGTAATTCGTTAACCCCGTTGTTACCCGATATTGGTAACTCATTGATCCTGTTGATCCCATTGTTACCCCTATTCTCTTCATCTAAATCCCCCATTATCGGATTTTGTTGTCTTTCAGCCCGTCTAGTAGTAGCACTGATTCTCCTCGCGAAGCCTCAACTTCCGGTATGAGCGGTATTAAGTCCCCCCGTCTAGAGCGCGTGTTCATGCACTACTTGGACCAAACTAAAAGAAACAAGTCAAATAATGTAGAATTAAAGTCAAACCAAAGTAAAAAAAAAATAAAAAAAATGTCTAAATTAAGAATAATTCTATCTATCGCAATATTAGCACCAAAAATTGTATTAGTCCCTGGCAACGGCGCCAAAAACTTGTTCACCTTTATTTTTAGCTTCACCGCAAGTGTACGGTGTAATTTATAGAATAGGGTAAGCAAGGTCGTATCCACGGAGACTAATAAATTTATGCACTAAGTATTGAACCAAAATAGTCTTATTTTTATTTAGACGATCGAAATTGGATGATTGTTATATTGGGATTAAGACAATTTAAATCACTAAAATACAAGATTAAGATAATACAAATGATAGAAGTATCAAGATAATGAAATGGATTTCCGAGTTAAGGTTTCGATTAATAGTCCTCTTGTTATCCGGTTTAATCAAGCCACGTTATTATCAATATTCCTATAAGACGATCACAAAGCTATTTTATCCTCCCTCTTGAGATGCATATAAAACGTAGATTGAAATACTTATGCTAGCATCTCTACTCAACATGAAGCATTCAACTCCCAAAAGTTAAAAAGATCAAATATCCTCACAAATATTTACAAACCTCTCGATTCATGCAAAAATTTGTGTCGAGTACTCAAGATCTAATATTGAAACTCATCTCTCAAATTATGAATCAATATATCAAACAAGTTAAATCATTGATCAAGTGATAAAACAAGAATAAGCTCAAAATACTCAAATAGGCTTCAAGATAATAACTTCAACTAAGATTAAAACATCCAACAAGAGTTCATCAATCTACTTCCAAAACCCGGAAATCTCAAGAGTTTAGCTACACATGATTTCTAAACAACTCATAAACAAATTGTTCAAAGCCATTACAACTGAAAATGAAAGATTGAAACTAAAAGAGAAGCAAGAAAAACTTAGGAAAGTCGACAATCTCTCGATATATCTCCGTTCCTCAAGCTCCGATGCAACCCGATTATCTCCTTGATGTCTTCTTCCAAGAATAGACCCTTGTCTTGTGTTGTAGATCCCAAAAATGTCAGAATATCCTTGTGTGCGCTCCCCAAAAAGCCTTTTTATACCCACCTTTCAGTTTAGGGCATAATGCTGCAGATTATGGGATTCCAGCGCAGACCCGTCGTGCGTCGGAGCATGGGCTACCCGTGCGCCATCCCGTAGAAATCATCCAGTCTATGTAGGGCGCACGGGTCATGTGTCGGTGCACGGTCTACCCGTGCGCCATGCTGAAGCTCTAATTTTCTTCATTCAGGGGTGCACGGGTGGTGCCTAAGGCACGCCCAACCCGTGCGCTCCCTGTATTTTCCTTATATGCTCATCTTTCGCTCATTTTGGCTTCACTTTTCGTATGTTCACTCAATTCTCCATGTTTCCATTTTGCTTCAAATATCATGAAATTCCTATAAAATAAGCAAAGTGTAATATCTTTTCCACAAGGAGTGAATATGTAACATTTTACGCGAGTATATGCATGTTTACCCATCATTATAACCAGAAATATGCCTCAAAATATATGCAAAACTCACACCTATCAATGCTCAAAATGATCAACCTTCAAGCTCAAATGCCCCCCAAGAAGACAAAGGTGATACTTCGGATCTTCTCATAGCATTGAAATTTAAGGGAGATCACCCAAAAGATCTTATTATTGGTGATCCCCTTGATAAAGTAATGACTCGAGGAAAAATTGCCGAGAAAGCTCTTATATCTCAAAAAGAGCCAAAAAATGCTAAGGAAGCTATTGAAGATGAGGATTGGTTTTTAGAAATGCAAGAGGAGTTGAATCAATTTGAAAGAAACGATGTTTGGGAATTAGTACATTGTCCTACATCACATATAGTTATTGGTACAAAACGGGTATTCCAAAACAAGCTTGACGATCAAGGCAATATTATTCGAAATAAGGCAAGGTTAGTGGCTCAAGGGTATTGTCAAGAAGAAGGTATTGATTATGATGACACTTTTGCACCCGTAGCACGTTTAGAAGCTATTCGTACTTTACTTACCTATTATTGTTTTAAAAATTTCAAGCTTTACCAAATGGATGTTAATTCCGCTTTTTTAAATGGTTTTATTCAAGAAGAAGTTTATGTAAAACAACCTCCGGGGTTTGAAATTTTTTCTAGGCCTAATGATGTTTATAAACTAAAAAAGGTCTTATATGGTTTAAAACAAGCACCCCGTGCATGGTATGATAGACTTAACTCTTTTCTTTTGCAAAATGGTTTTACAAGAGGAAAAGTTGATACTATCCTTTTTATTTTTGAAAAATGGCAAGATTGCTTATTAGTACAAATTTATGTTGATGATATCTGTAAGTCCAAGCGGCTACGATAATCTAGAGGGGGTGAATAGATTATCTCCATCTTTTTTGATTTTGCCCTCTTTTTCGAACAAAACAAGCTAAGACAATAATAAAGGTGCATGAAGTAAACAACACGCGTCGATTTATAGAGGTTCAACCCACCTAGGGCCTAATCCTCTACCACCCCAGTATATCCGGGATGAATTTCAAAAAGAAAAATAGATTTTATTAATTATCAAAATTAATACAACACCTTACAACATCACCTTGAAGAGCACCACACTCTTCTACAACACCACCTTTGAGATTACCACAATCTCTCTTGAATATTACCACAATCTCCAACGGCACCTTGTGAAGATTACCACAATCTTCAACCTTGAAGAACACCAAATTCTTCAACACCTTGAAGAGCACCACACTCTTCAATAAGAAGATCACCACAATCTTCTTGCACCTATCACCTAGATCATCCAAGTGTGTTCTTACCACAAGAACACTCACAAGGATATCTTGTGTTGAATGATAACCCAAAATCAAGATTACAACTCGATAATGAATATTACAATTATGAATGCAAGTGTAATCAAGAAATAAGCCTAGACCTCAAGATGTGAAAGTGAAAGACCTTAGGCTATTACAACAAGAATAATAACAATGAAGAACAAATATGTTTGATTGAGTGTATCTTGTTGTGTTGTAGTATTCTCTCTTGTTGTTGTACTTCAAATCTTCCTCTATTTATAGGAGATGATTGATCATTGATAGGCTCCCCTTGGGAACTGATTTCAATAAAAAAAAATGCAATTAAAATCAAGATTATAGCTGTTAGAATTCAACCCCATAAATTAGGGAAAAGCTGTTTGCTGCATAACGGTTAGAATTTTGCTGTCAAATCATAGGGCGACCGGTCGCGCACAAATAGAAGTTTGAGAACAATACAACAAAATAACACAGGGTGACCGGTCCAGGGGGGTCGGACCGGTCGGGCAGGGGTCCGACGGATCGCCCACCCCTTGGTTCGGTCGCCCCTCCCCAAATTTTCATTACGATGCGTTACGAATGTTCCCGTCTACCGTCGCCTTCTAGGTCGACCGGTCAACCTCGGTTTTTCTCAAACGCGTCTCGTTTGTTTCAAAACCAATCTTTCGACACGGGTTGTCCTAAGAACACGGACAAAAGTGTTGTCCAATATTTTATCGAAAATAACCTTCAAGAAATACTCCGAAAAATAGTAACAATATTTTAAACCGATCGGGAGTATTAGGACAACATTTAGAAACATTATTTTGGTATAAAAACAAAATCATCAAAATCATAATAAAACCATTTATCAAACAATATCATATTTGGTGCTACTAATGAATCTTTGTGCAAGAAATTTTCTAAGTTAATGCAATGTGATTCAAGATGAGCATGATGGGGGAGCTCAATTTCTTCCTTGGACTTCAAATTAAGAAATGCCAAGAAGGAATTTATATTTCACAATCAAAATATACAAAGGAACTTCTAAAGAAGTTTGGCATTGAAGAAAGAAGAACCGTCTCTACTTCTATGGCAACCAATATCAAGATAGACAAAGATGAGAAAGGCAAGTCGGTTGATGAATCAAAATATCGAGGTATGATTGGTAGTTTACTTTATTTAACCGCAAGTAGACCGGATATTCTTCATGTCGTATGCCTATGTGCTCGTTTTCAAAGCTATGCCAAAGAATCTCATATGAGTGTCGTTAAAAGGATTTTTCGATATTTGAAAGGCGCTATTCAATATGGTTTATTTTATCCAAAGAATGAAAATTTTTCTCTTAAAGGTTATAGTGATTCGGACTATGCAGGAAATATTGATGATCGCAAGAGTACTTCCGGATCATGTCAATTTTTAGGCGATTGCCTAGTATCTTGGTTTTCAAAGAAATAAAATTGTGTTTCACTTTCAACAGCCGAAGCCGAATATATTTCCGCGGCCTTTTGTTGTACTCATTTGCTTTGGATGAAACAAACTTTAGCGGATTATAAATGTTCTTTTGAAAATGTTCCTATTTTTTGTGATAACATGTCCGCTATAAATATTTCTCAAAACCCGGTTCATCATAACCGTACTAAACATATTGAGATTCGACATTATTTTCTAAAGGATTGTGTTTCAAAATGAAAAATTGAGATATATTTTGTATCATCTCAAGATCAATTAGCGGATATCTTTACAAAACCGCTATCTTCCAATACTTTTGCCACAATACAAGCTCGGTTAGGCATAATGCATATTGAATGAGGTATATGTTTGCAATTTGCATGTTTTTAAAACTTAGGGTGAAAAATTGGATTTTTGGTGCAAAATTCAGACAAATCGGGCGGTGTTCGAGCACCGTCGACAGAGAGGTCAACCGGTCGACCAGGGTCAGGCACCAATCGCCCTACCCGTCGACCGGTCGCCCTAGTTGATTTCAGCAACAAAATTGCTTCTGTCCTTCATTTCGGTATTTTTTCATTTTCTTCCAAACTCGAACCCCTTTGCAAATTTCACACACAATTCACTCAAAATGATTTCTTTCTTATAAATACTATATTTTTGAGTTTATATTACTTGTATTTCATCATTGTTACTCGACTTCTCCGATTAATTGGTAAGAATTCTTCTTTTTAATCTCAATTGGGTTGAACCCTTGAGAAAGAGCTTGCATTTTGATATCTTGATGAAATTCTTGTATGAGTATGATGTGTATGATGATTGTTGATGGATAATATTTGTATAATTGTATTTGGTGATGAAAATATTTGGCTTGATTAAATTACAAAGGCGTTATACATCTCTTGTTTTATTCGACGCACGCCAAGTGTTCGACAAAATATTTCTATGAAAAATTCATCACCTACATGATTCTCTCGATTTCAAAAGTCTTATATACTTATAGAGATCATGTTTTATCAATCAAATGAGCTTTTGCAAATCATATGATCAACTTCTCCCTTTTTATTTAGTTTTTAAGCTTCAATAGTCGAAAAGCTCGTTAAATCGATTAAAATGCGCACTTTGATATGATTCTATGATGTTTTTATCGTGCTAATATTCTTTTTGATGATTCCAAAGGGGAGAAACAGGAAAAATGCTCATTAGCTCAAATAAGCTAGAAAAAGCTCGCAGAAAAAGCTATAAGCTGAAATTAAAAAAGCCAAAAGTTGTGGATGAAAATGAGTCTTATGGATGAAAAATGGACTTTTATTATGACTAATGATTTCTTTTTGACAGGGGGAGCTTCTAAGCTCATGAAATTCAAGCTTAAATTGTAAAAGCTAAGCTTTTAGCTTTTAGTTGTTTGCTTCTATACTTACTCTTGTTATGCATGTTGATAGGGGGAGCCTATATAAAATATTTTTGAAAAATCTTTACTCACATCCTTGTGTTTTTAACATTTTGTTGTTTTAGACCGGAAAAATGTATTTTGGTTTTAAAATCGATCTCCTAAAATTATTTTGGTTTGTAATCATCAAAAATGGGGAGTTTGTTAGATAAATGTTTTTATCATGATTTTGATGATTTTGTTTAACTGAGTCTTTACACCAAAACAATGTCCCTAAATGTTGTCCAAATACTCCCAATTGATTTAAAATGTTTTTGCAAATTTTTTGGAGTATTTCTTGAAGTTTATTTTTGACAAAAATCGGACAACACTTCTGTTTTGAGGTCAACCGATCGCCCTAGAGGGCATCCTGTACCTAAAAGTCGAAACTTGAAACAGAAATAAAGCTGGGGATAAAAATAGGCAGGTCGACCGGTCGACCACCCGGCCGACGGGTGCCTGGACAATGGCGGACATCGAACCATTCTGTATTGAAAAATAAGGAGGCAATCGGTCAACAGGTCGGGTCGACCGGTGGACCCGTCGGCCGATCCCCTATGTAAAATAGTGCGATCCAGTTTCAAATTTCTATTTCTACTCAACCGGTCGACCTATGTTTTTGACAGCAAAATTCAAATTGTTGAACAGACATATTCTGCAAGATTTACTTTAACAATTTTGTACTATATTTCTACATCTTGTTATCTTCTTTTTGTAGACAAAAGTGGAGATGGAGGAGCCTATGTTGGAGATCCAATCTTGAAGACTCTTCTATAAATAGAGGAAGACTTGAAGCAAACAATACTACAACACAAGCAAACAACACAACAAGAAAATCAGCAAATTTCTCTTAGCTTTCATATTTCAAATTCTTGTTGTAATAGCCTAAGCTCTTGTACTTGCACATTTTGAGGTCTAGATTTTTTATTCTTGATTACACTTGCACTTGAAAGTTGTATACTTCATTATTGAGTTGTAATCTTGAATTTATTTCAATCATCCAAAGCAAGATATCCTTGTTAGTGTTCTTGTGGTAAGAACACACTTGGGTGATCTTAGGTGTTGAAGAGTGTGGTACTCTTCATAGGTGAAGGAAGATTGTGGTAATCTTCTTGAAGGTGTTGTAAGAAGATTGTGGTAATCTTCAAATGTGGTGGTGTAATAGTTTTGGTAACTATTAATAAAATTCTTTTTCCTTTTTGAAATCCACTTCGGATATACCGGGGTGGTAGTAGATTAGGCCCTAGGTGGGTTGAACTACTCTAAATCATTGTGTGTTTTTTATTTTCCCGCACATATATTTTTGTTATCATCTTCACTTTCGAAAAAGAGAGCGTAAATTCGAAAATTGGCATAATTTATTCACCCTCTTCTAGATTATCGTAGCCACTTAGACTAACAGCAATGGCATGAAAAGTTTGACTCGATTATAAAGTCAAATGGTTTCAATATCAACGAATGTGACAAGTGTGTCTACACTAAAGGTACTACAAATGATTACGTCATAGTATGCCTTTATGTGCATGATATGTTGATTATGAGTAGTAGTCATAATTTAATCATGAATACTAAGAACATGTTAAAGAGGAACTTTGACATGAAGGATATGGGATTATCTGATGTTATATTAGGGATTAAAATCTCTAGAAATTCAGATGGAATTGTCTTGTCACAATCCCATTATGTTTAAATCATACTTAGAAGGTTTAATGCTTTTGATAGTCCTTCGGCTAAGACACCTGTAGATCTAAGTCTACACTTGGCCAAGAATAGAGGCGAACCAGTTTCTCAACTGGAATATGCAAGGGTAATTGACAGTTTGATGTACTTGACGAATTGTACACGTCCAGACATTGCATATTCAGTGAGTAAACTAAGTAGGTTCACAAGTAACCCGAGTACGGATCACTGGAAAGCTGTGACAAAGGTACTTAGATATTTAAAGTATACCATGAACTATGGAATACTTTATACGAGATATTCAAAGATATTAGAAGGATCTTTGTGATGCCATTAGATATCGCACACAAAAGACTCCAAGTCCACAAGTGGATTTGTTTCCACAATAGGTGGAGGAGCGGTGTCGTGGAAGTCTTCTAAGCAAACGTGCATAGCTCGATTCACTATGGAATCCAAGTTCATTGCTTTAGATAAAGCTGGAGAAGAAGCTGAATGGCTTAGAAACTTCTTAGAGGATATTTCTTGTTGGAATAAGCATGTGCCTGCTGTTATGATACATTGTGATAGTCAATCGGCAATTGGATGGGCACAAAGTAGTATGTATAATGGTAAGTCTAGACATATACGTCAGAGACACAATACCATTAGACAGTTGATTTCGAATGAGGTTATTTCGGTTGACTACGTGAAGTCAAAGGAAAACCTTGCGGATCCGCTTACGAAAGGCATAATTCGAGATCAATTGTATAAACTGTTAGGGAATGGGTTCAAAATCCAAAACTTAAAGAATGTCCATAACGGTAACCCAACCTTGTGAATTGGAGATCCCAAGACCTTGGTTCAATGGGACAACTAAGTTATGAATGCTCAGTTGAACACTTGGAAAACGTGTTAGCTCATTCACGAAACATCCAAGTGAATGAAAACCTGCTGAATGTAGTGAGGTTAAGTTTAAGACTTTTAATGATTCCTATAACGAAAGGTGGAGTATGGCAGGATACTCTTCAATAGGTGATCGCCTATATAAGTGAGAAGTAATGGCTTCTTCAAAGAAACACTTATGAATCTAAGATGTGGTCCAGGGCCGAAATGGACACAACGTGAGAACAACAAGTGTTAGAGTTGTTATTGTGTAAGTATTGTCTCGGTTTACACAAACGGCTGAGTAGTTCAAGACATTGCGTCGCTAAGCAGCTAGTAAATCCGATAGTACTTTACTAAGGAAGGTTCAAAACCACAAGCTACCTATCCCGATGCAATAATGATTCGCCAAGACTTTCAAGCAAATCTGCATACACGCATGCATTAATTTCATTCATGTGGGGGATTGTTGGAATTGTTTGTTTGGTAAAATGGGTGTTGACCCGATTTTGACCAAATAATTAAGTGGTTTCCATTAGTGAAAAATAGAATTAAATTATTTGTAAAAATTCTACTAAGAGAGTAGATGAGAATATCATTTGGAATTTCTCAAAACCAATTCTGGGTGAATGAGAAATTAATGCTAGAAATTAGCCACTTAATACAAATAAATGGTATGTAAAATGGAAAATGTGGGGAAGGAGAAATGCTCTATCTCACATAGGAAAAGGAGGCAAAGTTTGCACACTTAATATATCCCCAAGTCGGACTTATGGGTTTGGGCCCTTGGGGGCACCCAAGTTTTTAAAGGGGTGAGAACCTACATGCTTGTGGGTTTGGTTCAAGGCACGCGCATGCGCGCCGCCGCTCGCCCAGCTCCGCCCGGCCCGGGTCATGGGTCGCGGGCCTGGGCTTGGCTCTTATTCTTTTTGGACCAAAAACCTTTTAAAATAAAATAGTTAATTAATTTTTTGTTAATTAATTAACGGATACAACTGGGAAAAAGGTTCGCACCCGAGCACGGGCGGACGCAACAGCCAGTGCGTCAAGCAAACTGTTTGCATCCGCGCACGGGTTGACGGCCCGTGCGTCGAGTCGTGCGTCAAGCCGTAACTTTGCCATTTTGGTTCGCATCCACGCACGCAGTGCGCCCGGTGTCGTCGTCGATGAACAGATCTGCTGTTCAAGATAAAAATGTGTCTTTTCGAGCCAAAAGACGTGATCTTTCTATACGAGGCACCTGAGGCCTATATTATTCGACCCCTACTGATTGAATGAACACACGAAATTCATCAGATTAATAAAACGGTCATTGCATTCGAGCATATTGACTTCCCTCCTTCAAAAGTTTGAAAGTTCAAACTCTTGTTGTTCGTTGTAGTTCCGGTTTTGCTAGTGCTGCTAACCAGAACAATAAAAGTCGTTGTATCTTATAAACGAACCCCGGAACCGTAAGCACTCTGTATACAAGACGTCTTTCGTCTTGCGGAGACTGAATATAATTCAGGCCTCGACTTAGCCATGCACTTCAAACACTAGTCATTTTTCTTTCGAAACAGAAACCACACTCTTTTTAATAATTTTTATAATTATCCCCTGTAATAAATAACTATGTATTTTGTGAAAGAAATGAGACTGAGAATACAGGGCAAATAATTATACTCTCTTGATGCTCATTTTAATACTTGACGTATTATTAAATATGTGATGTTTCATATTGTTTTCTCCTACACTTACAAGTATGAAAAAATTTAGTTCGACTTTCTATTTGATTATCTATTTCATCTAGTGTTTCAATACGCTAGATAAATGTCACATGTACAATTATGAAATAATTTTGTACACATGACAATTATTTAGTGGCGATCCATCCCAAATAATCTAGACTTCCCAAGATTCCTAACTCGATCCTCTACTGTCTTTCTGAAAAAGACTACCGAAAGGATTTCAATGTTAGCACTCCGACGATCAAGTTAATAAACAAAAATGTGTATTTTGTTGTAAGAGAAATAATAGAGAAAAGTGCAATCCTCTTGTAATGAGATAGTTTACATTCTTTTATATTTTTTTTGCCACCCATGGAGGACCAGGTAAAGGGCATGTGACACCCTTGGATTATTTTTTTTTGACACCCATGGAGGACCAGATAAAGGCATGTGGTACCCTTGGATTGGTTATCAATCTGCTACCATCACATCTTCAGGTCTTCCAATCTTTATGTTTTATGTCATATCGTAAGGTGTCTTTCATATTTAATGTGTGTCAGGTCTTCCCACCTTTATACTTTATGTCATATCCTAAGGTATCTTTCACATTTAATGCGTGTCATGTCTTCCCACCTTTATACTTTATGTCATATCCTATGATATCTTTCACATTTAATACAACCTAGTTTTCATCCTAACACTACTAATACGGGTTTTAATCCATTAAGGCCCATCCGACCAAGTGTACTTTGTAATCGAAACATGAGATGAATTGCAATTTATAATAGAGGATTCAGATTGCAATTTTCAGCTAAAACATCCCTGCAACATGTAGCAGCTAAACTTACCACCATATTGAAACTGATTATTGCTCATCTAACTCAGCTTTAACTAGTTTATGTTACATCTTAAAATGGATTAAATGGTCTCTATGATAAGAAGGAATTATACAGAACCACATTCCTCATAAAACGGGGACGTTTCCAGTCTCCAACTTGCAAGTACTCGGGTGGATGCAGCTTAACCTTTTGACGTTCCTTCTTCAAAAGTCCATTAATACTCAAAGCATCTCATTATATCGATCTTATTGATACATACGGTGCAACATAATCACCAAATTGATGATTCTTCACAAACTCAATGAGACCACGAGCCCCTTCCCCCCTTGATACACACCAAAGAGAATCGAAATGTGTCTCTAGAGCCATTCAATCAAATCAACTCATTATGTGTCTGAGATTTTTCCATCAAATAATATCCTATGTCTTGCTTCTCTTGCCTGGCATCAAAACAGAGTAGAAATCATCAGCCCACTTAAATTTGATCAGCTTATACATTTCCTGCTTTATGTATGAGCATTTCATCAAACTTAATCCTATGTGTGAACAAAGAGATGAAATTATCACAATAATGAATAACCAACTACTTAAATCTGGGAACTTGTACCTGTTTCTCCCAATCAGTGCGAAATGTTATAATGCCAAGCGGAAGCGATTGTACTGTTGCTCCTGCTACCAATCCACTCCACAGACCCTCTCCTTTCAAGTGCAAAACAAATCCCAGTAATAATGATAGAGGAATACCAACAAGATAATATGCCCCAAGATTAACATAGGCCCCTATGTGCTGCCACCCACTACCTCTTGCGATTCCTACGACAAAGAAGAAGATGAACAAGAGGATGTTAGTTAAAAATAGGGATAATTACAAAAAAAAAAAAAAAATGAGGTTTGGGTAATTACAAAAAAGCTCTAGAGTTTTTTAAAATTACAAAAAAACTCATTGAGGTTTGATTCCATCTTACATTTCCCCCCTTCAAAAGCAAAAATATTACAAAACCCCCTCATATTTATAGAAATATTACAGCTATCCCCTTAAATTTAAGACATAATCAAACCTGAGGGCATTTTGTAATTTTGAAAAATCACTGGATTTTTTGGTAATTAGCCCAAACCTCGGGGAGGTAATGTTTGGAATTATCCCTTAAAAAAATAATTGAAGAACTTTGATTGTCTAATCTGGCGATATAAGTGATAAAACTCTCTTTTCAAGAGTCGGTTCGTGATTTTTTCACAACCACACTTCCTTATAGTCACCCCTGCTTATGGCCCTTGAACTCCTAGTAATAAACTATGCTTATATTTTGAATACAAGGCATTTTGATTTGGAAAGATAACGATTGTTCGCCACATCTTTTATGAATTGAAGTTCTAAGAAGGAGATATATCATTAGAACGATCATGTTGGCCTTTTCTCATGCATATGTTTCATTGCATCACGATGCACTTTTAATCCCAACCACAAATCAGACTCTCTTTTAGTTGCCAGTATGAAAAGAGAAATTAGTTGATCTTGCATATAATAGTCGTGAGACACACTTTTCATTCTAAAATAATAAATAAAGACTTAAAAGGAAAATCACCTGAAAGGACTGCTTGTAGGCTATCCATGACGATGGAGAAGCAAAGAAAAGGAGTCATTTCTTTAACATAATTGACGACACTCTTCTCATTGCTAAATAAGTATCCCAATATATAACGACAGAAGAAAATAACAGCGCTTGCAGTAACAAACTCCACAATTGACAGAGCCATCACAGCCGAGAGAACTAGTTGAGCTGCCTTTGGTTTCCCAGCTCCGAGTTCATTAGAAACCCGAGTGCTACAGGATAACAATTCCTTTGTAGTTATTGGAAGCACATGGAATAGAGAGATGTTGCTTCTACATTTAGCTCATAGAGATAAAATCATGTAATTATGCAGGCATATCGTGGCAAAAAGATTTGAGATCAAACCTTGCAGCAGCACCAAAAGAATATGGTATAAGGTAGTGCATTGTAGTAATTGTCAGGCTGCTCACGAAATCAAGGCACCGTGTTTTAGACGTACTCAAATTTCAGGTCGTAGAAAAGACATACAAAATAGGCATACCATATGGACAACACCGATGTTTCTAGCTCGGGATTTGGCAATAGTCCACCAAGCAATATAACTGTCTCGAATGTCCACCACTCCAAACTACACGTACATGGAAAAAATTGTGATATATTGGGGGTGTACACATTTTACGACATTTAGAATCTAGGGATAATTACAAAAAATACCCCTGAGGTTTGGGCTAATTAAAAAAAAAAAAAAAAACTCTTTTGAAAATTACAAAAACCCCATAAGGTTTGATTATGTATTACACTTTACCACATCTCTGGGTTTTATAGTAATCAACCCAAACCTCAGGAGTAGCTTTTGTAAATTATGATAATTATCCCTAAAAGTTATGAGTAAATTACCAAACCATCACAGCAGAAGGGATAGCGGGTGGAAGAACTCCCCAAAAAGTTAGGAACACATCCTTCGAGAAGGAAGCACGGGTCTTTTACAATTTGAAGAATACGCCACATAAAGTCCTAGGAAGATCACATTCAACCAATACGAGACACAAATTGAAAGTGCTGCTCCAGCATTTCCAAGCTTTAACTTGAATATAAAAGCCCATGAAAGAGGCAAATGGATAAATAGGGAAGCTAAAGTACTAACAAGCATAGGAAATATCAAACTCTGAATCTGCAAATAGCGAACCAAAGACTGAAGGATGGCGTAGGGAAATAGTGAAGGGATCAGCCAAATTGAAAACTTGCCAGCTTCTGCAGAGATTACAGGGTCTTGGCCAATTAATATCAAAAGCTTGCCCGTAAAAATCCATAAAAGAGATACAGGTAAACATGCCAGACAAAGCCATATTATGGACCCATAAGTAAAAGTTCCAACTTTCTGATAGCGCTCTGCTCCATAGGCCTGTCCACACAGAGTCTCCAATGCACTAGCCATTCCAGTCTGTTTGAAAGATATTAACATTAGCATAAAAAAAAATCATAATTCTCCAATATTTAACCAAATCATTCTACTCCATAGACCATGATCATTAACTGATGCTAAATAGCTGAATACACCACAACTAGTAAGTAGTAACTGACTTTATAATTATAGAATGCACCGGTAGTGTTTTAAAAGATTTGAAATTAGTGGTCACTTGCTTGGCCTGTTAAGGTATAGTGCGCATCCGTAAATACACTTGAAATTGATGGAGCAACAAATGGGATTTTTCAGTGCAAGTAATGTACAAGTAAAACTAGTTTGCAATTCTTTGTTCAACAAGGGACATTTCATATTGATTGTCATTTAACAAGTAAACCAAAAAGGCTGGTAGCATCTATGATGTGGCCTGAGTACAGAGAAATGGTGAAGCAAGAAGTTTTCCCTCCCAAGAGTCAAAAGTGAACAAAGTGACTTGTAATTATATTTACATGAAGTGTTGCAAATGATGCACGAATACTCACTCCATCATGAATGGGAAAGATTAATGGCCGATGCATATTCATACAATCATTCAGGCCAAATAGAGATTTCCCCCCCTCTATAGCTTGGTTTTATTTTTGAGTTTGCTAGTCCTTTATAATGACAAATTTGCCTCGTTTTTCGATACCTAATACGCAACTCTGTTTCACCAATTTATAGACATTGATCAAACCCATTGAAGTAAATGCTTTTAGAACTCTATGCACCACTGATGCTTAAACAACAAGACATAATTTCAGAACCTCCTATATTAAAGCCATTTACTTTCCCATCTTCACTTTATTCCTAAACCTTTTTCACCAAAAAAGTCTTTCCATCATATCATCGCCACCTAACTCTCACAAACCTTTAGTACAAACCAGTAGCCATTAAACAAAGAAAAACCCATCATTGTTTCATCATAGGTGAGAATACTTGGGTACGCGTAAGTGTCCGTTTACTGCACCTTCATTATAAATTAACACAGACCACTCATCAAACACGTAACAGACATTAGAGAAATCTCAATGGAAAACTTGCAAGACGGATCACTCAGACGTTCCTGAGTTGCAATAACGAAAAAAAAAAGAAACAATATAGACAAGGTAAAAAAGACGCCCTTACGAGAAGACTGAATCCGGTGACATTCGAAAAAGAGGTGGCAATGGAAGCACTGGAAAGAGCAAGATCGCCGAGATGGCCCAACATCATCATCGACACAGCCCGCAATAGGTACTGTGACAGCGACACCACAACCATCGGCATGGCTATGCAGCTCACCTTGTACAGTTCTCTCAGAAACGACTCCCATTTTGTTGGGGAATCTCTTTCTTTTTCCTCGTTTTCTGGTATGAGGAGGGGCGCTTCCGATTCCATTGCATTGGCGTTTCAAGATTTTTTTGGCAGCCCGTCTACTTAAAAGAGGTTGCCAAATGCCAATTGGTTTTTTTCTTCTCATTTCACGACAAGAAAGTGAAAGGGTTGCAATCGTATCAGAACCGAATCGAACTTTTGAGAATTTGAGCTTTAACTCGTTTATTATCAAGTCGAACTCGAGATTGAATTTATCGAATATATTGATAGGTTCACAAAGTTCTTCAAGTCTAATCGAGCCCAAACAAACTTAGTAAATATCAATTACAAATTAAGTTATTCTTCAATTTATTACAAAATAAAATTAGATATTTCTAAAACTCATAATATATCTATTACATCTTATGATTTTATTCAAACAAATAAGTTTGTTAAAATATTTTTATATTTATATTTATATAAAAAAAATAAACGTGTAAAAGTTAAAATATAAGTCAAAATGCTAGTTTAATTTATACGAGCTCACTAACGAGCCTGCTCACGAGTTATCGAGTCGAATATATCTAAGGTTGAGTTTGGTCCATTTATTTTAACGAGTCTCATTAATCGAGTTCAAACGATCTTTTATCGAGTCGAACTCCGAATAGCTTACGAGCGGTTTGATTCATTTGCAGTCCTAGAAGTGAGACTAATTTCATTGTTATGTGTACATTCAATGTCTTTATTCTGATTTTCCTTTTTTTATGAAATGTCTAGGTTTAAAATCTTGCGATTCAAATTTTTTCTAGATATATATAGGTTTATAATAAGCAGATCTTATAACAATTTCTTACTTTTTATTTTATTTTTTACCAAGTGCACCTTATAATAGATACATGACTAAAGCATAAATGTCCTAATTTTGGACACATGATTAATGCACAGTCGATGTGCACCAAGTATATAACATTGTAATATTGCAAAGACAAATTGAAGACTCACATCTCCATAACACTATATGTGGACACAACCATTCAGCACGCTATGTGGTGCCCATTTGAATAAAGCCGTCATATATACTATCACGTCAAGCTGGTCTTCCACGTTATTGAAGTATCACCGAGCCACTTGATCGAACTCTAATTTTATTTCTAAAATATTTAAAGATTTTTTTCCAATCGACTCAAGGCAATTAAGGTAGCGAATGGATACCAAAACTTTTTTATTTTCGTTATATTACAAAATATTTTTTAACTCAAATTGTGATTGTTTACTAAAATTTTCAAAAAAAAAAAATGCATAATTCAATTCACTCTCATTTTTTCTTACACCAATCAGGGAATCACAACTACCCACTATCAAAAAAATAACATTATTATTACACATTTTCCAATAAATATCACTATTCATGATCTATTTGCATATTTTTAATTATCAATCATATTCAATTACACCTTCAAAAAAGGTTTTTAATGCAAACAAAAATTTCAAAAAGAAAGTAAGCTCACCTAGGGGTGTAAATGAGTCGAGTCGAGTCGAACATAGTAATGTTCAAGCTTGTTTGAATTTTTATCGAGCTTCAAAAGTTATGTTTGAGTTTGGTTTAATTATTAATCGAATCGAGCTCGAACGAGCTTTAGTCGAGCCGAACACGAATCGAGCTCGAGTAGCTTGATATTTTACACGTATTTTATTATTTTTTTAACTAATCGAACCGAGCTCGAGCCGAACTTTACATCTTATCAAACGAAAAAATATGTTCAAGCTTGGTTCGTTATGTTAACGAATAAGCTCAAACGAGCTTTTAACGATCAATCTCAAATCTAGCATTAAATAGCTTGATTCGTTGCTCTAAGCTCACATGGTATAAGTTGTGCTCATTTAAATATATCACTTGAACTGTCAATTAGTTCCCCAACTAGATTTGTTTTTAGTTATTAGAAACTAATAATGGACTCTTTATTGTTTGGGAACTGGTTGCTCCAAAAACTACCTTTCCTCGCCGATCACCTTCCAAGACACAATCCGCCACGAAACCTGCACAAGGGGGGCCGGAGGGGGGCTCCAACGTACCCTCTCCGATGCTTAAGTCGGTATCTTGAGAAGGAAGCAAAGGCTAGAGAGAGAAAAAAGCAATGTAACAGTAAAAATGAGATTAGGTTAGAATGAACCTGGGCTTAGGCCTTTTATACCTTAGCTCGGATTAGGGTTTCCGTAAAATCCGGGATTCCGTTACGATTTGGTGTCAGAGTCATCATTAGATTAGGATCGGATCTCCTAAAAACCCTAATTTTACGCCCGTAAGACCATGGCTCCGATCTGTTTCAAAACACCTCGGCCCAATATATGATATAAAGCCCCTGTAATTCTCCAAGGCATCCTCAAGGCTTCATACATATTTATCCTATCCTTGAGCAAACCATTCAAAAGCCAACAACAGTCGCCTTTACCGCGGGGCTCGACAGTGTCGGTTTAGTACAATGACCCTTACACAGTCGGCCCCATGAACATCCTTACGCTCGTGCACTGGGCCTTCACAGACGGCCCGATATGATATACCTCCACCTATGAGCTCGGTGAGGTCGGCCCAATGCTCATAAGCTCTGAAGATCGCCTTTAAACCTCCTCCCCAGATCGGCCAAATGACTTGACAGATCACCAAAAGTATGGGACTTTCCAAGCGTCGGCCCAACACCATAAACTTGGTCAGGTCGGCCAGACAATCTTTTGCCCTTATCAAGAACATTATGTCACAATTGTTCTTTTGTTGAGAAAGTATGTTTGTCTTATTAGGTAGTCAACACCTAGGAGTCAATAACAACAATAATGCTGGAAGAAGACAAACCTGTCAATATGACAAAGTTTTTTTTTTTTTTAGAAAATATGACAAAGTTTTTGAACTTTAAGAATGACCATATAAAAGACGATATGGTTCATGATAGTGAAATTTAAGAATAATAATATTACTTGCTTTTTTTTTCTTAACTTAATGTTGTTAATGCATATATTTTTATTTTTGTTTGTATTTCTTAAAATCAACTACTCTTTTTACTAAAGATAAATCATATTTCAAATATTAATGAGTCTATTTTTTTGAGGGAAAATTCTATTTATTGGAATGTGGATATTTTCCAACAAACTTTCCAATTTTCGACGACCAAATAACATCAATTGGATATTTTTTCAAAATTTAGAGGTTTACTTACAAATTATGATTTCTGTATGACTATTTATGTTGCACCTCATAGCTGCAATTTAGCCACAAAAAAAAAAACGTGTAGAGTACTCAAATAAGAATAAGTAAAGTGAATTATTTGAATATTTTTACAAATAATCGCATGTTTAATGAGAAATTATTCCAAAAAATAAAAAGAGGAAAACAATCCCATAATCAAGCACTACCTAATTATTTGCATGAAGTTTTCCTCCACGTGGCACGACTTCTGCTGAAAACTTATTAAAAATATGTTGGATTAAATATAGGGTTTTTTAACTACATATTTCAAGTGGGGGAAATTGTTACCAAATTTTGGTGAACTTGAGAATGTTTAAAATCTTAAAGATAGTGGTTGATGTAAAAATCAACTAAAGCTTAATTGTTAATGCAATTACGACTGAAAGATGATTTTTTTTTTAAATATTTTGTACTCCAGTCGTTAATGCAAGAAACAACAGAAACTTTTTTAATTTTTTTTAATAAAATATATCCAGTCGTGACTGACAATCACGATTGGAAAGTTGAATTCAAAAAAAAAAATCTGGTCAACGAGTTGTCAAATCCCGCTGAATTTGGCGGAAATATGTCAACCTTTTCCAGCCATGACTGGCAATCATGACTGGAATCAATATTTAAAAAAAAAAGAAAATTCAATGCACATTTTGCCTATAAAATGCTCCCTTTTTCAACAAACAGATTGCTCTTCTATTCTTCAACACACACACACACACCAACACACACAAATTATCTCTGAAATTTTTTCACTCAACTCACAAACACACACCAGCACACGTAAGCACATACATTCGAGATTTTGTTGCCAACCAACGTCCGGGCAGCAGTCGGGAAAAAGGGGGACATGACAGGCAGCGACATTTTTAAAGGTAAATTTTTCATGTAATATTTTTTTAAAAACTAATTTTATGTTTTTCTTAATAACATGAAAATTTAAATTTTTGCATGAAATTATTATATATTGTTTGTTTTATATTTTTATACATAATTTTTGTTATATTTTGTATGTTTGTTGTATTGTAACTTAGTATTATTTTGCTAATTTAGGGTTGTATGTATATTTTTGAAGATATGTCAAATTTAAATTACATTGGCGTGATTGTTTATTAGGGAGGTCAGATATTGATTGAAAAATGTCAATCATGTCGGTTATAGTTGTCCTGCTATTGGAGCCACTAGAATATGTCGAACGACAAACTTGGACAATTTGATATCTATATTACATGATATTTTGAGTTTGGATAGAAATCGCTATTTGCTGAAAGTATCTGGTAAATATTGTGATAACAACATGTCACGAGTTATTGCAATTGATATCAACCAAGACTTGTGGTTTTTCTTTGATCCGGGCGCCGAAAATAGAACTGTAGATTTTTTTGTCGAGACAGAAGAAGTGTATCATAATGTCGTGTCTGATATTCCTTTAGAAAATGAATACCATCAATATGCATCTTACCTTATGGGGGAACTTGAAGCTCCTGTTACGATGCAAAGAACTAATAATATTATTGTTAATCTGCCCAATGTTGATAGATTATTGCCTGAATCTAACCTCGATGATTAGGGGGCTCATGAAATTTAAATTCTGAACCGAGCGAAGATGGGACAGGCGATGAAAATGACACAAATGATGATGAAGATGAAGATGGTGATACTTCTACACCTGATTCACAACTTATTGGGGGTGGCAATAAAGCACAACATGTCGTGGATTCCGTCTGTGCACTATATAGAGACATACATTTTTTTAATTCATCTTTCGAGGAATTCAATATTGATTTAATTGACGTTCCTCATCCGGCATTGTACTATGACGCATATAAAGGTGTGTTGAAAAGAGGTATGGTTTTCAAAGTCAAAAAACATGTTCAATCTGTTGTTAAAAATTTTCAGTTCGCCATGCAAAACGTGAGTGACCCGTCAGTTTGGTATACGACAGGGTATATCAGAGGCTATATCACATTCACATGAGATATTACACGGCGTAAGTCGTAGGGGGAGAATCGGAGTGGCATGGTCGAATTACCATGATGGGCCGGGTAACGATTGCGTAATCGAGCTACTTCAAGAATCCAGGGATACCAGATTATTGGTGGTAATAGTACAGAGGACGGATACATGGAGTGGTATCATCGCATTACATGACTACGTATTACTCCATCACATCTTAATATGGAGACGGGATACTAGCCATCAGATATTACAGCCCACGCTGTCATTGTAGGATTTTATATATATTTATATATATATAAATAATATTTGCATCTAATTATGATATTCAAAATTACTTATACAAAACTATATTTACTTTCGGAGTAATTGGATGAGACTATTGAGGCTTGTACAACACATGCGACAAAACATATTCGCTCGTCTCAAAATACTGCATCACTTACATCGGACGGAGGACCCATTTGAAGATACCACGACGATCACTCAGTACATGCCTGCCACATTTGCACCCCCTGATATACACATGGTTGGTCCTTCGAGATCCACACCTCAGATACATCCCGGTAAGAATATTAATACTAATTCATATACATTTATAGATATATGTTTCATGTGTTATAACATTTTGATCTTATTTTCAGATATGGCTGGTCTATCTCATGGGTATGGTGGAGATTATTACGTTCCCGAGATATGCATGACGGACTCATATTTTTTTACGCCTCCAGTTAGTGGACCATCATGGACATCATATACACATCACTTCTACAGTTCGATATTGGCATGCCATTCCAACATTTCTTAGGTTTTGATTAATCAGGATTTAGGCGCCCTGAATTTCATACATCGAATGTTGCATTTCGCCCGGTTAGCAGTGCCAGTACCACACATGATGATGATGATGATGAAGATTATGATGATGATGATAATGATGATGATACACAGTCTGTTTAAGCGAATGAGCATGTAGATGCACCTAGATGTAGAAGTACACGTCAGATACATCATCCTAGATGTGGCACTTGGGGGGCATAGATATTAGGATTTTTATTAGGGATAATTACAAAAGGTACCCTTGAGATTTGACCTAATTAACAAAAAAATCCAGCTAACTTTAAAACTTACAAAAAGTGCCCCTAAGTGTTGATTTAGTGTTAAAATTAAGGGGTAATTTGCAATGATTTTACAAATATGAAGGGGAATTTTGAAATATATTTCAAACCTCAGGGGTACTTTTTGTAAGTTTTTAAGTTAGCTGGGTTTTTTTGTAATTAGGTCAAACCTCAGGGGTACTTTTTGTAATTATCCCTTTTTATTATGTCAAGACAAATATTGTATCATCCTATTATTGTGTATTCTCTTAGTATTTAAATTTCACCTCTATATTAATGTGAATTGCCAAGATATATATTGATGTGTTTCCGATTCACGATTATTATCAACGGATAAAAAAATCTACTCGTAATACACAACATTTTTTTAATTATAGTTTTTAGTCGTTAATGAAATTAACGACTAGAGAATCAGTTAATTCTCTAGTCGTTAATTTGATTAACGACTGAAATGATTTTTTTTGAAAAACAATTATTCTCCAGTCGTTATTGTCAATAACGACTAGAGTGAGTTTCTTTTTAGAAATAAAATAATTCATTTGGTCGCTAATGCAATTAACGACTAAGCTTTAGTCGTAATTTACATCCAAGAGTACTATCTTTAAGAATTTAAAACTTCTCAAGTTCACCACAATTGGGTAACAATTTCCCCCACTTGCAATATTGAGTTAAAAAACCCTTAAATATAAGAACACTTCCCAGAAATATATAACTAAATAATGTACATGCATGTCACTACCCAAAAAAAAAAAAAACGTTTTATGACAAAATTACCGATACAAATGATTTTATCACTAAATTTTATAGCTATTACAAAATATCGATAGAATAAAAAATTTATTTTCCCCAAAATTGGGTGAATTACCAACAAGTCACCAACAATTCTTAAATTACCGACAAAAAAATTATGGTCAAGTCTAACCCAAACCTCGGGCCAGTCGAGCTGATCCATGAGCCGAATTGAATTTTGCGAGCTCTGAATTTTACGTACACTTTACAGTTATATCTTAATACTTGCATAATTTGTTTTGTATTTAAGTTGATTTTTTCTTGTAGTGTGTTGCAATGAACTATATATTTCTAATGAGTAATGAAAGATGATTAATAAAGAACTCCTTTTAAACTTTACGTAATTACGATAATTTTAGCAATTATTGTACTATCCGTAATTAATCAAATGAAAAGTTAAAACTGTTTTCATTTAAGAGAGTATAATTTCATCTTCTTTTACATCATCTTGCTCCTCAAAATTTTCAAACAAAGTTCCCTAGTTTTATGTTTTTTCCCTTAACATACTAGCTAGTTGTCCTCAAATCAAATGTTTTTAATGAAATTATACTTTGTAAGGGCACTAAGCCCTATGTGATTAGTATTGAAATACTGTAAAAGGGAATTATATAAAAGTATATTATAATTTTCATTTTTTTCCGAAATAGATTTTAGTTTCTTCACTATTTCTCTTCCAGTGATCAGCCTTCAGTTACCCTTTCCCTTGCTTTCATTGCCTGCAAGACCAACAGTCAAATTTCATATATATTCAGCTATTCACCAACCATATTGATCTGATTATATAAAAAGGAAAATTTGTTAATCTAACATCAGTAATGTTTTCCAAGTAGTCAAAAAAATTTCAAAACTTGATTATTTTTCTGGGTCATAAATAATAGGGATAATTACAAAAACACCCCTGAGATTTGGGCTAATTACAAAAAGACCCAGAGATTTTTGGAATTTACAAAAGAACCCTTTAGGTTTGATCCGTCTTGCATTTTCCCCATTCATATGTAAAAAAATATTTCAAAAGCTCCCCTCACGTTTATCGAAATATTACAATTATCCTCTTAAATTTAAGACACGATCAAACCTCACGTTTTTTTTTTAATTTTCAAAAACCTCTTGATTTTTTTGTAATTAGCCCAAACCTTAGGGGGCTTTTTGTAATTATCCCTAAATAATACGTAATGAAAACAGGCCAAGAAAAACAAGGGAAGAAAGTTTTGAAAATTAAACTTGACCTGTTTTTGCCAATCTGTGAAGACTGTTATGCGTGAGAGAAGAGTTGATTGTAATGCTGAACCAATCACTATCCCAATCCAAAATCCCTTTGCTTTTAAGTGCAAAATGAAGCCAAGCACAACAGCCACTGGAATTCCAACAATATAAAATGCCCCCAAGTTTAAATAAGCACCAATATGTTGCCATCCACACCCTCTTGCAATTCCTAGTGCGTAGGAACAAAGAATTAAATCAATTCATGTTTCGACCGAGATTTTTTTACGGTTAATTGCAAAAAACACGCTTGAGGTTCAGTCTAATTACAAAAAAAAAAAAAAAAGTCACTTTTCAAAATCACAAATACCCTATTGATATTTGTTTCTGTTCAAGAAATTACACCCTCGACATGAGGATATTTGTTAAGGAAATATGATGCCTTAAGGGTGTGTTTGTAATTTTGAGAGGTAATTAGGATAAACCACAAGGGTAGTTTCTGTAATTAACCAATTTTTAATTGTTTCTTTGTCCCTAACTTCTTAGGAAAGTTGTAAATCCTAGCTTGGTCTCTTTTTGCTCTTTTGGTCCGCTAAGTTATTAAAGTTTAATCTTAGTTCAATAATTTTAAAAAATTTGAGACATTTTGTCCGATTTTTGCCGGATATTTTTTATTTTCATCGAAAATTACTGATTTGGACCAGAATGTTGATGACATGGACAACAAACTAACAAACTGGGTAATTTTTCAATTTGGAGGGAAATTTGCTATGGTCCACGTATTGTGTGATTGTATATATAAGTTTGATGGAAAAGAATTAAACAAAAATAACGGTAAGCATTGGAGGGGATCTAGCCAAATTATTGGAGACCCTATCATCGAAATTTGTTGTTAGGTTCCGCTTACTTGTTATTTTTATTTAATTTTTTCTTTTCTCCTCAAATTAAAATATACAATTAGCGAACATGTGATAGTTTTCCTTACAATTTGAAAAAATCTCCAATTTGTCGTCCATGTCATCAACAATCGGCATTCTTGTCCAAATGAACAATTTAGGTGAAATAAAATTCTCATGTGAAAATATGACTAAATTTCCCGAATTTTTAAAATTACTGAATTAAGTCCAAACTTTGATAACTTAGTGGACTAAAAGTCTACGAGCCCAAGCTACGGAACCAATATTACAATTTCCCCTAAATTCTTAAGTGTGACTAAATTAATTTACCAGATATTACGGCTTGTAGGCTATCTGTGATGGTGGAGACACAAATAAAGGGAATCATGGCAGCAATATAATTCACAACTTGCTCATCGTTGCTATAAGCACGGCCCAATATGTGGCGACAACTAAAGAGGACTAAGCTTATGGTAATAGTTTCTATGACAGCAAGAAACATGACTGTCCAAACAACCACTCGAGCTTTGTCTGGATTTCCAGCGCCTAATTCATTTGAAACCCGCGTGCTGAAAAATAATGAACTAAAAATTAGTATTCTCCTACATACGGACATGACAGAAATTAGGGATAATTGCAAAACCACCCCTGAGGTTTAGCCTAATTACAAAAAACATCAATTATCTTTTAAAATTACAAATACCCCCTTATAGTTAGAGCTGTCAAAATGAGTCTGGCATTGTAAAAAGGTCGTTTTGGGCTTCATTTTTGGAGGTCCGAAATGAATAGGGACTATTGGCCCGACCAGAAATACCGAACTGGCCCTACATTTTATGAGTATTTTCATGAGTTGGACTGAATCAGCTCAAAATAGCAACCGATCACTATTTGACCGGTCCGGGCAGAAATTTTCATTTGGACCGATGGCCCGGCACCAGCTTTTGATACCTCTACTTATAGTCAATGGCGTAGCCACATGAGGACGTGGATTGTGGAGTTGCCCTATTAAATTCAAGTTGAACCGCACTCTTGTTAAATATGGGTTGAACCACACTAACAACCCAGTTTATAAAAAAAATTGAGTTAAAATAAAAAAGGCCAATAGAATTGGAGAATGTGAAAAATTGAAAACCAGCAAAGAATTGCTAAAGGAACGGCCTTCATATTTGCCCTTTTTATTTTTTATTTTCTATTTTTCAAAATTTTGGCTCGATAATCGCCGAGTTGAAACAAAAAAATTGACCGCACTGGCTAAAAATTCTGGCTATGCCCATGCTTATAGTGTTACAAACATCCCCTTGAGATCTGTATTTACCTAACATAAACCCTCCCTAGAGGGGTAATTTGTAAAAGAGAAACAAATGTTAAGGTGGTAACTGTAATTTTGAAAAATAAATGGGTTTTCTTTTAGTTAGGGTAAATCTCAAGAGTGTTTTTGTAATTATCCTAGAAATAATGGAAAAAGAAAAGCGGACCTTGCTGCAGCGCCAAGTCCGTATGGAAGAGTGAAGTGCAAAGTCGAAATCGTTAGGCTGATCATTGACATGTACCATTGAAGATCATGTTTCTAGTGGATAATATAAATCATGATCATTACTTAAGTGTATGTAAATATGAATTACCATATTGATAGAACTGATGTTTCAAGTTTTGGATTTGGTAAAAGACCAGACAGCAAAACGAGCACCTCGAGTGACCACCATTTTAGGCTACAGCCATAGATGAAAAAGATTAATAGCAGCAGAAAGGAAATATAAGTTAGGGATAATTAGGAAAACTATCCTGAAGTTTAGCTTAATAACAAAAAGGCATAATTGCAAAATTGGTCCGATAACTGTAGGGGGCTAATAATTTTGGTCCTGTAAATATTTTTTTTAGCAATTTTGATATCGTAAAATTTTGATTTCATGTAATTTTGATTTTATAAGTTCTAATTTGTGAAATTTTGGTTGTACAAGTTCTGATTTTGTCTGATTTTGGTCTCAACTAGGTGTTTAAATATTTAGCCAAAATACCATATGATTAAAAATTACAGGATTGGAATTGTTATTTTGACTAAAAGGTAAAATTATCAAGGACCAAAATCTGTTATATTAAGAAATTAGGAGTAAAATTGCCAACCCCTAAAAGTTACATGGCTAGAATTGCAACTACGCCTAACAAATAAATCCATTTATATTTTTGAATTACAGATGTATCACAAAAAGGTGCAATTTGTAAAACAAATAAATCAAGGGTTATTTTCTAGGGTTATTGATTTTTTTGTACCCAACCTATAGACACTTTGCTGTTTTGGTATCCGACGTTTCAGAGTTACCGATTCAGTACCCATACTTCACATTTTGTTTTAATAAATTGGTACCTAATCACTTTTAAGGACGAAAATACCCCCAAAAAACATAAGTATTCTCAAAATAGTTTTTTCAGTATACTTATTTAAATTATAAAATCAACTAAAATTTTAATTAATTTAATTAATAACAAAATAAGTTTATAAAATTATTAATAAATTTTTAGAAAAAACAAAATTTATTACATTAAATTAGTAAATTAATAAACATAAATTAAAATTCAACTAATCAAAAAGAAAAATTAGTCTAGTTAATTAAATTTAAAATTAAAAGGAAAATTAAATAATTTAAAAATTAAAATCAAGACCGTAAATAAGAAAATTATAGAATTTTTTTATTAATATATATGTATTTTTAATTAGTTTTTTAATTGAATTTTAAAAAAATAATAATTAATTTATTTTATTTTTACAATTTTAATAATTAAATTTAAATAATAATAAGTTATGTCGTAATTAAATTTATTTTTTAAATTTAATAATTCTAATTAAAACTTAACTTTTTAACAAAAATTAAAAAAAATTTGAGGGTATTTTCGTCTTTAAAAGTGAATAGGCACCAATTTATGAAAAAATGTGAAGTATGGACACGGAATCGGTAACTCAGAAATATTAGGTACCAAAACCAGCAAAATGCCTATAGGACAGGTACTAAAAAATCAATAACCCTATTTTCTATAGTTATGAAAGATATGTGAGATTTTTTGTAATCAAGCAAAACTCAAGGATAATATTTGTAATTATCCCTTAAGTTAAGCTAAGGTGCATGGAAAAACTCTACCAAACCATCACAGCAGAAGGAGTCGCCAATCGAAAAAACTGCCCCATAGCACCAAAGGCATCAACTGAGAATGCCAATCTTGAATTTTTGCAAGATGGAGAGAAATTGATATAAAATGCAAGCACAAGAACATATAACCAATTGGATACACATATAGCCATGGCTGCACCATTACTTCCCAGATCCAACTTATACACGAGAGCCCAACTCGTCGGAACGTGGCAACATAGCACGATAAATGAGCTTAGGACCATTGGTAAAATCAAGCTCTGAGCCTGCAAATATCTCACGAGCGGCTTAGAAATCGCGGCCCCAAATAGTGCCGGAATGAGCCGAAGCGCGAATTTTTGCGCTTCAAATGCGACCGTAGGATCTTGTCTCATAAATAATAGTAGTTTTTCCATGAAGATCCATAGAACACAAACTGGGATGCAAATTAGAATTAGTGAAAATATGGCACTATAAGTGTAGATACCGAGCTTGTTGTATTGCTTCGCTCCATAAGCCTGCCCGCAAAGAGTTTCCAAGCCGCCGACCAGCCCTGACTACTCAACATTCCAAGTTAATTACAAATAATACCCTTGAGGTTTAGTCTGATTACAAAAAAAGAACATAATTGTTTGCAATTTGAACTTTGTCCGTTTCGACACTTATCATTCTAAACTATTTTCATTTTCAACTAACTATCTAAGTTTTGTGGGTTTTTGATTTTGCAGCCTCCGACCAGCTCAAGTTGAAATATATTGGGAATAATCGCTCATGTGACCCGAAATATTCCAAAATATTCTTAACTCAGGCTGGCTAGAAACTGTAAAGTAAAAAACCCTTAGTTGGAAAAATAAATAGTTTAGGTAAAGTGGTTAAAGTTCAGGTTGCAAAATTATTCTCATTTACAAAACCCAACTATTTTTCAAAATTATAAATACTCCAATTGATATTTGTTTGTATTTTACAAATTATATCCTCAAAAGTAGAGCTGTCAATGTGCGGGGCCGGGCCAGCCCGGCCATAGCCCAGTGGGCCAAGTGAAAAATTGGGCTAGACCCGGTCAAATTTCATCGGACCATATTTCTTTTGGCCCAGCCAACCCAACACATGTATTTTTGATCGGTCAATTTGAGCTTGTCATGCTTTGGGCCACTTGGGCCGGGCCAAAGTAGACCCCAATCCTTTTTGAGACACTAAAAATGAAGCCTAGCCCTATATGAAGGTTGGCCGGGCCAATTTTGACGGCTCTACTCAAGAGGGGGGCCTAATTAAGGGGTGTTTTAATACGTTAAGAAGGGTGTTTGTAATTTTGAAAAAAAGATAATTGGAATCATTTTGTAATTAGGCTAAAACTCATGGTAGTTTTTGTGATTTACCCAAAATCATATAAGAAAACAGGGGAAACAAGGAAGAAACAAATGCAACAAACTTAAGTCCCTTTTCAAACAGCATTTCAATGAAAAATCAATTTTAAAGAAAAGAAGAAAAAATCTTAAGGTTGTCAAGAAAAAACAACAACTATACTAGCAAAAGGACTTACAAGAAGACTGAAGCCAGTGACATTAGTTATAGAAGTGGCAATGGCTATGGCTGACAATTTGATCTGACCAAGATGTCCTACCACCATTATTGTAATAACTTGTACAAGATACTGCAATACTGCCACTGCCACCATTGGTGCTGCAATATAACTCACTTTCTTCAATTCTTGAATAAAATCATCCCATTTTGTGTCCCATTTCTTTGTTTCTCTATGTGACAATCCCACTTCCATTATTTGTTTGTTTCTATTAAAGTTTGTCGACAAGCCCAGGTTATTTGTAACGGATGGTCTCTACAATGATATGCATGAAATTAACAGGTTTGTGATGTGTAAAGATGTAAAATGTTCTGTTTGTGGAAATGTCTATTGTTGGTAATTTTTGTATTGTAGTTCAAATAAGGAGATTTGGGCTTATGCAATGCATTTCGGATCAGTTTATCATGTGAATGTTAATTGTACATATATCATGATGCCATTATTGTGAATGTGGTGGACAATACCTGATATAGTCTTGATGCTGCTTTTTAAGGCAGATTACTTCAAGTCAACGGTGCTGATAAAATTCTTCTTCCGAAGGGGGAAGTCTTCAAGTCTTCTTCTCTAGAAGCTGATCCTTTAATTGGGAACTTACCTGCACACGTACGCAAACGTTCCTATGGGTCAGTCCGATGGTTGCTCAAGGAGGCCCCTCCGACGCCCAAGTCAGCTTTGGGCCTGATATGGTCCTTTGGGCCTGATATGGTCGTAATGGATTATTCTAGTCATCGAATTCAAAAGGAAAGATCCATTTGCTGAATTCTAGAAAAACTTGAATGGATATTTGACTTTGTCCATTTCGATTAGACAAACCCAAAGTCCCCATGCTCGCCTTGTAGAAGCTTCGTCTTCAGAAATTGCTCCTACTAACACTGGTACTTCTTCCGGTGAAGCTGACTTGATGTATTTTGAAGCATTTCCATCCGGAATTCTTAGCTTGATGAAATGAAAAGCTTCATTAAAGACTTTCTTTTCTGGTACAGTTCCAAAATATATCCTCTGCCTAAATGTGGATTGTTGGCCCAAGTCTCGTAAACTTCTTCCCCAATCAATTTCGGTAATTTTGAAATTTCTGGGAATCCGGGTGATACAGTATAAATTGAAGCTAAAGCTCCAAAAGTACACCATTCCTGTACTTCATTTGGATGACTTCCTGGTTTCATCCAAACTCTGGGATACTTGCCTGAGATATCAACCATTGATTTTTCTGGGTTAATACCTCTTCTTGTAACTAATTTCTCCCATTGTTGTTGATAAACCTGCATTGGAGAAATCTTAATCTCGTCAGTTTGAACCATAGATTTGCCTGTCTGTGGCCTAAGATTCAACTCTCACTCTTTTACCCCAGAGGTGCTGGGTTGACTTGAAGACTCGGGTTGTGACACCGGAGCTTCAACATTCGTTACAGTTTGCACACCCTCAGGGGATGCATCACCTGCAACACTTGTGATTATGGTACTTGAATCCATAATCTCCGGGTTAGAGCCCCGTTCTCTATTCGCCCCTTTTTGCATCGTGGGAGATGCATCCTGAAGGAGAGGCCCTTGCAGCGCTAAGAACAATTTTTCTTGAGCAAACTGGCATGCTCGTATTTGACTAGAAATGAATTTTTGGTCAGCCTATTGAAGTCGTCCAACAACTTCTGCATTGAGACATAACATCCCAAAATCTCGTTCTAGACTCTCCAGGTTTTCCCTGAGATGTCTTACTCGTTTAAGGATCTTGTCAGCAACACGTCCTTCCATCTCGTGTCAAAAAATCTGCAAGAACATTTTCATGAGATTTTATAATGACAATATCATAATCATAATATTGACATTTAGCTTGTCATCTAAGTAATCTAGCATTTTCTGATTTTGATTCAATTTTGTTTTTCAGAAAAGCTTTGACACTTGAATTATCAATTTTTAAAGCAAACTTGTTAGCCAGTAAAAATAGAGGCCATTTTTTGAAAGCCTTTCTGACTGCAAAGTATTCTTTCTCATTGATATGCCATCGGTTCGCTTCACTGTCTGTAAAAAGACCACTGCAATATCTGCATGACACTTTGCCGTTTGGTGTAGCTTTTGTAAGAACAGCTGCCCACCAATAGTCACTGGCATCTGTGTATAGAACCAGTTCATCTTCATCTTGTGGAATTGCGAGTTTTGGAAGCTTTTTACAAACTTCTTTAAGCTGCTTTATTCCTTCTTGATGTTCATCTTCCCATTTGAATGTAGAATCTTTTTTGAGCAATGGGCTAAACACCTTCCTGTAATGTGCTAGATTATTTATCAATATTCCAGCAAAATTAACAACTCCAAGGAAACTCTGAAGCTGCTTCTTGTCTTTTAGTGTATCTGGAAATCCTTGTATCTTTTCTACAATATGACTTTGTAGGATGATTCCAGATTCATCGATTTCAATTCCGAGGAATTCAATCTGTCTTGTTGCAATCACTGCCTTCTTCTCTGAAAGCACTAATCCTTCCTTGTGACAAACATTTGAAAATATTTCCAAATATTTGAGATGCTCCTTCATGTTCTTTGATGTGATCAGAATGTCATCGATATACACGAACATGAACTGAAATAATCTTTGAAAAGATTATCCATCTTCCTTTGATATATCTGGGGTGCATTAGCCAATCCCAACGGCATCATGTTCTAAATATAATATCCTTGTGGTGTAGAGAAAGCTGTGAACTTCTTACTCTCTTCCTCTATCTTAATCTGGTAAAATCCAGACTTGCAATTGAACTTTGAGAATATCTTGGCACCTTTGATACAGTTAACCAGATGTTCTCTGCTTGGGATATAGTATCCGTCGAAATTCAAAATGTTATTAATCCCTTTGTAATTAATAACAAGTCTTGGCTTTCCTCTTTTAATTTCTCCATGGTTTCTAACTAAGAATCTTGGACTGCTATATGGAGAAACTCCTGGTGAAATCAACTTAAGGTCAAGATGTTCCTTAAGTATCTTCTGCATATCCTCACGATCCTCCTGATTCATAAGGATTGGTTTGAATCTCACGAACTCGTACTCCTTTCCTGGTTTAATCTTTAAGGATGCTTTGAGCTCGTTCTTATCCCACCATGCCAAAGGATTTTCATTATAATTCCTTTGGATCTTCTTCTTGATATCCTCGTGTGATATTTGTTCTTCTATTGTAACATCACTCTGTGGATTCTCCATTAGGCTCATCATCAATTCTGCAATAGCCTCTGGAGGTACTCGTTCTTCTCCCTGTATTCTGAATGAATACAAGGCATTATCCTATCATTTTATATCCTTTTGCTTTAAACCATATTGTCGAAAGGATAATAATGCATCACCAAATCTTCTCTTATCCGCCATTTTTGGATTTCGAAGTTTGGCTTCATCACCACGCTTGCTGCGAAAATTAATAGGCATTTTTTTGTAAAATGCTTCCCGCAGTCTCTGGACAATGATCTTATGATCACATAATGTTGTGAAAATAAGTCTTCTTGTCTCATTCTCTTGTGTAAATCGCTTAAATGTTTGTAGGAAATTATTTCCCAGCAAAACATCTGCTCCCGTATCATGGAAATAGATTGGTGGTGTCTTCACTTTGTACCATGGGGTACCACCTGCATCCCCAATCATAATTTATGCATGTTTAATTCCCCGATTAAGGATAAGAATCCTGAGAATTCCCTTCCTGCAATAGCTGGTAAATCTTCTCCAATTTCTTTAGGAAAAACATCCGGCTTTGCAGTACATATTCCGGCACCTGAATCAATGTAGGCGGCGAAATATTCAGCCTTGTATTCAGCATATAACATTCCGATAGAAATGTATATGGAGAATGGACTAGTGGTCATCTGATTCTATATCTTTTATCAGCCACTGTGAACTCCATTCCTTCTTGTAATATTTCCCAAGGTTTATGATCCTCGAGAAATTCAATTTCCATTATTAATTGCTCTGGGATTTTTCCTGCAACTCCCGTGATAGTAAGATCAATTTCACCTATCTTCAGGATTTCTTGATACCTTCCAACTATTGGTTGTTGGAGGTAATATAGAGATTATCACAAGGAAAAATATTATCCTTTTGAGTGATGTCGAATATTACTTCAACCTCTCGCCATCCTTCTAGACATTTCAGCTCTCCTGCTATTTTGAAAACATCTGGGATGCACTGAACTGTATTTGGTCTCTTTTCTTCCCAACGGCTACTGCTTATCATTCTGTCCTGTTGTAAAGACATCCTTCTTGGCTCAACTTTGAGACTTCGACTTTTGTTGAAGACTGGTTGATCTTGTATTTCATATCAATCTCCTTGATAGTTGGAGACTCAATGATTTCTGGTAAGACCACCCGGGCAAAGTCCTCAAAGATTCTTGGGACTTTAATAAATTCCTTTCTCAAGAATACCTCTGAATGATGTGTATTCGAGAGAGCATATGATATCTTGTATGTGATCGAGTAGGGTCTGTTCCCTTCTTTCATCAAATCGTCTCTTTTGAAATCTTGAAGAAGGGTCCGGACTCCGTTAAAATCTCGATCTCCCAAATCGTATGCAATTATAGGATAGACATTAAATGTCAATTTTCCTGCATACAAATTTCCTGTAACTGCTCCAAGACATGAATCCTTGAGGTTTGAGATTTGCTTGTCAAAGATAGCTAGATTGAGTGGGGAATCTATTCCTTTTTTGAATGTTGCTTTAATAATAACTCTTATGGCTCCGATGTGAATCCATGAGAGAGTATTTGCAACTTCCCTTTTTACTTTGCTTTTGATCTCCTGAACTTCTTGGTAAGGGACCAACTGCATCTCGATCAGGTTCCGGGTAAACTCCATCAGAATGACAAATTCTTCGGTTGTTACCCTGTGGATAATTTGGTCTTTTCTATTATGAAAACCAATCTTATCCAAAGCCTTTTCCATAGCTCCGATTGTAAATCCATCATATATCTGAAGCTTTGGATCTTCCTTCATAATTCTCATAAGAGTCTTATGAGAAACCGTAGTGTGAGAGAGAAATCCCGACATATCCTCCCTCACCGTCTGCTGAAGAATTTCTTCTTCACTCTGATTCTGAGCTGGAGTCACTTCCATCGTCAGAATAGATCTCTTCTTCATAGATGCTTTCAGCTGAGGGGATATCCTCAAATTGATACACATGTATTAGGTCTTGATAGTAGACAGCTTCCTCGATTTCTGGTGTCACTTCAAACTATCTGACTCCTCGTTTTTGATTGTTTGGGCAATCAGTTGAGATATGTCCTCTTGCTCCACATGTCCAGCAATTACAATCTTTGAAACTTTCATTAGCTCTGGTGTGAGCTCGCCTGAAAGTTCTCCTTCCTGGGGTTCTGCTGGTACTTGCATGATTTGAACCTGATGATGAGGCTCTATTCCTACTTCTTTTGTTGCTGCTTCCCTGGCGGTATGTATGGTTTCTCTCCTTATTCTTCTTATGCCGTCTTGGTTGACCTCCCACAACTGTTGGGATACCATCGTCTACGCAATATAGAGGAACTGATTTATTAATTCCTCGTAATCTCTTGTAATTTCGGTATAGTGCTGCTTGGTAGCACCATTCAGATAACTTGGCCTTCAAGAAAGACATTCTTCTAGCCATTGTATCTAAATCCGCTGCATCTTGTATTCCCTAATAAGCATTTCTCTCCATGGACTTGGAATTTTTGCAAAGAATAGCTGTGAAGCTTCTTTGTCTCCAATCTTCGACTTTCACCGATATTCGGTGAACAACTTGATATATTCGTCAATATGACAAATATCATGTAACTCGAGGCTGTAGAGGGCTTGTTTATATTTTTTTCTTTTTTCTTCTTCTAATCCTCAAAGTACCCTGTGCCGATAAAATGCATTTTGAATAATTTTGCCATATCATCGACAATTCCTTTTAGTGATTCTCTTGCTGTGACCGCGCTTTTAATACTTGCTTCGGTCATATCCCATGCAATCCTTACGGATCCCTCAAGACTCATTTCAAGGAGTAAAATCAAGGAATCTTTCGTAAGATCAAGGGTACATGCTGCAATCCTCATAGCTAATGCCCATTCATCAATGAGAACTTCTCGATTTTTAAAATCCGGGATATCTAGATTTAACATCAACCCATATGGATGTATTGGGTCGAGATGTGATCTTCCATAAGGCGTTTGATAAACATTTGTCCTTCTAGAAGGTTGTCGAGTTCCCGCAAGAGGGGGTCGAGCTCCTATTCCTGAAAGTGTTTCATTCCCTGTGGTGAAATCTCCAACGTGATGCATTCTCTCGTCATGGGTTCCATGATTTGAACCCGCACTTTCTGCGACATTGGGATTTACTGGTGGTGGTGGTGGAATTGGTCTACCTTGTGGATCATAGGTAACCAAAGCTGTTCCATCTCCTGTGTTCATCTTTAAATATACAATTCCTAATCCTGCGAAGGATTCTGCAAGGTCATGTAGATCTTTAAGATTCATTTTCTCCATATCCATCACTTTTAATTTGTGATGGATTTTTCTTTGATGACAGCAATAAGCTTTTCATCATCTGTCATTTTTTGTACCACTTTGGTTGGTTTCCCCTTTTGGTGTAAATAGGGTAGTGTCCCGAAATCAATACGTTTCTTTCCTCCGGATGAACTTGGTATGTCCTCCAGATTCTTGACTCGTTTCTGAATATCATGAAGGATTGCAAGAGTCTCCTTCTGATATTTCACCATCGTCTCCATCTGGTTCTGGATCTGATGAACTTGTGTAGGTAAATGAATATGGCAGTTGCCATAATTCTGCACTATCTTTTGGACTTCCCTAATATCTTTTGAGATCTTAGATGTGTCAGGAAGTATCTCGCTCTGTTCTGGTATTCCATCAGGAATCATTATTCTGATGGGCATTTTCATGGACTACTTCTTGGTGATTCATCAGATCGACATATAATATCTGGTTTTCTGTAAAGAAACTCATATGATATGCCGCTCGCATTTCGCATTGCCTCAAGGTTTCCCTGTCGGCTCTTGCGCGTTCTTTTTCCTCATATTGGTTGTTCCAATATGCTATCTTGTCCTGGTGTTCTTGTGCATACATCGTCAAGATTTGACGATATGTCCTGTATGGTGTACATCTCGGACAATTGTCCAGATTCATATTCTCGGAGTAATTTCCCCCCACCAATTGTTAATTACATAAATATAATAAATATAACTAAAAGTTCTTAATAAACCTAGGCTCTGATACTATTTTCGAGGATCGCAAGACCTTGAGGAGTAAATGTAGAAAATGCAATAAAATTTTTCATATAGGTTGCAAAGTGCAACAACTTTAAAGTTCAGAGGGTAAACTGCAAATCAGTTCATAAAACCAGGGGTAAATCTGGAATTTTAACCAAAGTGCAAAATTTTGTAAAGTTGAGGTTGCAAATTGTAACGTTTCAAAGTTCGGATTGCAAAGTGTAAAACCCGAATAGTTTGGGGTTTTAACAATCTTTATCCCTCTTGAAAATTGAGGTGAGAGTTGAGGTGAGGATGAGAGTCCGAAAGGTGGAGGATGGATTGTTCTGGGGTGCATCCCCGGAGTGGGCAAGGGCGCCCCCTAGGTGCCCTTGTGGGGTGCCCCTAAGGGCGTCCCCGTGCACCCCCCTGTGCGGAGGAGGGCGCCCTTAGGGGGGTGGCCCAAGCCCCACGGTCTTTCATCCCTTGTCTTCTCCATCTTTTCAAGAGTTTTTCCCTATTTCGAGCTAGATTTCGAACTCTGGACCTTTCTTTATTTTCGCGTTCCCTTGCCTTCTTCGGGGTTTAGCTTTTGATTCTTTGTCCGTTTGGGACTTGTTCATATTTTATAGAGACGAATCATTATCTTAGGAAAGAAGCTTAATCCTTCTGGAGATGAGCCCCGAGGGGTTGATGCTACTGAGGGAGATGGAGCCCACTGCTTGAATATTGATTGCTATATTTTGGCCCAGATTGATTCCTGCCCACCTATTTAGGGCTTGCTTTATGTAATTGGATATTTTTGCTTTCTTTTTCCCTCTTGAGATGTTTCTTAGCCTCGTGGGGTCGGATGATTTTTCGCTGCATTCATGCTATACTTGTGTTTTGATTTATCCCTCCCGGAGCTCGAAGGGAGCACCCTTCTAGGAGAACCCTTCTGGAGATTGGAAGGAGCACCATTCTGGAGCTTTCTCTAAGTTCTTGCTTTATCCCCTTTGGAGCTCAGAGGGAGCACCCTTCTAGAGCTTCCTCCATAATTTGTGAGATGGCCTTTGTGAGAACCCTTCTATATGCACCCTTCTTGTGGGCCTTTGTGAGCGGCTTCTCGACTCTTGTCTTTGTTAAGAACTCAACCTTCAGCCGAATCGCGGGTACAAGAGCGCTTCATTGGTTCAGACTTGGTCAACGTGAGTCTTGTGTTCCAAATGTTGCGAGAACCTTCTTTTCTCTGTTGAAGTTTGGTGTCCTCTGCCTGGGAATGATACCCATGCTGGCTTCAGTGTATTGCATGGTCTTTGGACTTTCAGAAATGATATTAATGACTCCACAACATGGAAGTCTCTCTTGATATGAGCTTAGTTGGAGGTATTCACTCGGAATATTTTTGTCCACTGCTCTTCAAGAGATGTGAAATGTTGACGTTCCTCGAGAGTATCTTCACTGATATAGTAGAATAAATCGCGCTTCCACTTTCAGAGGCTTGGGGCTTTAGACTGTTCATGGCTCTTCTGAGCCCTCAGGGCCTCTATTCATTTCTCTTGAGCGGTCTGAGTAGAAACTTGAGAGATCAAAAGAAATTTGAGGGAGTCCCTCATCTAGAGAGGATACCAAACAACGGTTCTTGTTCCGTGTGTGATGGGTCCTTGGGCCGATTCCTTCATGGTTAAGTTTTCTTCATCTATGGAGTCTTCGTCTTCTCCAATGAGTTGAGTATTTATTTTTTCCTTTCGTGTTGAGGTGTACCTCAATGAATAGAGATTACACAGAGTTCCCTCCAGCTAAGGATGGTTCATTGACAGGTCGTCTGGGAGTTCTATTTTCTTTTGTAAAGGTTGCTTGTTCTAGAGATAGTTTGACTAATCTGGATGGCTCTTAAATCTTCAGCCCGAGCAATGAGGGGAGTTTGTGCCTATCCTTTCTGGACTTCAAGGTTTGTTTATCATCCATCAATGTGATGGCTTCTTCAGTGTCTGGTTGCTTTCCGGTTCATTGTTTTTTCCTTTCGTTTTAGTCGAGTGAGGGTCATTATTCATGCAACTATTGTTGCAGCCTGCAATAGTAGAATGCCCTTACTAGGGGACTTTACGCAGCTGGAAGAGCTCAGGGATATCCTCATGCGGCCCCCGGAAGTATTGATGTCTTAGAGCATTCCGGGCAGTTTCATTGAGATGGAGAGCTTCCCGAGTCTCGTAGACTTATTTGGTGAGCAGAGTCCTTCATGAGGAGGACATTGCGGGAGGGCACCCTTTTGGCCAAGAAAGGGCATTCCCTTGAGCGGGTAAGGGCACCTTCTTCAGCCGGGTAAGGGTGCCTACTTCAGCTATAAGATTTGTTGAATGGCACCCCTCTGGAAAAAGGGGTCTATCCTCATGTCTTCTCAATGGTCTGCCTTCTTGCTTGGTGTTCCTGGCTTTGAAACCTATGGCTTCTATGAATCACTTCATGAAGTCTTGAAATAACTGTTCTTCCGGTTGTTTTAGGTGAAAAAGATGAGCCATGGTATCTGAATACTTCTTTATGATGGAAATTCATTGTGCAAAGGCAGTAGTGAGCTTGTCCATCCCGGTGATTGATCTAGTGGGAGCTAATCAACCAAGTTAGTGGCGTTTGGTCTATGTTGTCCGGAAATTTACAATAGGAAGCATCCATCATGCTGTAGAGATCCGCCTTTGCATGGAGTTTGTCTTAGTGCTCCTGGTGGACCTCCGATCTTATCATACTCCGGGAGGCTATAGATCTTGATGCCCGAGGGCAATGGATTGGCCAGGATGGTAGGGCTAGTGAACTTCCTCCCTATAACGATGGCCCGCGAGTTGGTTTGGTTGATGCTTTACCGTCTGCAACTCTTATGTGGGCTTGTGAGTGTGGACTTAAGAGTGTTAGGCTCCATTTCCAGCTTCTCTTCCAGCGGGAGTGTGCTGGTATAATTGATTTTTTCCAATTCCTTTATTTATTTTATCTTTTTCCCCAAGGATGGGGTCTTCAATTTTTGGTAGAGCTTGAGGAAGATCTTCCCACAGCTTTCGCCGTAGCATGATTCCTTGAAGCAGCTCAAGAAGCTTCTTCGAACAGGGCTTTTCGCGTTAAGTGAACTTCTTCATCAAGCGGAGCCCCCCCAAGAGGAGGAGCCATCACACTTATTGGTTTGATGGAGTCAGCGCCCCTCCCGAAGGAGGAGACTGACCTCTCATCTTTAATGTGACAGTTCTTCTTGCTGATTCCTGGCTCCACAGCCAGCACTTGGGATTCTTCAGCTAGTGGCGGCTCTTCATGATTCTCGTTGCATTCTTTTATTCTTCTTCCATGATCTTTCAGGTCAGGTCTTCAATGTGGGCAGAGCCCGAGGTGATCTTCCCGCAGCTTCGGCCACAACTTGACGCATCGAAGCATTCCGAGCATCTTTGTCCAACGGAGCTTGGAAGGCTTCCTGGGTTAGGTGAACTTCTTCAAGGGCAAACCCCTCTTCCGCGAGTGGTGGCGACATCCTTACTTGCTGTGGGGGATGTGGCGTCCTTCAGACAGACATGTAAATTTCTTTAATAGGTGGAGCTCCTGCAGATGGAGTTGGCGGTGCCTCTTCTTCTTACGGAGGAGGCAACACCATTCCGATGGAGAGGTAGCTGGCCTCCCGCCTTCTTGATAGATTTTCTTCTTGTTGGTCTCTGGCTCCAGGGCCTGCAGCTTGGGATCCGACTCCACTCGCTTGGGGTCAGATCTGCTTCTCCATGTGCTTTTACGGTTCCCACAGATGATGCCAAAATAATGCTGATTTTTAAAGCAGATCACTATAAGTCAACAGTGTTGATAAAATCCTTCTTCCCAAGGGGGAAGTCTTCAAGTCTTCTTCTTCGGAAGCTGGAGATCCTTTGATTGGGAACTTGCCTGCACACGTACACAAATTGTTTGATAAATATTTTTATCATGATTTTAATGATTTTATTTTTATACCAAAATAATATTTTAAATGTTGTCCAGATACTCCTAAATGATTTAAATTGTTTCTACTAATTTTCTGGAGTATTTCTTCAAGCTTATTTTCGACAAAAAATGGACAACACTTTTAATGATTTTGTGTTAATGTGTTTTTACATCAAAATAATATTTATAATGTTGTCCAAAGACTCCCGATCGGTTTAAAATATTTTTACTAATTTTTCGGAGTATTTCTTGAAGTTTATTTTCGATAAAAATTGGACAACACTTGTGTCTCGCATTCAACTAGGCAACCCGTGTCTGAAAGTTGAGTTTTGAAACAGAAACGAGACAATTTGTAAAACCCTGCAAGTCGATCGGTCGACCAAAAGGTCGACTGGTGCCTAAAGAGAAACAAAGTTCACTGTCTCTCAAATTGAAGCAGGGTGACCGGTCCCTATGGGGGGCGACTGGTCGGACCCTTGGTCGACCGGTCGGACCCCCCTGGACCAGTCCAATGGATGGTTTGTGCCGTGTTATTTTGTTTTCTGTTTTGTGCGCGATCAGTCGCCCTATTGTTTGACAACAAAATTCTAACCGTTGTGCAGCAGACATCTTTTCCCTAATTTGTGCGATTGATTTCTAACAGCTATATTCTTCATTTTTCTTGCAATTTTTTACATATTTCAATCTCCTAGGAGGAGCCTATCATGTACAAGACATCTTCTATAAATAGATGAAAAATTGAAGCAACAAACAAGAGAGAATACTACAACACAACAAGATACATTCAAGCAAACATATTTGTTCTTCATTGTTATTATTCTTGTTGTTATTTGCCAAGCTTATCACTTTCACATCTTGAGGTCTAAGCCTTATTTCTTGATTACACTTGCACTCAATATTGTATTATTCATTATCGAATTGTAATCTTGAATTTAGGTTATCATTCAACACAAGATATCCCTGTGAGTGTTCTTGTGGTAATAACACACTTGGGTGATCTAGGTGTTAGGTGCAAGAAGATTGTGGTAATCTTCTTATTGAAGAGTGTGGTGCTCTTTGAGGTGTTGAAGAATTTGATATTCTTAAAGTTGGAAGACTGTGGTGATCTTCATAAGGTGCCGTTGAAGGAAGATTGTGGTAATCTTCAAGGGAGATTGTGGTAATCTCCACGGTGGTGTTGAAGAAGAGTGTGGTGCTCTTCAAGGTGATGTTGTAAGGTGTTGTTGTATTAATTTTCGTAATTAATAAAATCGTTGTTTCTTTTTGAAATCCATCCCGGATATACTGCGGTGGTAGAGGATTAGGCCCTAGGTGGGTTGAACCTCTATAAATCGACGCGTGTTGTTTACTTCCCGCACCTTCCATTCTTGTCTTGCTTGATTAATTCAAAAAAGAGGGCATAATCGAGAAAATGGAGATAATCTATTCACCCCTTCTAGATTATCGTATCCGCTTGGACTTACAAGTGCTATCAAAGCCAAACTCTTTGGCAAGCTCGTTCCACATCGCGAGTAAAGAGGAACGATCATCGGCTACGAATGAAGTCTACCTTACCGACGCCTCCACCACCAAGCCACCACTATTTGATTCCCAAAATTATACATTTTGGAAAGAAAGAATGGAATGTTATCTACAAAGTTGTAGGTTCGATATTTGGAACACGGTCATTAATGGAGAATCCATTCCCATGAAAAACACATCTCACACCTCCAAAGCCTACAAGGAGCTCAATGATGAAGAGAAGAAAATCGTCTCCTTAAATGGTAAAGCTTTCAATATTATTTATTGTTCACTTACCATTTTGGAATATGATCATATTGTAGGAATTAAATCGGCACATGAAGTATGGAGAAAATTAGAAGAAGTGTATGCAAATGAAAGAAGCCACTCAAAAGCATCTACTTCTCACATGGATACACACCCAACAACATGGGATGAGCTTCCTACAACTTCCAACGATGAAAACGAACGATATCTTATGGGCTTCGAAGAAAACGAGATAAGTTCTAAACCTTCTACTTCTTATGATAATGAATTGCACAAGGATTATAGTGATTTGCTTAATGATTATGATGAGCTTCAAAATGAATTCCAAAGCTTACTTGTTAAATACAAAAGTTTGAAAAAGGAATTCAATGTTTTGAAAAATGATAAGGATAGTTTATTTACTTCCTATGAATCACTTTCATGTGCTCACACCACCACACTTGATAAGGTTAGAAACCTTGAAAAAGAAAATAGTACTCTTGTTGAGGATATTAATTGCATGAAAAATGATTTATCAAAATTCAACTTGAGTACCAAAAAAATGACCAAAATTGTTGATATTCATAGTTGTGATAATTCGAAACTAGAACTTGATCATAAGCCTAATGTTGTAAATCATCTGAAAAAGAATCAAGTCTCTATGCATATTGTTCATTATGCTCCTAGAATTACTTCTTGTTTTTATTATGGTAAAAAGGATCACACGGCTAATACTTGTCGGGCTAGAAATAGCTCTAATTATTTTTGGAGACCCAAAAGTCTCAAAGCTAATCCTAAAGGACCCAAACACTTGAGGGTACCACAAAACAATGTCGTATTAGATACCCGGTGGAATAACAATCAAAGAGAAAGCCACAATACTTGGAAATGGAGCAATAGGCTATCATCAACAAGATGATTTTCAAAGAGGAAGATATATCATCAATGGGAAGGACATAATCCTTGTAAATGGAGCAATTGGAGAAGCTATCATCTACAAGATGATTTTCAAAAGGGAAGATACCATCAACAATGGGAAAGACACAATCCATGGAAATGGCGTAATTGGTAAACCGTATCTCCCTATTTAAATATGCATTTTATTTTATTAGTATGCATGTTTCTATTTGTGCCTTAATTGTAAAATGATTTTTCAACTATTTATTTTTAAAATTAAGGTCTTCAATATATATTTGTGTTTTTAAAATATTTTGAAAAGGAGACCTTACATGATATTTTTAAAACGCTTGTGCATTTATTAAGGCTAATGTGCTTGATTTTCTAGATATTTCAAAGCATCTCACATAAGTGCCATTAAGAGGATTTTTCTATTTTTGAAAGGTACAATTCGATAAAGCTTGTTTTATCCGATACTTGTAAAGGATCATATTTTGTTTTGATAAAACAATTGATTTTCATCCTTCTCTCAATATTATGCATTTGATTGCTCATATTCATTCTTGTCTAAATGCTTCTTTTGAATGAGGTCTCAACTATATGCTCTTGAATTTTTCAAATTTCATAAGAGACCTTATATAGCTTTCTATAAGCTTATTTGAACTTACATATTTTATGAAACTCTTGATGATTTGTTTGAAAGCATAGTATGTGTTACTTGTTATTGTATCTCTATTACTCAATATTACTATGCTCTTGTGCAAAGATATCTTCTTAAGATTTTGCAGAAATATTTGGTATTTTGGAACAATTTTGATGACCAAGGGGAGGTTAGTAGCTCAAAGGTAATGTCAAGAAGAAGGTATTGATTTTGTTGAAACATTTGCACCCTCAACATGTTTTTGAAGCTATTCGCATTTTACTTGCCCACTCTTGTTCTAAGAAAATTTCATGCTTTACCAAATGGATTTTAAATCCACTTTTTTAAATGGTTTTATTCAAGTAGAAGTCTATGTAAAACAACCGGGGTTTGAAAAATTTTCTAGGCCAAATGATTTTCATAAAAGGCCTTGTTTGTTTAAAATAAGCATCCAATGTTTGATGTGATAGACTTAGCTATTTTCTTGCAAAATGGTTTTACAAGAGATAAAGTTGATCTACTCTCCTTGTTTTTTGAAAAAGGGCAAGATTACTTACTTGTGCAAATTGATGAGAATATTTTTGGTGCTACTAATGAATATTTGTGCAAGATATTTTTCTAAGTTGATGCAAGGTGTATTTAAGATGATCATGATGGGGGAGCTCAATTTCTTCTTTGGACTTCAAGTTGAACAATGCCAAGAAGGTGATTATATTTCACAAATCAAAGTATACAATAGAACCTTTGAAGAAGTTAGGCATTGAAGAAGGAAGAACCATTTCAACCTCTATGGCTACCAATGTAAAGATTGACAAAGGTTGAGGAAGACATATTAATTGACAATCAAATTCGAGGAATGTTTATCTACGTTTATTACTCCTTTAGACTCGACATTTTCTATGCCTTATGTCTATATGCTCGACTTCAAAACTATCCCAACGAATCTCATTAAAGTGCCATTAAAAGAAATTTTCAAATATTTGAAAGGCACTTCTTCTTATGGCTTGTATATCCAAAATTTTAAAACGTTCATATTTTTCGAGATAACAAGTCCGGTGATTATAATTTCTCAAAATATGGTTCGTCATAATCGAACTAAACATACAGAGATTCGATATTTTTTTAAGGGATTGCGTTTCTAAAAACGAAAAATTGAGATGTGTTTAATTTCGTCTTAAGGATAACTCGCGGACATTTATTTTCAACCGTTTACCGCCGAGTCTTTTACCTCATTTCGAGCTTAATTATGACATAATGTATATTGAATGAGATCTACGTTTGTATTTTGCACGTTTTTAAAACTTAGGGGAGAAAAATCGGATTTTTGGTTCAAACTTCGGATTTTGCAAAACAGACCGAACCAGTGGGCTGCCTAGGCTGAGGCCAACCGGTCGCCCTCAGCTCCGACCGGTCGCCCTCAGCCTGGACCGGTCGCCCTGAGTGAAATTTTTGATAAAACTGCCTCTGTTCTTATACTTAGCCATTTTGATGTGTTTAGTTCATTTTTCGTCCCCTTTGCCATTTGCACACACAATTCACTTCAAATGCGTTTTGTTGCATAAATTATATATATTGGGGATTATCTTGCTCGTTTATCATTATTGTAGCTCATCTTTACCGATTTAATGGTAAGAATTCTACTCCCTTATCTCAATTGGGTTGAACCCTTGAGAACTTTGCTTAAATATTAATTTCTTGATGCAAATTATATATGTTTGTGATGAGATCATTAATTGTTGATGATTGATTGTTGTATAATTGATTTTGGTGATGAAAAACTTGATTTTGTCTACAAGGGCTATATACATTTTCTTTAAAATTTGACGCCCGCCAAGTGTTCGATAAAATGTTTCAATGAAAAATTCATCACCTACATGATTCTCTCATTTTCAAATGTCTTATATATTTATAGAGATCATGCTTTGCAAATCAAATGAGCTTTTATGAGCTTTCTATAAGTCATATGATCAACTTTTCCCTCCTAATTGGTTTATAAGCTTCAATGTTCAAATAGCTCGATAAATCGGTTAAATTGCGCACTTTGATATGGATATATGATGTTTTTATCATGCTAACATTCTTTTTGATGATTCCAAAGGGAGAGAAACAGGTTATAAGATTATTAGCTCAAAGAAGCTAAAATAAGCTCGAGAAAGAAGCTATAAGTTGTGGCTATTAAAAGCCATAAGTTGTGGATCATACTTACTCCATTTGATGTATTATGGACTCATATTCATGTCTAATGATGTTTTGTTGACAGGGTGAGCTTATAAGCTCTTGATACTTAAGCTCAATATGTAAAAGCTGAGCTTTTAGCTTTTGGTTGATTGCTTCTATATTACTCTTGTTATGCATGCTGATAGAGGGAGCTTTTGCTAAAATGTTTTTGAAAATCTATACTCCCATCCTTGTGATTATATTGCGTGAAATGTTGTCGCTCACAACGGATAGTTCATTTTTAACCGGTAAAATTGTTTTGTTTTCAAAAATCGATCTCCTTAAATTGTTTTGGTTTGTAATCATAAAAAAAGAGGAGATTGTTTGATAAATGTTTTTATCATGATTTTGATGATTTTATTTTTATACCAAAATAATGTTTTTAAATGTTGTCCAAATACTCCTAAATGATTTAAATTGTTTCTAGTAATTTTCCGGAGTATTTCTTCAAGCTTATTTTCGACAAAAATTGGACAACACTTTTAATGATTTTGTGTTAATGTGTTTTTACATCAAAACAATATTTATAATGTTGTCCAAATACTCCCGATCGGTTTAAAATATTTTTACTCATTTTTCGGAGTATTTCTTGAAGTTTATTTTTGATAAAAATTGGACAACACTTGTGTCTCGTGTTCAACCGGGCAACCCGTGTCTGAAAGTTGAGTTTTGAAACAGAAACGAGATAATTTGTAAAACCCTGCAGGTCGACCAGTTGACCTGCCTGAAGAGAAACAGATTTCATTGTCTCTCAAATTGAAGCAGGGTGACCGGTCCCTATGGGGGGCGACCGGTCGGACCCTTGGTCGACCGGTCCGACCCCCCTGGACCGGTCCAAGGGATGGTTTGTGCTGTGTTATTTTGTTTATGTTTTGTGCGCGACCGGTCGCCCTATTGTTTGACAACAAAATTCTAACCGTTGTGCATCAGACAACTTTTCCCTAATTTGTGGGATTGATTTCTAACAACTATATTCTTCATTTGTCTTGTAATTTTTTACATATTTCAATCTCCTAGGAGGAGCCTATCATGTACAAGACATCTTCTATAAATAGATGAAGAATTGAAGCAACACAACAAGAGAGAATACTACAACACAACAAGATACATTCAAGCAAACATATTTGTTCTTCATTGTTATTTTTTTTTTTTTGTAATTTGCCTAGCTTCTCACTTTCACATCTTGAGGTCTAGGCTTTATTTCTTGATTACACTTGCACTAAATATTGTATTATTCATTATTGAGTTGTAATCTTGAATTTGGGTTATCATTCAACACAAGATATCCTTGTGAGTGTTCTTGTGGTAAGAACACACTTGGGTGATCTAGGTGTTAGGTGCAAGAAGATTGTGGTAATCTTCTTATTGAAGAGTGTGGTGCTCTTTGAGGTCTTGAAGAATTTGGTATTCTTCAAGTTGGAAGATTGTGGTGATCTTCACAAGGTGCCGTTGAAGGAAGATTGTGGTAATCTTCAAGGGAGATTGTGGTAATCTCGAAGGTGGTGTTGAAGAAGAGTGTGGTGTTCTTCAAGGTAATGTTATAAGGTGTTGTTGTATTAATTTTGGTAATTAATAAAATATTTTTTTCTTTTTGAAATCTATCCCGGATATACTGGGTGGTAGAGGATTAGGCCCTAGGTGGGTTGAACCTCTATAAATCGACCCATGTTGTTTACTTCCCGTACCTTCCATTCTTGTCTTGCTTGATTAATTCGAAAAAGAGGGCATAATCGAGAAAATGGAGATAATCTATTCACCCCCCTCTAGATTATCATAGCCGCTTGGACTTACACAAATGTTGGAGGATCCCTGGGGGTTGCCCAAGAAGGCCCATCCGACGCTCAAGTCAGCTTGGTGATTGAAAGAATAATTAAGACAATAATTTAATACTGAATTAAATGCGTAGAACAATTATCAGAAAATGTTAATGTACTTACAAATAAATATGATGGACCTTTTTATACCTGGAGATGGATCATGTGGGTTGTTTAGGAAAATTCGGCCTATGAGATTTGGAAGATTAGACCAATATTTTTAGAGGAAAAAAGTTTTTGCCTCCCGAACTATTCCTCATATTACACTTTGCCTCCTAATCATGTTTTTGATGCAAATCACCTCTTAATGTTGGCGATTTTTAACGTTGCCTCCTTGGACTCAATTGCGGCTACAAATTGTCACTGGCATGGGAACACGTGACTTGCACATGTATTTTTAAGGGCAAAACAGCCATTCTACACCGAATGGCATGGGCAAGACTTTCTTTATTATTTCTCAGGCTAATAAATCACCATATCCTCATTTTCTTCAATCTAAAACCCTATATCCCTAATTAAAGAATTGAAGCCCGTTGGAAAAAAAAAACGAAGAGGCTAAAATGTGGAGCCAGACCTCTGAAATCATCATGGACGACATATGCCATTGTGGAACTTTACTTAGATGGCTTAATCTGCATAATCTCTGAATCCACTTAAGCTCAGTTCACTAATCACCTATACCACTCTTCCTTTCTTTCACCGCCCCGGTGTGGATCTTGAAACTTTTCCAAATTCAATTGCCTTCAATCTCTTGTTTTTGTACGGGGAATAACCCGTATAATAGGATAACGAAAGAGAAGAAATGTAGTGCAAAAGACCTCGTGGACAGAAGGTATACGGCATGAAAAAACTTTCGGGTGAGAAATTTTTCAAGAACCAGAACGATAAATTGATTTCACTTTATTTTTTGGGGAAACTTACAAATTTTTTAAGTTGAATTGATTTTAAGTGCATTGATATCTTGATTTATGAAATTACTAATTTTTGTGAAAATTGGGGAAGTAACCCTAGTTTTTTGGGGAAGATGATAGATTAGTGGTTTTTTTTTGTGAAAAACTAGGAAATAACCATAATTTAAGAAATCATCATTTTTGTGAAAATTTGGGGAAGATGACAAATTAGTGATATTTTTTGTGAAAAGTGAGAAAATATGACAAATTTGGGGAAATTGACTGATTATTGGTATTTTTTGAAGTTTTATTGGTATGACATTTCATGGTTTTCTCTGAGTTTATTTGTGATATAGGAACTTGGGGGTTGCACATACTTTGTGTGGATTGACCCTCTAATGTGTACCAGAGCACGACAGATAATTCCCAGACTATTGAAATATGTTAACCATACCGACTTGAAGCTGATGCGCGTCGAATGAATATGAAAGAGAAATTGTTGTGGGTGGCTTTGGTTGTTTCTTGGACTGCTATGCACCTATTGAAGAAATAATTGCTAGGACAATTCTACTAATTTATTGTAATAGTATTAGGTCTGTGCATAAGACATGGAAAGATTCCAATTTTCCAATGTTAGGAGAAATCATGCCATGTCCAATATTATAAACAAAGTTTCATGTTTTCCTATGATTATTAAGAACCGCAACAACGTTATTAATTGCATCTCATTCCACTTATATAATCCAAACATATCATGGAAAATTAACTAACCACAACAAAAGTGCACTAATATATCTTTCAACAAAACTAAATGGAGGTCAACTTAACTTCATAAACATAAACAAGGTTAAGAACAAAGAACATCAGTATTCCATTCAACAAAAGGTGCACCAATATTCCAGCAGACAAAACCAACAGTCTAATTGTGCATTTTAGTCGCCAACAAACAACAAAGTGCACCAATATTCTAGCAAAACCAACAGTACATAAGGTGCATTTAGTAGCCAACAAAAGTGCTTAAAATGATTACATCTACCAACAAACAAAAGTGCTTAAATGACTAGAGCTTAAATAACTACGTCTGCCTACAAACTGGAGCTTCTTCTTCTTGTTTCTGATATGACTTCTTGGAGTTCTTGGAGTCTGGTGCTTTCATTGTAGATCAAATATCTTGACTGACTAAACTGCTGCTCTGTCCAGATGGTCTCAATGTAGGCTTCTTCATACTTGTTGCAAGACCTTCTTTTCCCTTTGCAATACCTTTTTTCCCTTTGTCTTGTGTTGTTTTCTTGTTTAACTAAAAGTTAAAACACAAATATTTTGCATTTAATTAGTATAGACAAAAAAATCAAGAGCAAAAAATATGAATTGAAAAGCTAAATTAGATTCACTTTTAGCTTGTTCTTAGCACCAACCTTTTTTGCATCTGCTTGAGATTGTTGTAAAGGTCATTTTCCCCCTATTGCCCTTTGGAGAATTCACCTTTTCCTTCATTTTCTTTTGTGCTTTTTGGTCAGCAACATCATCCACTTCGATTGTTCTTTTCCTACTTTTCTTGGATGTTTCTCCTGTATCCTGCACACTACCATGAGCTGTCGGAATATCCAATCCACTACTAGAAGTCCCTTTTTCACAAGTGGACACCCTCTGATATCATGGTTTGGTTTTTTGCAATTTGAGCAATATATGGTAACTCCAGTTTTCTCAATCTCACACATTTCCCCTTTGTTGAAGTCTTACTACTCTCAGTTTCATCCTTTTTTCTGTTGTATTTCTTTGGTCTTCCAGGAATCTTTTGGAAAACTAGAATCATCAAGGGTTGAACATTCACCCTTGGCCATATTTCACTGCCATCTAGTGCATTCAGGAGGTTAGAATATGTCTTCATAAAGGTGTCATTTTTGTACCAATTGTCAAGATAGTCATCAGGGGTATATCCCACGTAGTAAACGACACATATAACATGTGCACATAGAATCCCAGTGAGCTCTCATCTTCTGCAGCTACATGTATAATTCTCCCCTATATGTACTTTAACTCTACTCCCTTGACAACTCTAAATTTTAAACTCATCCTTACCAGTCCAATGGGTAATGAATCCAGTGGCTTGTTTCTTTAACTCCTCCAAAAGTTTGTTGATTAGGACAAAAATCATCTTGGTTCTTTGACATCTGATCCCTCTTCACATGTACTCTCTTCATCAAAATAACTCTTACGATCTCAAACATAGTCACAATTGGTCTGCATCTAGCTCTCAAGATCATTGCATTAAAGCTTTCAGACATGTTATTCAAGCAAATGTCACATTTAGAATGAGTGATGAAATGGGACTTAGACCAATGTGCATGTGTCCTTTGAACCAATCACGTAAGCTGAGGCATCTCTTTGTTTTAATTCATCCATAGTTTTATTAAAGTCAACAACCGTAGTTGCCCTAGCAGCTTTTCAAAGCAAAATTTTCAAAGCTAGACCTTTATGTGCCAATTTAAAGTTCTTGTATAAATGCATGACACATAACCTATGTTCTCAGCCAGGGAGAAGTGTATCAATTGCATCAACTAATCCTTTTTGTTTATCTGACATGACAGTCCAATAATAAGTATTGTTTATCTGCAAATTCTGGATAAAAAACTTCATAAACCAAAGCCAATATTTGTTTTTGCTTTTTCTACTACAACATAGGCAAAATGATACATACAATTGATCCCATCTATGCATACAGTAGTAAGTAGCACACCCCCACTAACAGTTTTCAAGTGCCATCCATCAAGAAAAATAACTGGCCTACACCCTTCAGAAAATCCCTTCTTCAAAGCACCCCAACAAGTATACATCCTCTTAAACATTGGGTTACCATTTATAAGTTTACACTTAATCTTAACAGTTGTTCCAGGGTTTGAATTCCTTATTTCTTCAGCGTAGCTCCACAACATTGCATATTGTTCAAAGTCAGTTCCAAATCCATTTTTAAAAACCATACTCTTGGCCCTATGGAATTGACTCTTATTAAAGACAAGTTTCATCTCTCTTTGGATAATGGTCATCATAGAGACCACTGGCCACTTAGGGTTAGTACAAATCTTGTCTTTATGCACATCAACCAACCACTTAGAGTTTGCATGGGATACCTTCTGAACCTTAGGGCATATATGTTTCCTATTAAGAGTTTTGATTTGTATTGTATCATCACTATGAACTTTTGATAGACAATTTTACCCTTATTGGGGATTTAATTAATTGGTTAATGTATTATTATCCTATATTAATCTCAGCCTTTGATGTACATAGGGAATGGTTGATATCAGTCCATACTATCTCACCATACAATGTGGTCTCATTGGATCCTCACTCTATAAAAAGTTATTGACAATCTGGATAAAATTAAAAGTAAAAGACTATATATATATATTTATATCACTAAATAGTGCATGAAAAAATAAATAATTACTAATAAAAGACAGAGAATATAGATGCTACAGAAAAATGGAAGAACGTACTTCAAGTACAGCCAACCCAAAATGTACATCAAGTAGAGCCAACCCAAAATGTACAATTTATTAATGCATGAGCAAAATTGAAACCAAAAGAGATAATAATCATGTCGGATTTAATTTTGTTATGTTTCTCGTCTTGGTTGTATGTTGGAAATGTACATATTTTAATTATTTCTTATTTTTCCTTTGTTAATTGAAAAAAATAGTTGAACCGGGTCAATATGTCACCAGCAGGGACGGACGTACAGTCCCTGGTGGGGAACACATGCCCCCTCCCTCCCCAATTTTTTTAAATTACCATATTTAATTAAATTTTACTTATTATAAATTAAGTAGGTCACAACCAACAAGTACCCAACCCCCAGGCCCAAAGCATCTCGGCAGGCCCAAATCCAATCCTATTTTTTTTTTTTTTTGTAAGTTATAAATTCATTAGGTTTAGGAATTAGGAATAACCAAAAATAAAGCCGTGCACTTCCATAGTTCCGTCTTCCTCCAATCATCTCTGCATTTTGCCTAATAAAGACCAAAGATTTCAAGAAAAAAAATTCTCAACAAAACAAAAAACCCAATTTCTTTAATTGTGTACATTGAGAAAGAAGTTTTGATAGTGTTGATAATAAGTCTATTATGTAAATATTTCAGTCTATGAAAACTCGTAGATTTCAATCTGTAAATGCTAGATTGCTTAGTAATAAAAAATTTATTTTTAATGTATATTGTGCCCCCTGTACAAAATTTCTGGATTCGTTCCTGGTCACCAGATCAACCAATTATGCCATCTGTTTTACATAAAACTTGGGCCGGTGCCATGCCAAGTTGTCGGTTTAACCGACCCGACCTGAAAACATCGTATGTTCATATTGTATGTTCATCTTCGTAGTATTGATTTGTTTAACTATATTTTTATCATATTGTATGTTCATCTTCCGAGTTTTAAATTTCTAATTAATCGTTGTATTACTATTTCTGTTCGAAGTTGTTCTTAATTAAATTGTACTCTTTCAAGCGTTGTTGTATTACTCATTATTTTATTGAAAATTTTATTATTATTTTATAATTTTTTAATAGTATAATATAATTATAAAAATTAAATTAATTATTATAATTACTTTATTAGTGATTTTATTGAATTATACACAAAAATGGCAATAAATACATATTAAAGCGTTAATTTGATAGTGAGACCCATTACGAACCATGAACTTGAATTTATCATTGTGGATAGTGTTGGAATTGGTTTTTACAAATTGTGTTTTGACCCAATTTTGACCAATTATTTAAGTATGATCATTTATTCGAAGTATAAAATAAATGAGATAAACGTCATCTACGCCACGGGTAGATGAGTTTAGTATTTTGAATTTCTCAAAACCAATGTCGAGTGAATGAGAAATAAATACATAAAGTTGGCCACTTAAAATGCTTTTATATATGAAATATAAAAGGGTGGGAATATGGAAAACCATATCCCACATAGAAAACATATTAAATGTTTGACTAGTTAATAAAGAGTTTCACCACTAATAAGGAGTAATCAAGTTAAACTCCTTATGATACACCCTAGTGGACCAAGACAATTTTGACTAGCCTTTGGCTAGCTCAAAAGGCACGTCCGCACCGTCCAAGCCGGAGCAGGGCCCATAGTCGCATTGGGCGCTTTAGAGGCACACTTCGCACTTCGCACGTACGCATCGTCGCGAGGAGCTTAGAGAAGCCTTAAAGTTTTGGAAAATCGAACCAGGTTCAGTCCGGTAGCTCGGTGATGTGGTAGGGCAGCTCAGGTGGCAGTGACTTGGCAGAATCGTCAAAGTGGTGACCCGTGGCGCTGATTGGATGCGTCTGTTCGCTGATGGGGCACCGTGACTGGGCACGACTGTCCAGTGTACAGAGGTGTATGTCAAAGGGTGTGTCCCTTCAGTCAGATGCGATCAGGACCATCAGATCGCAACTATTAACCACAGTGCGATCGGCGGTCAAGGCAAGTGCGGACCGGGGTTGCACCCGATCAAGAGGCATCAGGAGCTCTATATAAAGCAGCCCCCAGTATCATTTCATCACATCAGAAATTCGAAATCCTTATAGCATTCTACATAAAAGTCTTGAGAGTTCAAAACACTAAAAAGTTCGAAGTGTCTTGTGATTTGTAGTGTTGCTATTACAAGACGTAAGTCGTTGTATCTTGGGAGATGATTGTCAGTTTCCGTTAACACCGTGAGCGGTGCAATTTCGTCTTAAAGACAAAGACTCCAACTCTTGCCTCGACTTTCTGTTATTCTGCTCGATTTTTTGGGCCATTCGATATACACCATCCATCTTTTTCCAACAGATAGTAGAAAAGATTTTGTTCAAGTTCATGTTTTTTGGATGTGGCACGATGGGACCCACAAAGAAATTTGATCTTGCAACCACCATTGTGGATGATCTTATACTTAGACATTCATATAGTGAGTTGATATATCAGATGAGACAACAGGAGTAGGAAATCCTTTTTGAATACAATGTTTTTTTTTTTGAGAGAACTTTTTGAATACAATAATGTTATTGGACAAGATCCTACAATATCTGGTAATTTTTGTAATGTAGTTCAATATGGGAAGATTTGGGCTAACACAATGTTATGGGACATGACTTTGTCAATAGGACAACTAATTTAAAATAATAGACGATACAACATAAAATATCTTGTTGCAATAATGTGAAAACGATTCTTTAAATGGAAAGTAATCAATAATGTAGTTGAGGAGATAATGTAGTTGAGGAGATAGCAAACAACTTTGTTTCGTTATTTAGGAAACATAATAAGGACAAAAATCTGTAGATGAGGTTATGGCTTGTATTTTTCTTCGGTTTCCCTCATAAAAAAAGTGAGGAAAATGAATTCTCTCAAAAAAAAAATAAAAATTTTGATGAACTCCATTTCTGTGGGTCCTACTGTCCTTGTCCTAGAGCTTTGTGGAGAATTCTTTCCATTCTCTCAATAGGTGGCGATGGTGGTGGTGGCGGTGGCCGATGGTGCTTGGTGGTGGAGGAGTGGTGGTGTGTGAAAATGGGAAGCCGTGAAGATAAGGATGGTGGACAATGTGAAATTTTATTTTTGCCTAATTAATCTTATTTACCTAAAATTTGGTTTATTTTTGCTAATTTATGTCTTCTCTTAATCTTTACCTAATTATCCAATTTGCTATTTTTGCTTGATTTTACCAAGTTTTGTTTGATTTATCTAATTTACCTAAGTTGTACCTAATTTGTTTGTTTGTGGATGGGGTGTTTTTTATTTATTAATATTAATGCTTTGTATTTTTATGAGAGATAATTTTTATTATTTACATTAATAGGAAATATTTTTTTTCATGTATTAATCTATATTTTTTCTTATCTTTAATTAGAGGCTTAATTAGAGCTATCAAAATTGGCTAAGCTCGTTGGGCCGGCTCGCCCTACATTGCCAAATGGTAGGGGTGGATTGATGGTCCAGTTATATATATTTAAAATTTGAATGTTCAAAATTACAGATATTTAAAAAATCCAATCATACTTTAAATAACATGAATTTTTGAATATTACAATATTTATTAAATAATTTAATTATACTTTAAGATATAAATATAATATATTTTTTTCAAATTTTTATAAGTCATTCCTCTTATTTAAAATCATAATCTATTTGAGAATCAAATAGTGGTCGAGTGGTTAAAACTATCAACCCCAGACCAGAGATTTGAGATCCAATTATTTCTGGTTTGAGATTCGATTTCCATCACCCCACGCTCCCAGGATATGTACAAAAAAAAAAAGAAAGTAAAACCAGAGATTTGAGATCCAATTCCTTCTGGTCTGAGATTCGATTCTCATCACCCCACGCTCCGAGGATATGTACAAAAAAAGAAGTAAACTACCTTTATTTTATTAATTACGAGTTAAATGAACCATATCTTATGAAAACCCATTAGACCGACGGTCGAACACGTCCAACCGGTTGAATCGCGAACTGGAATATATCAAGACCAGTCTACTCAATAGCCCAATTAATTTTTAAAACATCAATCTCAAATTGAATTCTCAAAAAGAAAAAAAAAAAAAAATTGAAACTTTAATGTAAATGCTTCCTACCACTTAATGCTATATATAGAGGTCACCAGTCACAAGCAAAAATATCAAATTCCAGCATCACAAGCCATGGACATGTGCCTGTTTCTCTGTTTTACTGCTTTAGTTACTCTACTAACACTTTTTATTACATTCTCCTCAGGAAAAAGAGGCAACAAAAAAGTCCAGAACAAACAATTAGTACCCCCAGAAGCTGACGGGGGATGGCCTTTAATCGGCCACTTGCGTTTACTTTCCGGAGTACCCGACCTACCTCACATAATCCTATCAAACATGGCCGACGATTACGGCCCGGTTTTCACCATCCGATTAGGCGTGCACCGCGCCCTGATCGTGAGCAGCTGGGAAGCCGCGAAAGACTGCTTCACCACCAACGACACGATCTTCTTCGACCGGCCAAAACACGCGGCGTTCCAGCACATGGGCTACGATTACGGCCTGTTGGGGCTAAGCGCATACGGCTCTTACTGGCGCGAGCTGCGCAAGATCACCGTGCAGAACCTGCTGTCTGGCAGCAGGGTCGCAATGCTCGGGGGCTTATTTGAGACACAGGTCACCGAACTGGTGAGAGGCCTGTACGACTCCTGGAAGGCCGACGAAACGGCGCCGTTGGAATTGAGCAGATTTTTGGGGGACATGACGCTAAAGATGATGGTGAGATTGGTTGCCGGGGACCGAGAGAAAATAGGCAGGGGAGAATATGTGAAGTTGCGAGGGGCAATAAAGAGATTTTTCAAGCTGATGGCGGTTGTAACAATATCTGACGTGGTCCCATTTCTCAAGTGGTTGGATTACCTTGGAGGAACGAATAAGGGGTTTAAGGAAACAGCGAAAGAGATGGATAGTGTTCTAGAAGGGTGGCTGGATGACAATAAAAAACAAAACAAGAAAATTGGGAAAAATAATGAAGGCTTCATGGCTCAGATTATGGCTGCTACAAGTAAGGTTGCTAAGGAGTTCCCTGCTTATGGTGCTGACACAATAACTAAAGCAACTTGCGAGGTAAATCTGTCGGTATAGTTTGGAAAAAAACAATATGCGGTTATTTTGTACTTAACTATAAAGGGTGGTGACTGGTGGGGATTTAGTTAGGATTGATTGCAAAATTGGTCGTGTAACTTTGGGGTGAATGGGCAAACATTAAGCAATGGAAAATCAGACGACAACGAACTAAAAATGCGAACGAGATCTTCTACTCCATAAATGTGTTTCATCTCTTATTTAACTATATAGATGATTGACACGTGTATAAAAGTTACCATATCCAAATCCCACAATTTAGGTTTAAGTTATGCTTCAAAATTTATGTGGTAATTTCTATACACGTGGCAATCATATGTGGAATAGAAGATGAAATACTCTTCTGGAATAGAAGATCTCATCCGCTAAAATTGGATTAATGGGTAGTAGAAGTAGGTTTGGGTATTTTTCCTATTTGTATGAATTTTTATTTTGTCTTACATATATTGGATTCAACTTTCAAGCTCCAAACTATTAGAGATTTGGGGTATTTTTTCTATTTGTATTTGTTTTTATGCAAAATTATTTTTTTAGTCATTTAACTGGACCATTTCGAAGATTTAGTACTCACTTGTTTCAGTTTTGACATTTATTCTTTTAATTAAGTTTTTTTCCAGCGTTTTAGTCCTGGACCTACTACGACAGGTAAAAGTCACCTGATATACATTAAATCTTTTTCTTTTTTTTTTTGGCAGACAATGATGTTAGGAGGAACTGATACTATGACAGTAACCCTCACGTGGGCTTTAAGTTTACTCCTCAACAACCGTCACACTCTCGAGAGGGCTCAACACGAGCTAGACCTACATATTGGCCGAGAAAGACAAGTGAAAACATCAGACATTGAAAAACTAGTCTACATCCAATCCATAATCAAAGAAACATTACGTCTCTATCCACCATCGCCACTAAACACGCCGCGCGTGGCCGCGTCCGACTGCACCGTCGCGGGCTACCACGTCCCGGCCGGCACGCGTCTCATTATAAATTTCTGGAAACTCCACCGCGACCCGCGCGTCTGGGCCGATCCACTGGAGTTCAAGCCCGAGAGATTCGTTGAGAGCCGTAAGAAGGACGACGTCGTCGTCTTTGATGTTAGAGGACAACACTTTGAATTTATTCCATTTGGGTGTGGCAAAAGGGTTTGCCCTGGAATTTCCTTTGCGCTTCAGCTGATGGGGCTTGCGCTTGCCAGTTTATTACATGGGTTTGATATTAAAAAAGTGTCTGATGAAGATGTTGATATGACGGGGAGTTTGGGTTCCACCAATATGAAAGCTGCACCACTTGAAGTTCGGCTTACTCCAAGATTGTCTCCTTCCGTTTATTATGGATCTGTTGCGTAATATGGGTGTAAATGTGTAAACGTGAGCGAGGTGAGAAAAAAAAAAATGGAGAACGAAATATTTGAATTACTTACTATAAATGTAATTTGGAGAATGCAATAAAATAAACTCGCAGTCTTACTGACGAGTTTTCTATAGGGATAATTTCAATTTAGTATCTAACTTATACTAGGGCTGGCAAATTGTTCGTGCCGGGCCGTTATTGGGCCGGCACAATAACGTCACGTCGATAAGTCCTAACACGAACACGACACGATAAGCTTAACGGGCCTGAGATTTAAGCACAAATACGACACGTTAAAAATTCGAAAAACACGGCACGACACGATAAGCGCGATAAGTAAAATTGTCAAATTTATTTAGGCAAACCCGTTTAGTCCGTTAACAAATGAAACTTTTTTTTAATATTCTTTATATTTTATACTTAAAACATATATTTTAATAAATTATTAATAAAATAGTTTATTACAAATAGTTAATTATTAGAAAATTACCCATATCAATAATTAAAAAAATTGTCGTGTCTTATCGTGCCTTATCGTGTTTATCGTACCAGCCCAATTTTTATCGTGTCAGACCGATAATGGCCTGAACCCGATAAGCTCCAACCCGAACCCTATAATTTCGTGTCGTGTTCGTGTCGGTCAATCGTGTTGTGCCTCAGATTGCCACCCCTAACTTACACTATATTTTCACTTTTAGTACCTCACTTTCTTGCCATATCAATTTTGGTACCCCCATGTTTTACTATTTTATCACCTCCCCTGCATTTGATGATAAAAAAATTAACCAATTTTGGTACCCCATATTTTAATTTTTAATCACTCTATATACAACATAAACTGATTGAAAAGTAAAACTTATGTACCAAAATTGACATATATTCGATGGAATGTGGTGAAAGTGATTAAAGATTAAAATACGTATTACCAAAATTGATATGACCTGAAAATATGGTACTAAAAAGTGATAACAAGGCTTAATCTGGGTACTAAAATTGAAATTATCTCTTTTTATACACAAGCTCTCGTTTTTCTCTCACACCTTATTGCTTACACGTAATTTGGATAATGGTTATTGAAATTAATTCGTATAAGAGATGGTGGTGAAAATATATATATATATATATATATATATTAAAAAATAAGGTTGTGATACACAGCATGTGGGGCTCTATACCTCAAAAATCTGTGACTAATTATATTAATTATACAGGAGCTAAATTGCATGTTTGCTCCAATAACTTATACTAAATGCACTTCCGGCCACCAATTTAAGGGTGTGGCAAAACAGAGCACTAACTTTTAATTTATTGCACATTGCATATATATGAGTCCAATCTCTGCTTATAATTGCGAACTTGGCCAGAATTGCTCACTACAACAAAGTAGTTTTTAGCGGCTAAAAAATATCCATTTGCTAAATACACAATTTTGTCGCTAAACATGTATTGCAGCAAATAATATTCGCCGCCAAATGCGCCGCCCCTAAGCTGTCGGGAAAAAATATGGCGACAAAGTATATTTCTTATGTTGCCAAAACTTAGCAACAAAATATTTCATCGCTAATGGAACATCGAAACGCCGCAAATATATTTAAATATTTTTTATTTTCAAAACACGTTAACGACGAAGTTGAAAATTTTGAAGTTAACTTAAATAACTTTTAGCGGCGAAACTATTATATTAGCAGCAAAATGACTAAGTTTCTTGAATTATTAGTGGCAAATGCGAATATGTTCGCCGCAATATGCAGAATTTAGCGGTAAGTTTTGCCGCTAATTAGTAATTTCAAAATAAAATAAAGAGAACATTCGCGACAATTTTTGTCGCTAAAAAACATGTTTTGTGGCGGTTTGGCTGCTAAGTACTAATTTTAGTTTTTTTTTTGTTTCTATTATAAACTACCCTTTTTTAATACCTGTTTTCAGAATAATATAATCACAACAAAGACCTATGTTTTCCTTCAAAGGAAAAATTGAAATGCAATTTCAAAAAAAAAAAAAAACCTAAAGAAAGCTCAAAATTTCCGGCGACTAAAAGACAAATGTACAAAAGAGCAATCAATGTTTCAAAACTTGCCACTTGCCCATTCAAGAAAGACTAATAGTTCAATTGGAAGAGTTCACAAGATGAGTTAAAATTAATTAGTTGCTAAAAATGACTGGCTAATGTGAATTGAGAACATCACGTTATCAAAAGTCAACTCATCCGTCAAATGAAGCCAAAAGAAAGTAAATGTTTATCAATATGCCAATATGCCAACGTCACAAAAAATGGTGGAAGGGATTAAAATCACCAAAATTTGGGAGCAATTCCATAATTACTGATAGAGATTAGACTCAGTGTGCACAAATAAATGTGTAATTGTTTCGTGTGCTAGTCCACCCTCGTTTCATAGGTTTAGACATAGAATCAAAATTCTTCCAATTTTAAAATAATATGAATACTAATTTTCCTACAAGTTAAAATCCCGTATATATCGTTGTCAAAATCCTGTATGTATCGTTTATATAAAATGACAAAATCTCCACAACTTTACACTCAGAGCCGGTCCTAAGTTTCGAGGGGTCTGGAGCGAATAAAATTAATGGGGCCCTTGTTTTCTTTTTAAAAAAATAAGCTGAGAGTACTAGTTGAGGGGATGAGATAAATTTCAAATAAACTGAAAGATACAGGGTTCGAATCCTAGTTAACACCCTTATAAAGGATTAGTGATACCATTTGAGCTACAAGCTAGTGGTAAAACTGAAATAAATGGGGCCCTTGTGTTTACATAAAAAAATTAAAAATAAAAATCAACGGTACAAATAAAATTTCATTAATTTAACATTAAAAAAAAGATATTTAATAACAAAAATAAAATATCAACCTTTAACATTTTAGTCTTATTAAAATAAATTACAAAAAAGATTGTTCAATATAATTTACCATAGAGAAAAAGACCAAAAATAAAACTAATAAATTAGCTATGAAAAATTGATCTTCTTGCATTTTTAAATTCTATAATTCTATTTTTTAGTTTTGCAAAAGGAAAAAAATGGCAAATATGAAGGAAGGAATGTTGACCTAAAGGTGGGCGACTCTTTCAATTCTTCAATTATATTTTTTGGTTTTGCAAAAAGAAAAATGTATAGTTAAAATAAATTACGAAAAAGATTGTTCAATATAATTTGCCATAGAGAAAAAGACAAAAACAAAACTAACAAATTAGATATGAAAAATTTATTTTCTTGCATTTTTAAATTCTATAATTCTATTTTTTGGTTTTGCAAAAGGAAAAAATGGCAAATATGAAGGAAGGAATGAGGACCTGAAGGTGGGCGACTCTTTCAATTCTTCAATTATATTTTTTAGTTTTGCAAAAAGAAAAATGTACAGTTAGATTTAAAAAAAGGTTATATAGATAGGCGGGAAACAAATAATTACATCGCATGGCAAGAAACAAACCTCTACTTGTGTTTTTTTGCAAAAAGAAAAAATATAGTTACATAAAAAGGCAAAAAAGAAAACCAAATAGTTAGATGATAGAAAGGCAAAAAAAAAAAGAAAATTGAAATTTGCTTTTATTGGGGTTTGAAATCATGAACATGAGTAATAAAAGGAGCATCAGTGGTACTGTGCCAAGTCAATCATTAATACACAAACTAAACCTTTGATTAATATATCAAATATATATACATATAAAATAAATAAAAAAATTCGGGGTCCTTGTCGGCGAGGGGCCCTATGCAGCGGCACCACGTGCACCGCTCCAGAGCCGCCCCTATTTACACTAATAAGTTGTTCTCCCCCAATTGGGTTCCTTTAGACCATTAAATCTGGAACTATACTGATCTTGATGCTTACCCAATATGACATCTTTTGTCACGCCCCATACGGGACGCGACGACGATCCACAACTTAAATACAAATAACCAAACAGTCTAGACGAATATCATCGAGAACCCAATGAAACAGAGTCAATATCAGTGGAATAAAGAACAAGTACAAATTACAACTTACAGTCCACAATATCCATAATCCAAATTACATCCCCGATATGATCTAAAGAAAACAACTTAAAAGTCAAAGGGTCCTACGCCCTTCAATTACAAACCGGAATGAAAAGGAATACAAGAGTCCAACAACAAATAATAATAATAACAAGTCCGACGACATCAACAACAAGAGATAGTAAATCCAACAAGCGGAGTACAAAGGCTCAATTCAAGGCCGGTTCAGCATCTTCAACGAAGTACTCATCTAAAGGTTAGAAAACAGGTGGGGATGAGACCGAAATCTCAGTGGATGGGGTGATCGTGTGCAAGTGTGGCGATATATATAGTTAATGCGAGAAAACAGTTATATGAAAACGCGTGAGTATGATGCATGAAATCACACACAGTCCACAAGCGTCGTGATAAATATATTTAAGTAATATACATATACAGTTCAAGAAAACAGTTCATGGTCACACAGGCACTATGTGATTCAGGCAAGACAGGTAGGATTGCGTACGAAAATGTAACGCCAACCCTATGCAAGACAAATAATGGTTGCGTAAGGATTTATAGCGCCAACTAATGCAATACAAGTAGCGGTTGCGTACGGATTTGTAGAGCCAACCAAACGGGTCCGATAACTCGAATCGTGTGGATCGATCACAACGATTCCTTCGTTCTTCCTTGTAACTCCCCAGGCAGGATGGTCTAAGACCGGTCACCTTATCGCTCCATAGGCAAAGACAAAATCCACAATGGAGCTTGCAAGGCTCGGATCTGTCATAATCATGATTATACCTCAAAATCTTCTACGGCCCGCTTTCCTTGGACACTCCGTCCCTCGATTGCGGGATTAGGGCGATGGGGCGAAAAAGAGTGGAATAGCAGCCGAGCTGCCGGTTCTATCCCCGACGTATCCATTCCGATTTGTGAGCTCGACCACGACAAGTTGACTCAGCGAGAAAGTAAATACAAGTCAAAAATCGAGTATTATTGACTCGGGGAAGCGATTCAGGAAAATTTTTGAAATTCGCGAGTAGCAATATGGCGTTGGTGGAGTTATTTGGATGAAGATGATTATCGGAAGGATACGCAATCTTCGATATCTTGAAAGATTAGGTGGAACATAAGTCCCATTATAAATTCAAAGCCGCAAGACGAGGAAGTCGCCCCGCGATTGGGTATTAATCGGTCGAATCGGTCCGATAAGTCAAGGATTTTTGAGAAAATAAAAATACTTTAATTATATCTCCAAGTCAGAGGGTCCAGGGCTATTTTAGTAAAAGGAAAAATAATTTGAGTTAGGTCCTTTATAAAAGAAAAATTACAATTTAGCCCCATTTTGTAAAAACCAAAACTTTTGGGGTTAAAAATTGAATAAATAAATATCCCGACCTTGAAGAATTATGAGGTCAGTTCATAAATTCTCCAAATTGTCCAGAGATTCAGGTTTTGAAAGTTTTGAGGTCGCGTTTTTATAAAATTCTCACATTGGCCCCAAATTTGTAAAAATTGCCAATTCGGACCTTAAGTTTAAAATAATCGGAACTCACAAACCGGAAGGGATTTTAATGTGATTCCGGTTGGAAAATGTAACTAAGGTTAGTAGGATATTGGGACAAAAGCAGGTTTTAAAAGAAATAAGTTTAGGTCTTTTAACTTTTGAAAATATCATTTTTGTCCCATTTTGAAATAATTGCCTTTAAGGCTTTTAGGGGTCCAATTGTTATGAAATTTGAACCTTGGGTCCAAAATATAATTACGTTATAGTTAAGTTAGTATTTCCAGGTGCATGAGCTGCATAAGTCCTGGAAAGTTCATTTGGGTCCTCAAGTTTACTCTTTTACACTTTAGTCCCTCAATTTTAGAAAAATTACTTTCCAAGCCCTAAACACTTGGATTTTTGGAATACATTTAAAATATGTCATTTACAGTACCTTAAGAGTAAAAATTTCAAATTTTAAAGTTAAGGTCTGGTACAGTTTCAAAATTTGCAAAGTAGCCCTTAAACTTTCAAAATTTTACAATCTAGTCATTGGGCTTTTAAAGGTTGATTTTATTTATCTTAAAACTCTTAAAATTTTATTAAAATGTCCAAAAGTCATTTTTGAACCTGAGTACAGTCCCAAAATTCGAAATTTGCAGAGGGGTCCTTTAACTTTCATTTTCTTGCAATTTAGTCCACCAACTTTCCAGTTTTACATTTTTAAGTCCAAAAATTGAAATTTAATCAATTATGCTCGACTTGTCCAGGTTATAAGTCATCCAAAATATGGATTTCAAAGATCATACACATGCATGTCCAATACATACAAGAATTCATCAAATAAAATATTAAATTGTACATGCATGCACCTAAAATTCAATAGATAGCAATTTTGAGCAACTCTTGAGAATTTTCATGATTTGATACATAAAATTGACATGCAATAAATAGATTATATATCCCAAGGCTCATAATCAAAATTTCTACATGCATTTTAATAAAAACACCTAATAGTTGGAAAGTATTTTTCCACCCACCTTAAAATTGGAAATTGTGAAATAAAAGGATAAATTTCACAATTTTTGGATGAGGCCTCTTAGGTCAGCCCCTAAGTTATGAAATATAAAAAATTTTGAGTTAGAAAAATGAGAGAAAAATTAAGGAGAAAAAGAAGGAGATAAGAAAATGAGAAAGACTACACTTTACCTTGTGTAGTAGGTCATTGGAGACTAGTTGAAGCTTTAAATTTGGAATTTTTGGTTCAACTCCAAAATCACCTAAGGTCAGCCCCTATTTCTCAAAAATGAAAAAGAGGTGTTAAAATTTGAAAAAAATAGAAAAAAGAGGAAAGAAGGGTTCTAGTGTCCAAATCTTACCTTGTAGTCCAAATTCTCTACTAGTTCTTCTTCAAGTCTTGAAGTCCTTCTTCAAGATGATGTCAAGCTCTAATCTTCAAATGGTCTTCTAAATGTACCTCCAAAACCAAAATTAACTTAAGTCAAGAAGTGAAAAGAGGTAGGTAGATGATATCAAGATGAATTGGAGAACAACATTTCTTACCTTGTGAAGGGGGGTGTTCAAATTTTTTTGCTATAAGGAGGAAAAATCTTGAAAATTTTTCTAAGTGTTGATGAAGAAGGTAAGAAGAAAGAGTAGAGAGAAGTAGGAAGTTTAGAGAGAAGTAGGAGAATTAGCTTTGAGAGATGAAGGTGTTGGATGAAAAATGAACAAATTTGTTCATTTTTCTTCATGTGGCCGTCCACATGCTTGAGAGAGGGGGGGAGAAATTTTTGATTAATTTGTGTCTTGCATTTTGCCTCTTGCATGGGAGACATTTTGGAGGTCAAAGGTATGGGCAAGAGATGGTTTGAATGGAATGTTGGAAGACTTTCAACATATTGGCAAAATTAATAATAAAGAATTGATGTATGAGATGATGTGTATAATGTTTTAATTAATGGTATAATTATACACAAGATGACTAATATAAGGTGTAAGTGTACAAGAGTTGAATGATATTTCTACTCTAAATTATCACCATGGCCGTCCATAGTAAGGGCATTATGGTAATTCCATATTTTTTTTTGTCCCAAATTTGATTATAATAGATGAAATATATCAATCTCCAAAATAATTAGTGATTTCCTTGGTCACTTATAAGTCTCATGATCACTTAATCTAAATCAAAATCTTAATTCTATAAAGTAATGATCAATCAAGTGATCATAAATGCAAAATAGAATTAATAAAGATCATGATCACAAGTAATAAATGAAATGAAATAAAATACAAAATATATATATAAATGATAATTACCCGTCAAAGTGACGCGGTAAAATAGTTGGTCAAATACATAGACGACAATAAGAATCAATTATATGTTTGAAAAAATCGGGGGCTTCACATCTTTGACATATATTGTGAGACCCTAGATTTTTCAACCATAGACAACACGACCGCGGGTATCATTTTTTTTTCTTTTTTCTTCCGATACAATTTTTTAATATTTCGATAATTTATTCTTATATATACTATTTATTTTGCGATTCGTATTATGATAATGAATCTAGCGTCGATTATCTATTTCATATTAATGATCTTTGAAAACTTTATACTACTAAATTAGTATTTTAAAAATATAATACCTTTGTCTTGAAAGATTATTTAGTAAACGTTATATTTTCGAAACAATAGTACTTGAGGTTTACCTTATATAAAAATTCAACTTTAGATTGAAATAGCAAGTGTCTCATACTTGATTTTGTCAACTTACTTATTACTTGATTTAACTAATTTATACTTGGAATCATTTTTATTTTATGGTGTTTGTTAATGACACTTATTTTCACTTCTTTAACCATTGTCGATTTCTTTCGACTTTTAACGCGGGCTTTCAACCGGTTCAACTTGTTCTTGAGCGGCTAGCTAATAAAACTCTTTTAGAATAATATATTTATTTTTATTTGAAAATTTTGAAATTAAAATTTATATATTTCAAACTAATTGAATAATTTTATTAATTACTTAATTGATATTTTTTTACTAGTACTATTGATTTTAATTTTATTTAGTACCTTAGAAGATATGTGATGATACAACACTTGGGAATTATTAGACACCTTATATATATATATATATATATATTATTATTCATTTCTTTAACTACAACCCCATACCTTTTGACCAACCTTATTCTCCATGTTCCCTTGACCCATGTTAGCCTACACAACACCCATATCACCTTGTCCCTCATGCAAACAACAAGACAACACATCACCTCCTAACCCCCCCCCCAACCAATCGGTCATACCCTCAAACAACACAAGAAAAATTCCATCTTTTCATCCAACACTCCTCACTCAAACTTTCTCCCAACTTCTCTCTACATTTCTCTCTTTCTCCTTCTTTCTTCTCACTATTCACATTCTTTCATACTTAGCAAAATTTTACAAAAACTTTTTTTTTTTTTTTTTACTTAAGAAGAATTGAACCCCTTGAGCAAGGTCAAGAAAAAAAAATTGTTTCTTCTTCAATCACTTCTACAACTTTCAAGCCTTTTTCTTTCATCTACTAATCTAAGTTTATTTTTCATTTTGAGGTACAATTAGAGGTTTCAACTTGAAGTCATTAAGGAGACTTGGACACAAGCTTGAAAGGACTTTCAACCATCACTAGAAAGCAAGATATCAAGGTAAAAATTAGAGTTTTAGTACCTTCTTCTTCTTCCCTATTAATTTCGAATTTTAACATCAAAATTATATATTTTTTGAGGTGATTAGGGGCTGACCTTGGAGCTTGGGTTAATAGGTGGTCAAGTTCTTAAGAAGGTAATCTATTTTGACTATAAACTCTCAACTATACAAGGTAAGTGTAGCACTCTTGGCCCTATTCAAAATTTTCCCTCCTTATCTCAATTCTCCATTTTCTAACTCAAAATCCTTGTAATGTTGACTTACGGGCTGCCTTAAGTGAAGTTGGAATCCTCAAGGTTTAGTGATATATCACTCTTACACCAATTATCCAAACAAACAAGGTGGGTGGAAAAATCTTTCCAACTTCTAGACGTTTTTCTCAAATGCAAATAGTATTTTGTTATTGAGCACTTGAGATATAAATATTATGTATTGCATGTTAATTTCTTGTATCAAGTTGTCAAAATTCTCAAGTGTTGCTCAAAAATGCTATTTATTGAAATTTAGGTGCATGCATGTACAATTTATTGTTGTATTTGATGAATTCTTGTATGAAATGGACATGCATGTGTATGATCCTTGAAATACATGTTTTGTATGACTTATAACCTTGACAAGTCGAGCATAATTGATTAAATTTCAATTTTTGGACTTAAAATGCAAAAATAGGAAGTTGATGGACTTAATTGTAAGAAAATAAAACTTAAGGGACCCTATATAATTTTCGAATTTTGGGACTGTACCCAGGTTCAAAAATGATGTTTGGACATTTTAATAAACTTTTAAGAGTTTTTAGATAAATAAAATCAACATTTAAAAGCCCAAGGACAAGATTGTAAAATTTTAGAAGTTTAAGGGCTACATTGCAATTTTCGAAACTGTACCAGACCCTGTTTTTAAAATTTAAAATTTTAACTCTTAAGGGACTGGAAATAATATATTCTAAGTGTATTCCAAAAATCCAAGTGTTTAGAGCTTGGAAAGTAATTTTATAAAAATTGAGGGACCAAATTATAAAAGATTAAACTTGAGGACCAAAATGAAATTTCCAGGACTTATACAGTTCATGTACCTGGAAATACTAATTTAACTATAACTTAATAATATTTTGGACCCAAGGTTCAAATCTCATAACAATTGGACCCCTAAAAGCCTTAAGGGCAATTATTTTAAAATGTGACAAAAATGAAATTTTCAAAAGTTAAGGGACCTATACTTATTTCTTTTTAAAACTGTTTTTGTCCCAATATCCCACTGACCTTATGACATATTTCAACTGGAATCACATTAAAAGCCCTTCCGGTTTGTGAGTTCCAATTATTTTAAACTTAGAGCCTGAAATTACAATTTTAACAAATTTGGGGCCAATGTGAGATTTTTATAAAAACCCGACCTCAAAACTTTAAAAACCTGAATCTCTAAATAATTTATAGAATTTAGGAATTGACCTCATAATTGTTCAAGCTCGGTACATTTATTTATTCAATTTTGACCCCAAAAGTATTGGTTTTTACATAAACGGGGCTAAGTGTAAATTGTCTTTTTAACAAGGACCTAACTCGAATTATTTTTCTTCTAAAGAAACAGACCTGGACCCTCTGACTTTAATAATTAATTAAAATATTGTAGGTCCCAAGGGGTGTGAATGTAAGGTTTAGAAGGGGGGGTTGAATAAACCTTACCAACTTTTCGATTTACTCCTTTTAAATAATCAGAGTTAATACTTCACAGCTGAGTCCTTGATGGACAACTAAGTTAGTTAATCGTGAGTTAGTTACTCAACGACTCGGCCCGAGTGTTGATAGAATAACTCAATTGTTTTGACTAAAGACTTAACTCGATTGTGATTTGTTTTTCATTGGAAGACTTTACACCCTTAAATTTGGTTTAGTACTTAGAGATTATCAAGTGGATAGCAAATTTATCAGTGAGTTAAATAAATAAGATGCGGGAATTAAAGTCTTTGAAATGTAAATGACACGATAAGTTTTTATAGAGGTTCAAAGATGGGGTAATTTTTCTACTCCTCTCTTCTCCAACTCCTGGAGGAATCCACTAGGTATTGATCGGTATACGAGTGGTAGCAGATCCGGATACAAGTCTTGATCACACAACACTCGATCCTTTGGGACTCGATCGGAGATGCCTTGGTCACGCAGGTGGCTTCTCGTACAACTCGGCTTCTTCACAGGGGCGTTTTGCGCTTTGCTACTACTGAAGACACTTGCTCAAGCTCTTTGGATTTGATCACGAAGCCCTCCAAAAACTTGAGACTGGTTCGACTTGAACCTTCCTACAATCCTCCGTGGAATGTAGACCCCTTGATTCTTCAACAATTTCCTCTTCAACGATTGAAGTTATCTTTCCTTCACGGTGAGTGTTGGATTGATTTTCTTCGTAATGTAGGCTTGAGGATTAGTCTTGAATGATTTGAGAATATTTTTGGTTACTGATTCAAATGTTTGCTTGAATGTTCGTGGTTCATGTAACCTTCTCTTAAAGTCATTCCTCAGCCTTTTATAGTGATCTTTCAAAAATCTTCCCGTTGAAGAGATAGGCTTATTTTTGAAAGTCACTTGTGGTCGTTGGCTTGTCTTGTTGCGATCCTTGGAATTGCCACTTCCTCGTATGAATTGTTCTTGACTTTTTCGAGTTCGACATGGTGCATTGCTTCCCATTGGTTCATTCCTTTTGCACGCTTCTAGGGTCGAGCACTTGAGAAAGGTAGTATGGAGGTATTACTTGTTTAAGTAATTCCCTTGATTTACGTGCAACGGATCTCTTCCGATTATCTCGACTTGATTGCATTTCCTTGCTTTCCCAGGTGACTTAGAGTCGACTTCCAATCATGGATGACTCTTCTCGTCACTTCAACTTGAGACTTGGCTATCTTGAGTTGACTTGACTGATACTCTACTCAGCTGCATCTCATCAGCTCCTTCAGTCGAGTTCCCGTCTTCTCTTCTTTGCCATACTCAGCTATCTTGCAGCGGAGTCTTTCTTCTAGTCTCCGTTGTCTTCTTGCATGTTTAGGCATAGTGACTTAACTCGGCTTGACCAACCCTATTTATTACAATGCAGTTTACAACGAAAATGGGGTGCCAACTTCCTATTCTAAGTTTTACATGGCATTCATCAAAATCTAAACAATAAATTTCCCAACAAATATTTTATTTTCTCAAAAATCCCTTGACTCATCGGATCGTCTTGACCGATTAATACACGATCGCGAGACAACTTCCTCGTCTTGCGATTCCAAATCTATAACAGGACTTATGTTCCACCTAATATTTCAAGATATCGAAGATTGCTTATCCTCTCGATAATCGTATTCATCCAAATAACTCCACCAATGCCATAATTGCCACTCGCAATTTTCGAATTTTTTTCCTGAAATGCTTTCCTGGATCAATAATACTCGACTGCCTGGTTGACTACCTAGACTTGCATTTACTTTCGAGCCTGAGTCAACTTGGTGTGTCGAGCTCACAGTCGGAATGGATACGTCGGGGATGGAACTGGGCAGCTCGACTGCTATTTCACTCTCCGACCCCATTGTCCTAATCCCGCAACTGAGGGACGAAGTTTGTCTAAGCGAAGCGGGTCATAGTACTTGAAGTATAATCATGATTATGACAATCCGGGCCTAGCTAGCTCTATTGTGGATTTGTCTTTGCCTATGGAGCGATAAGGTGACATGTCTTGGACCATCTTGCTCGGGGAGTTACAAGGAAGAACGAAGGAATCATTGTCTGATCCACATGATTCTGGAGTTAATCGGACCCATTTGGTTGGTGCTACAAATCCGTACACAACCGCTACTTGTTTTGCATTGGTTGGCGCTACAAATCCGTATGCAACTACTACTTTCTTGCATAGGATTGACGTTACATTTCGCATGCAATCCTACCTGTCTTGCCTGAATCATATAGTGCATGTGTGACCATGAACTATTTCTTAAAGTGTATAAGTATATTACTTAAATATATTTATCACGATGCTTGTGGACTATGTGTGAAATCATGCATCATATTTCACGCGTTTTTCATACAACTATTTTTCTCGCATTAACTATATATATAACCACACTTGCACACGATCACCCCATCCACTGAGATTTCTGTCTCATCCTGTTTTCTAACCTTTAATTGAGGACTATATTGAAGATGTCGAACCGGCCACATAGTGATTACCCTCGCCCCTCCTGTCGAACTTGCATCATTTTTCTGATGATTGTACTTATTTCATGTACTTCTGCTAATGTTGGACTCCCATTTATCATGCTACTCTTTTCTCTCTCTTTGACTGTAATTTAAGGGCGTAGGACCCTTTGTCATTTAAGATTTGGATATGGCGTACTTTACATTTTAGTTTTGACATGTAAACTTATTCGGGTAATTATGTCGGATGTATTTGGACGTTGTTGGACCTTAGATGTAATTTCTACTTATGTTTATTTTTATTTCCGCTGCTTTAGACTCTGTTTCACTTGGGATTATTGTATCATTTGTCTAGACTGTTGGGTTTATTTCCGTTTAAGTGGTTGATCGCTGTCGTATCCCGTCTGGGGCGTGACATATATATAGGATAATTACAAAAACATCCATGAGGTTTGGGCTAATTACAAAAAAAGAACCAGAATTATTTCAAAATTAAAAATGTCCCCTCATATTTGTTTTTGTCTTAAATTTAAGGAGGTTACTATAACATTTATATAACTAATAAGGTGCACGTGTGTTGCACCTGAACCATAGGAGTTTACTACTTTATTTCCAAATTAATATTATTTAAATAAATTTAGTTATTATACAATATTTTTTGTGGAAGTTTATAGAAGAATGCAAAATTTTCATTTGTATAAATCAGCAATGAATAGTTCATGTTATAGAATCTTTCATCGATTACCTTAAGTGGCTAAAACATCCTCTCTTGCCTCTGGAATTCTGTGAAAATCTTTCAACGAAAATATTTGTTAATTAAATTAAATTTTAAAAAGAAAAGAATAAGTATGTGAATGCAGTACCCTTTTTTGCTGATCAAATACATGTACGTTGTCATTTCTCGTCGAAGTAGTGTCAATTTTACCAACTTGTAATTGCACCTGGAAAAAATTCAAAAGCGAAAATGAAAATCTTTTTCGTCCCTTCAACATTTTTTTCTTGGGGAATTGTTCCGACATTTCAATAGTTGAAATGAATTACATCAATGGCGATGTTGGAAATGCTTAACAATGGGTTTGGATATTCTATATTGTTTGTGTGTGTAAACCAAATATGAATAAAAGCTACTTAAAAACTTAGGCAGTGCAGAAAGAAATTTAAATCAGATAAATGCATTTCACCAATTGAACCTTCTCGAACTGTTTTATTTTGGAAGTGAAATGTCTTGTGCTAAAATAACAAATTCCAATAAGAACAAGAGGACTAAAAACACATAATGAACTTTGAAATACTTGTTAGATAAATATTTTTATCAAGATTTTGATGATTTTGTTTTAATGTGTTTTTACACCAAAATAATGTTTCTAAATGTTGTCCAAATACTCCCGAACGATTTAAAATGTTTTTACTAATTTTTTGGAGTATTTCTTGAAGTTTATTTTCGACAAAAATTGGACAACACTACATCTCATGTTCAACCGTCGCCTGTCGAAAGATGATTTCCAAAACAGAAATGAGACTTTTGAAAAACCCCGGAGGTCGACCAGTCGCGCAAAGGTCGACCGGTGCCTGGAGAAATTACAGAGACTCTATATCTCTGAAAAATTTATAGGGGGACGGTCCACATGGGGGGCGATCGGTTGGACCCCTGCTCGACCGGATATTCCTCCGTTTAGACGTAGGTGATTTAGAAATTCCTTGATTTGAAAGCTAATGCCCTGTTATGATGAGACTTAATGGATATAAGGTTATCACTTGATAGTATATGATTTGGTTATATGATATAGTATGGGATCTAGATGCCTAATTGTAGGTCCCAAGGGGTGTGAGTAAGGTTTAGAGGGGGAGGGGTTAAATAAACCTTACCAACTTTTCGAATTTAGTCCTTATAAAATAGTTCAGAGTTAATTTCACAGCTATGTCCTTGATGGACATCTAAGTTAGTTAACCAGCAGAGTTAGCCACCCAACAGACTCGACTGAGATGTTGATAGAATAACTCAGCTGTTTAGTCTAATACTTGGCTGTGATGAAATTTTCAGCGGAAGACTTAACACCCTTAAATTTGGTTTAAGTTTGTTTTAACACTTGGTTTTAACACTTTGTTAATTATCAGTTGGATAGCAAATTCTCAGCAGATATAAAATGATATGCAGAAATTAAATTCTGAAATGTAAATGACACAATAATTTTTATAGAGGTTCAAAGATGGGGTAATTCTTCTAATCCTCTCTTCTCCAACTCCTGGAGGAATCCACTAAATATTGATCAGAGTACAAAGTGGTTATCAGTCCAGATACAAGTCTTGATCACACAGCTGACTTGATCCTTTGGGACTCAGTCCAGATATACATTGGTCATACAGCTGGCTTCTCGTCCGACTCAGCTTCTTCACAGGGCGACTGCCTTGCTACTTCAGCTCACTTGCTCAAGCTTCTTGGATTTGATCACGAAGCTCTCCAATACCTTGAGACTAGTTCGACCTTGAATCTTTCTACAATCCTCCTGGGAATGTAGACCCCTTTTGATTCTTCAAAAGTTTCCTTTTCAACAGTTAGAAGTTGTCTTTCCTTCACAGCTTGGTGTTGGATTGATTTCCTTCGAAATTTAGGCTTGAGGATTTGCTTGAATATCTTGAGAATATTTTGCAGGTTACAGTTCGAATGATAGCTTGAATGGTTCAGGGTTGTCAAGGTAACCTTTTCTCAAAGTGATTCCTCGGCCTTTTATAGTGAGCTTTCAAAAATCTTCCGGTTGAAGAGATAGGCGATTTTCAAAAGTCACTTGTGTTCGTTGGCTTGTCTTGTTGCAGTCCTTGATATTGACATTTCCTCGTATTAAATGAACATTGACTTTTGAGTCGACCAAGGTGCGATCTTCCAATTGGTTTATTCCTTTTGCACACTTCTAGGACTGAGCACTTTAAGACATGGCAACATGGAAGTATTACTTATTTAGGTAATATTCTTGACTTCTGTGCAACGGATTCTTTTCAGTTAACTCCTCTTTGCAGCTGCCTTTTCCCTAGGTAACTTGAGTCTGCTCCAATGATTGAAAGACTCATCTGTCACTTCAACTTGACTTGGCTTCTTGAGTTGACTTGACTAACACTTCACACACTGTATCCCAGCTGATACTCCTTCAGTCGAGTTCTTGTCTTTTCCTCCTTGCCATACTCAGCTGTTTCATAGCGAAGTCTTCATTTCAGTCTTCAGTTGACTTCTTGTATATCCAGGCATAGTTGACTTGACTCAGCTCGTACAACCCTATCTATTACAATACAAATTATAAGAGAAATTAGGTGCCGACTTTCTAGTCTAAGAATTACATGGCATTCATCAAAATCTAAATAACAAATTTCCAAACAATTTCCCCCTTTTTGATGATGCAAAAACTTATAACATACATATAAAATGTAAATAGGAAAGATACATACAGACAATGTAGAAATAGAGAATGTATTCGTGGAATCGATCTTTTTATTGATCATAACATTCTTGTCCTTTACATAGTTGTTTACAAAGTGTATCAGAGCAACATGGTATTCTATAAATAAGCAAAAATATAGAAATTACATAACTTTTATTCATCGTAAAGAAGACTTATATATATATATATATATATATATATGTATATACAATAGTAAAATAATGAAGGGGTGGACAACAACACTTCATCGTCTTCACTGCCTCATTCTTTCCTCATCAGCTCTGTCGTCTTCTGGTCTCTTTCTCTTCTTTTCTTCTTCAGCTGCTTTCTTTTTCTCGTAGGCTCTTCTAGCAGCTTCGTGTTTTCTCTTTCTTTCTTGTCTTCATTAACTCTCTTCCCACAGCTGATTTTGTCACTTATTTTCTTCTTCAATCCTTTTTACATATTCAACATTCTTCCTAGCCACTTCCATGTTAGCTACTACGTCATATCATAATAGATCCCTCCTTTCTTCCCCTCGGATCTATGTACACGATGTTTTTGGGTAGAGGTCTAGGTCTGAAACCTCTTTCTCCACTGTTTATACCTCTTTCTCTGGGTGTGTATTGTACTGGATCCTTCTTCTTTTTCAAAGAGTGACTAGCGAGTGATTGCTAGAGTCTCATTGTCTGGCATACTTCTTCGCACAACTTTGAGGTTTTTTTCCCAATACAAGTCCCAGGCTTGGGCCATGGACATGCCTTCGAAGTATTTTTCGGATTCGAGCATTTTGAATTCATCAACTGGTCTAGGCTCGTTTCCGACATCTGAAATAGCATCAGTGTCTCTTCCTGCCAGAATGCCTCTGTATTGTTTCAATATGTCCATCGCACGGGCATCCATTTTTCTTTCGACCTCCTTCATCTCTCGCTTCTATGATTTTCTCTTCTCGGACATAGGCTGTGAGTTTTGGAGCGCGAGTCACTGGAAGTTTGCTAATTATGTCACCAGTGACAATCACTTGTTGAGGGGTTCTAGCAACCATTAGAGTCATATCCTTTGAACCTTCCCCCTCAATCGCTTTTCCCTTTTCTTTTTCTTCTCTTGATTGTTTTTTTTTCTTTCTCGATTCTTGACCCTTTCTCTTTCTCCATAGTGACCCTTTCAATGTCTTTAGGTATTCCTCTTCCCCCTTTTTGGCATCATCAAAGGAGAGAGGAACCCCGAAACATGCCAACAAACATGAAATCTAGGCGGTGATAGGCGAGTTTTGCTTGGATTACTGCTGCGGAGTATCTTTGTTTGAAATTTCGAGCGGTGGATTTTGATTAACGGCCGCCACCACTTCATTTCGGCCATAAGAAGGCTGAACTTTTCATTCATATTCTCATCTACGCGCGAGAAGTTCTTTTCGATGAAATTCTCGCAGCTGATTCCATTCATTTCGGTGGTATGAGCAGCATGCATCCTATCAATATTTTCTTGCATCCTCATCTGCATGTCAACATTATCGGCGCTCCAGACCAGCATTTTATTGTACAATGCCTTAAAATATCGAACATGTTCGAGCCGCATCATACTCTGTTGCTAACACCATTCCCTTATCCGTACCACAATCCCTCGTAAATCTGCTGTGAGGGTGGCATCTCTACTGTCCAAACGCATATCAAGTGAAGCTTGGTGCCGTTCAATCTTTTCAAACTCACCGAGTATTGTCTTGAATACCTCACATACCTCAGCAGTTACCTCGGTTTCAGTTGGCGGCCAAGCAACATTGAAATCATAATCTATGGGGACAATGGAGTCAGTGGGAATTACTGGATCTGGTCGAACGTTGAAACGACATTGTTCATGGGCTGATTCTTCTTCAAGGTCGGGCATCTCAATCTGGAAAGGAAAAGTTTGTTCAAACGCATCATCACGCACATATGGAATTGAGGATTCAACTGTTTGTGCTTGTGATGATTCAAGTTGAGTCGTGCCTGCTGCAGCTTTGGGTGCCTGCACAGATGACTCGGTCTCAGCTGGGCCTTGGTGAGATGATTGGCCAGCTGACTGAGCCTCAGTTGTCTTAACAGCTTCTTCGGCCTCAGTGGTTTCTGCTAAATGAATTTGCGTGTCCTCAGCTGCACCATCTGCGTCATCGGACGAGGATGAGTCTTGAAGGCTAGGCTCATCATCAAAATTGAACTTTTAACGAGCAGTCTTCAATTCCGGCTTACTCGTACTTGGTAGAGCTTCCTCAACTGAGTCTTTGTGATGTTCAGTTCGCGTAGACTCAGCTTCATCTGCAGATCCCAGGAAAGCTGTATCAGGATCATCCTGGGAGTCATGAAGAGCACTGATTTTCTCCTCAGAATCAGCAATTATGGCCTGAGGAATGCTCTTATCGCTTTGATTTTTACCTAGGGAGGTCTCAACCTCCCATAGGCCTTCATTACCTCCTGCAGTCTCAACTGCAGCGGGGCCTTGTACAATCCCTTCGACAGGCGCAACTGTCTTAGGGTCTTCCACAGTGACATCCACAGGAGTCTCAACTCCGTGGCTTGCACTTTCATTGCCTAGAGTGTTAACTCCCAGGGCAGATCCATCATGTGCCTCGACTGCATCAGCAGCGTTCTTAGCCTGCAGTGCAGTTGGCACTTCAGTTGAGACAGACTCAACTGTCCGAGCCTCTTCAGTGTCAACTTGTTGTGTTTCTTTTTCTTGTTTTGCCTCTTAGATTCATGGTGGAGTCATCTGCAGCATCCTCCGTCCTAGCTGCAGTGGAGGGAGTTTCCCCCTCAGCTGGCACACCAGCTGAGTGACTTGTGATGGGGTCACTCTTATCTAGACTCCCGGCTATGTCCTTTGAGTGTTCAGCCGTGGGGGCAGGTGGTAAGACACCTTCAGCAGGGGTTGGCTCGACTTGGGTCCCCAAGTTCCTAGTTTTATCGCCATGTCCCTTAGATCCGTCTTCGGAGTGAACTGGGGAAGTGGTTGCAGCAATAACAGTGGCAATCTGCTGCACCACTCCCAACAGATCAATCTCCACCTGGGATCTGGATAACTCTCCTGGTCCTTCCATCAGCTCTTTCTCATGCAACAATGTGGATTCCGGCATGGCTTGCTGCATGTCCAACTTTTCTTGTGCAGCAATGGGGTCCATGTCCTCATCACTGTCTGAGAGTATGTCGAGATGAGGATGAGTATGGTCAGTGGTTCCAGTGAGAGGACAAATGCTAGCTTTCTCATGAGCTTCAGCTTCCTCGGCTAATCTCTCCTTCTCTTTTTCCTTGAAGATCTGCAAGATATCTAGGCAGTTCTCTTCATGAAGTGTCGGACCATCGTGGTCAATCCGGAAGTTCATCAATTCTTCTTCTTCCTCGATGAATTCAGGGTGTGCGAACTGCTCCCTTGATCGACTAAGATTCCATTTTCTCCATTCTCTCAGATGATTTTGGATGTCTGGATATGGTGGAGAAATCATGATCACATCATCTTTATCATCTTCTCCTTGTTGCCCTTTCTTTTCAGGAATGGAAGGCAACATACTATGCTGCTCAACTCCTTCAGTAGCATCGGGGGCAAGTGGAGACACAGTCCTATCAGCGGGGGATTCTGCTGTCTCCGCTCCTTCTTATTCTCAACTGTTCTATCCACGCAATTTGGTCTTCAATTTGCCTCTGTGATCGGCCTCAACAAACTTGGTCGTTTCATCAATAACTTCGACGAGACTCATTTCTCCGGTAGTCTCGAGATCTTTTCAGTGAGTTGCGGACTCACTTTGTCTTCTCAAGTTGAACGCTTGATGAGTCTTCTTCTTTTGGTCCTTACCGGATGAATCTACGGTTCGGATATGGTTTCCTCATTCTGGTGGTGGGGGCGGTGCATCCTTCTTTATCCGAGGAGGAGCCTTTCTTGACTTGGCGATCCTCTTTTTCTTGATTGTTGGAGAAGGTATTTGAGGTTCCTTCTCCGCCGGCTGCAGGGCGGTGTGCGATTTTCTTCTTCTTCTTTGGGGGCAGCAGCGTCTCTTTTTCCATTTGCATGGGTAGCTTTCTTCTTCGGAGGGGAGGCAACAACTATTTCCTCGGGGTCAGCTGATTCCCCCTTGCTGGTATCCGCCCTCTTGGCGTATGCTCTCTTCTAGGCTCCTGAAAGGTTTGCCCGAAACATCTTCTTGTTGACATGGAACGACTTTCCATGTCTGAGTGGACGACCTTCACCTCCATCAGCCGGCCAACCACAAGGCCATATCCCAAGGATCCTCTGAACGACCCATCGTCCTTGAAGGACTTATTTCCAACATTCTGGCAGAGTCTTCTGTAGACCAATTCTGCCCAGTTGACTTTATTCTCCTCCATGATCACAACCATGACGATTAGCTTGGTTTTGGATAGCTGGTTGAAGCTTCCAAACTTCATATCTACACATTTCGCGACGATGTCCATCATCTTATGGTAATCATCCTTCAGCAGCTTCTTATCAGCTATGTAGACAGCCTTCGCAGCATATTCAGGTTTGGCCACTTCCTTCCATGCAGCAGCCAAGTTGACATCAGCTTCAAATATCTCGGACACACCTTCCGACGACAGCAAACAGTGCTCCGCTAGATCTTCAGCAGTGATGGTAAACTCCTTTCTGTGAACAGACAACTTGATGCCTTCGTCAAGAACTTCAGCGTTCACGTAGAATTAGGCGACTTCTTCAACATAAGTCATCTGAAACTCCTTTGTGAGAAAGGGTTTCAGTCAAGACTTCTCGATTTTGTCGGCTATCTTCTTCACAAGGGTTTCATCGGAACCCTGTTTTACCATTCCTTCGAAATCCACGGTAGAACCAGTATGGATTTGCTTTCCTAGTTTCGTGAAATCGTAGGTTGATGCCATTTCAGTGATTTTTATCGAACGAATTTGATGAACTTGCTTTGAAGATTTGGTAGGGTTTGAGAGAAAAATGCTTTCTTTGCTTTTGGAGAGATGAACAATTTTTGAGTAATGGAAGAGAGAAACTGAACAAAATGGTATATATGGGTTATGAAAGGACGTGCTTTCGGTTTTTGAAATTTGATCAAGATCAACGGCTCAGATTTAGCACGCCGATTAGCATTTAATTTCTCGCATTTAATGTGACATCACTTATATCCAATCATAGGCTTTGTCGTGCAGCTTTTGACTGTACATGTCATTATTACGCTAACGTCATCCTTAAAAACATTCCCGCTTATTAAAAATGACTGCGTTTTTTGTCACTTAGCTCATAAATGATTCAGCTTACTCCTTAGCTGACTCAACTTTTCTTCTCTCTATTCATGTAGTGACTCGTCTGTCAGCTAACTAGATACAACTGACTTTCCGATATGACTGATTCACTTAGCTGATTCACACGTTCTGCTCTATTTTCATCTTTTCATTTTTCAACTCTTCTCCTTGAGTCTTCCGAGTGTCACTTCACCAATTAACCCTAGCTCATGCTTAAGTTCTTCAAATCTTGATTCACCCAATGTCTTTGTGAATATGCCACCTAACTGTTTGTCAGTTGAGATGTATTCTAAGGTAATGTCTTTCTTTTCAACATGATCTCTTATAAAATGATATCTGACATCAATGTGCTTTGTTCTGGAATGCAACACAGGATTTTGAGGGATTGCAATAGCACTTGTGTTATCACACATAATTGGAATCTCTTTTTCTTCTACATCATAGTCTCTCAGCTGTTGTCTCATCCATAAGACTTGGGCACAACAAATGCCCCATAATATGTACTCGGCACCGAGATGTGGCTATTGAATTTCTTCTTGCTAAACCAGAAACCAATCTGTTTCCAAGCATTTGACATGTACTGAAGTACTCTTCCTGTCAATTCTACATCCAGCATTGTCAGAGTCTGAGTAGCCAATTAGCCTGAATCCTCCTTCCTTTGGATACCAAAGGCCAACTTCTTGCCATCCCTTCAAATATCTTAGGATTCTCTTAGCTGTAGTCATATGGCTTCCTTTTGGAGCAGATTGGAATCTTGCACATACACCTACTTTGCAAAAGTGATGTCCTGCTACTTGGCCGTGTGAGATAGAGCGAGTGATCCATAAGTGCTCAGATCCGGTTTGATCCACAGGCTTGCCATCTCGCATCCATGTCCATCTTGACTGATGTATTTATTGGTATCTTCACAGAAGACTTCTCTTCCATACCAAATTTCTTCATTAAATCTTTGGTATACTTTGTTTGACTTATGAAGGTTCCATCCTCCAGCTGTTTAACTTGAAGTCCTAAAAAGAATGTCAGTTCTCCCATCATACTCATTTCAAATTTGTCTTGCATGAGGTTTGAGAACTTATCACACAACTTTTTGTTTGTGGATCCAAAAATAATGTCATCCACATATATTTGAACAAGTAGTATACTCTCTCCATCTTGAATTCTGAAGAGTGTTCTATCCACTTTGCCTTTGGTGAATCCATTATCTGTCAGAAATTGAGATAATGTATCATACCATGCTCTAGGTGCCTGTTTCAATCCATATAGGGCTTTCTTGAGCTTGTACACCTTATCTTCAAGAGTCTTCTGCTCAAATCCTAGAGGTTGTTCAACATAGACTTCTTCTTCCAATAATCCATTCAAGAATGCACTTTCTACATCCATTTGATATACAATGAAGTTCTTGTGTGCAGTATAGGCAAGAAACATTCTTATTACTTCTAATCTTGCAACAGGAGCAAATGTTTCATCAAAATCTATTTCTTCCTCTTGGCAATACCCTTTGGCTACCAATCTTGCTTTGTTTCTTACCACAGAACCTTTTTCATTCATCTTGTTTCTGAAAACCCATTTTGTGCCAATAACATTTTGATGGGTTGGTCTGTGCACCAATTTCGATACTTTGTTCCTTTCAAACTGATTCAACTCTTCTTGCATGCCTTGAATCCAATGTGTATCATCCAGTGCTTGGGACACATCTTTTGGCTCTATTTGGGAAATAAAACAAGTGAACATAGCTTCTTGTTGAGCTCTGGATCTGGTTCTTACACAATCTCTTACATCTCCAATGACTAGTTACGGTGGATGGTCTCTCGGCCATCTCACATCTGGTTGGAGTAAGTCAGCTGGATTCAGTCGTCTTGCAGCTGTGTTGTCTCGAGCAGCTCTCTCATCATCACTTAGCCGCAAATTTTCCACTTTTGTCTTTGAGATTCATCTATTTCACCTTCATCTTGATTGATTACTCGACTTTCTTCAACATAGGGACTCTTCTGCATAGTTGGCTGATTCAGCTTATCAGCTAACTTTTCTATGTTTTCTCCATTTACATTGGGTTCATCAAAAACCACATGGATAGACTCTTCTGTGACCATAGTCCTCTTGTTCAACACTCTATAAGCTTTACTTTCAGCTGAGTATCCCAAAAAGATACCTTCATCAACTTTAGCATCAAATGCCTTTAGATTATCCTTGCCATTGTTGTGGATGAAGCATTTACATCCAAATATTCTAAAGTATGAAACATTTGGCTTTCTCCATGTCCAAATCTCATAGGGAGTTTTTGTCAGCTGTCTATTTATCATGCATCTATTTTGAGTATAGCATGCAGTATTGATATCTTCAGCCCAAAATCTTTTTGGCAATCCAGCTTCAACTAACATAGTTCTTGCAGCTTCCTTGAGAGTTCTATTTCTTCTTTCTGCTACTCTATTCTACTGTGGAGTCCTTGCTGCAGATAATTCATGAGCTATACCATTTTCAATACAGTACTGAGTTATTATTCCATTGACAAACTAAATTCCTCTATCATATCTTATCTTAATAATGGTTTGACTCTTCTCATTTTGAACTCTTTTCATCAGTTGAGGTAACTTCTGCAAAGTTTCCTTCTTTTTACACATGAAGATTGTCCATGTATATCTTGGATAATCATCCACCACTACTAGAGTGTATTTCATCCCACTTATGCTAGGCTCAACTGACCAAATAGATCCATATGCAATCACGCAATATCCTTGTTGAAGATTGACTTGGCTTCTCTTTGAATGATGATTTGATCTGCTTTCCCATCCGGCATGCATCACAAACACTTTCCTTCTTGTCACATGAGTGCGTAGTCCTTCTACAAGATTACTCCTTTGCAAGCTTGTTAATTGTCTTGAAATTCGGATGACTCGACTTCTTGTGCCACGCCAACAACTTGATTCGGTTGTACTCTTTGCTAGAAGACAAGTGCTTGGTGTGGCAATCGACCAATCTACCACATACATGTTCTTCATGCGGATCGTTGAAACACTACTTCATTTGATTCGTGTTTTGATTTAGCATACTCCCATATTGAATCCAACATTATAGCCCTTGTCACAGAGTTGGGCGATGCTTAACAAGTTGAAGTTGAGGCCTTCAACGTATGCAACATCCGTGATTTCTAGTCCATTTTTCTTGATGGATCACGTGCCTCTTATTTCCCCGAGCTTCATTTCCTCCAAATATGACTTTTGCACCTCTAATCTCCTTGAATTTTGACATTTTTCTTGTTTCTGTCATATGTCCGGAGCGACCACTATCCATGTACCAGGTTCCTTGGCACTCACTGTTCCTTGAACTTGCAATCAAGGAAATTAGTTTTTAGTACCCATACTTGTGCGGGTCCCGAGGGGTTAGTTAATCTTGTAAGATGATCCAACCAACCTATAGCCAAATGATCGACTCACAAGAGGTTGCCATCTATCTCGTGCCATAATCATAATTCACTTTGGCAAATAGCTTGGGGGCTTTAGGTTCATACATCTGTCTCTTTTTGTCCGTATGCCTGTGTGTGTGTTTTAGCAATTGCCTTCTTTGGGTAGTTGTGATATTTCGAGTGTAGTGCTTGGGTGCATATGTGTGCTTTGATGATAGCTCTTTTGCCTTTGGAATGACCTTTGTTGAGTTCTAGGCCTTTGACCTTTGTTGGCATGTATTCCATGGGTCTTTCTTTGATATTTCACATTATTCCAATCGAAAAACGACTTGGGTAGTTTCTACCATTCCCATCATTTGTGTATCTTTGATAGAACTTAAGGGGATTCTAGTAGCTCTGTTTCTTCTTCACAGAGTGCTTCCTGTTTGCAGTTTGCTGAGCAACTTTGCTAGATTTCTTCTCAGCTGTTCTCTCAGCATACTCAATTGGCTGTTTTCCTTTTCCTTTATATCCAAGGCCAATTTGTTTGTGATTGTGCTTTGGAATGAATGTGTGTGCAACATTTGGTGTCTTGGATTTTTGAGATGCTTCATTACTGGAAGATCCTTTTTCCAAGATCACTCTTGGAGTTTGACTATGCACAAATATGCCTGTCTTGTCTCCACATTCTTTTTGGCTCATGATAAGGTCATCCAAGGATTTAGATGCCTTTGTGAATGAAGCAATCACATTTTTGAGATCATTTTCTCTCTTTTCTATAGCAGCTATTTCTGCTATTAGTTTAGTATTTTCAGCCTTCAGCTCTTTGTTCTCATCAGCTATGTGACTTAGAGTACTCAGCTCCTTAGTCAGCTGTGAGTTTTGTCTTTTGAGTTGGTTGTTTTCCTCATTTAAAAGTGTGTGTGAGGATTTAATGTGCTCAAAGTCTTTCATCATTTTTCCTAATAAATCATAAAGATCAGTGGGTGATGAAGTGTGTGTGTCACAATCACTATCACTAGAATCTGAGTGAGATGAGTCAGAGTGTACCTCATCTTCTTGGTCAGGTTGATCTTGTTCTTTGGCCATTAGACAAATTAAGGCTTCTTCTTCAGAGTCACTTGAGTAGTCAGCTTCACTACTTTAAGTCCATTTGTATCTTTTAACTTAGCTCTATTCCCTTCCTTGACTATGAGTGCAGCTGTTTTGGGTACAACTATCTCCTCTTGATCCTTTCTTCTCAGCTCAAACTCATAACCTTTGAGGTTTGAGAATAGTTCATGATTGGAGGTTTTTGATAGGTCCATCGAGTGCCTTAGAGCCATGGTCTTCATTTCCCACTCAGCTGGGAGGCTCCTTGTATCTTCATACACATCTCCTTCTGTGTGTATTCTTTCCCAAGTGTTGAGAGCTCATTTGTAATTTCAGTGAATCTAGTATACAGCTGGTCCATCGTTTCACCTGCAAGCATTTTAAAGTTTTCAAATTTTTGAACAACAACAGATAATTTGTTTTCCTTGATTTGCTCAGATCCTTCACAAATTAAGGTTAATTTATCCCAGATTTTTTTGGCTGTCTTGCAAGATTTGACTTTGTTGAACATGGCTTTGTCCAAAGTCTTGTAAAGTATATTCTTGGCCACATTGTCCAAGTTGTATCTTTTTCTCATCATCATTTGTCCATTCACTCTTGGTTTTGTAGGTCCCAAGGGGTGTAAGTGTAAGGTTTAGAAGGGGGTTGAATAAACCTTACCAAATTTTTGATTTAGTCCTTTTAAAAATTCGAGTTGATACTACACAAAATGTGTCCTTAGTGGACAGACCAATTTAGTTAATCAAGTAGAGTTAGTCTCTCAGACTCAATCGAGCTCTTTGGAATAACTTTGGAATAACAAATTTGTTAAGTCTAAGTTAACTCAATCGTGGTTTGTTTTTTGTGAAGTCTTAACACCCTTAAGTTTGATTAAGTAGAGATTTAGAGCTTGATTTAGTACTTAGAGATTATCTAATGGATAGCAAATATGTCGTGAAATAAAAAAGAGATATGATGCAAGAATTAAAGTCTTTGAAATGTAAATGACACAATAAGATTTTTATAGAGGTTCGAAGATGGGGTAATTCTTCTACTCCTCTCTTCTCCAACTCCCCGAGGAATCCACTAGGTATTGATCGGTATACAAAGTGGTAGCAGTCAGGATACAAGTCTTGATCACACGGTGACTTGATCCTTTGGGACTCGGTCTGAGACGCCTTGATCACTCACCGTGCTTCTGACGATGCGACTCGGCTTCTTCACAGTGGTATTTTGCCTTGCTACTACTTCACTTGCTCCAAACTCTTTGGATTTGATCACGAAGCCCTCCAAAAGCTCAAGACTTGGTTCGACCTTGAACCTTCCTACAATCCTTCGTGGAATGTAGACCCCTTGATTTTTCAGTATTTCCTCTTCAACTGATTGAAGTTATCTTTCCTTCACCAGGTGAGTGTTGGATTGATGTTCTTCGTAGTGTAGGCTTGAGGATTGAGAATATTTCAGATTTTCTAATAATTGCTTGAACGTTTTTGGTTCAGGTCTCTAGTTTATCTTCTCAAAGTCATTTCTCAGCCTTTTATAGTGATCTTTCAAAAATTTGCCCGTTGAAGAGATAGGCTTATTTTTGAAAGTCACTTGCAGTCGTTGGCTTGTCTTGTTGTAGTCATTGGAATTGCCATTTCCTCGTATGAATTGTTCTTCACCTTTTCAGAGTTCTGACACGGTGTAGTGCTTCCCATTGTTTATTCCTTTTGCACGCTTCTGGGACCGAAGCACTTTAGAATGGTTGTATGGAAATATTACTTGTTTAGGTAATTATCTTGATTTACGTAACGGATCTTTTTCGATTATCTCGACTTGATTGCATTTCCTTGCTTTCCCCGGGTGACTTAGAGTCGACTTCCAATCATGGATGACTCTTCATCACTTCAACTTGAGACTTGGCTTTTCTTGAGTTGACTTGACGATACTCCACTCACCGCATCTCGGCTACTTTCTTGATGAGAGTTCCCGTCTACTCTTCTTTGCCATACTCGGCCTTGTCTTGCAATGAGTCTTCCTTCTAGTCTCCAGTTGTCCTCTTGCATGTTTAGGCGTAGCTGACTTAACTCAGCTTGACCAGCCCTATTTATTACAATGTAGTTTACAACAAAAATGGGGTGCCAACTTCCTATTCTAAGTTTTACATGGCATTCATCAAAATATAAACAATAAATTAACTAACAGTTTTTCAACCATAGCTGGTCTAGGAGGAGCAGCCTCCTCTCCTTCAGCTGTAGCAGCTCTTCTTGCCGTTGTGTTCATCTTCATTATTTGCAGTGGCCCATCCTCTATCACTATCCACATCTCATCATGTAAAGCTGATAGATAAGTCTGCATACGAATTTTCCAGTCATCAAATTCTTCAATGGTGAACATAGGAATGCGTGTCAAATTTGCTGACATGATAATAACTTTGCGGTTTTAAAAATGGCTTTTGAAAGAACAAGTGTTAAAAAAAACTTCTTTGAAAGATTGGAGATCTAGTTCAGTAACCAGTGCGGTAGGCTCAATGAACCAACTGCTCTGATACCACTTGTAGATCCCAAGGGGTGTGAGTAAGGTTTAGAAGGGGGGGTTGAGTAAACCTTACCAACTTTTCAAATTTAGTCCTTTTAAAATAGTTCAGAGTTAATTTCACAACTATGTCCTTGATGGACAGACTAAGTTAGTTAACCAAATGAGTTAGCCACTCAACAGGACTCGAGTGTTGATAGAATAACTCAGCTGTTTAGTCTAATACTTAACTTGGTTGTGATGAAATTTTCAGCGGAAGACTTAACACCCTTGAATTTGGTTTAAGTTTGTTTTAACACTTGGTTTTAGCACTTTGTTAATTATCAGTTGGATAGCAAATTATCGTGAGATATAAAATGATATGCGAAAATTAAATCTTTGAAATGTAAATGACACAATAATTTTTATAGAGGTTCGAAGATGGGGTAATTATTCTAATCCTCTCTTCTCCAACTCCTGGAGGAATCCACTAAGTATTGATCAGAGTACAAAGTGGTTATCAGTCCAGATACAAGTCTTGATCACACGGCTGACTTGATCCTTTGGGACTTAGTCTAGAGATGCCTTGGTCACACAGTTGGCTTCTCATCCGACTCAACTTCTTCACAGAGCGGCTGTTTTGCTACCTCAGCTCACTTGCTCAAGCTTCTTGGATTTGATCACGAAGCCCTCCAATAATTTGAGACTGGTTCGACCTTGAACCTTTCTACAATCCTCCTGGGAATGTAGACCCCTTTTGATTCTTCAAAAGTTTCCTCTTCAACAGTTAGAAGTTGTCTTTCCTTCACAGCTTGGTGTTGGATTGATTTCCTTCGAAATTTAGGCTTGAGAATTTGCTTGAATATCTTGAGAATATTTTGCAGGTTACAGTTCGAATGATAGCTTGAATGGTTCAGGTTGTTAAGGTAACCTTTTCTCAAAGTGATTCCTCAACCTTTTATAGTGAGCTTTCAAAATTTGCACGTTGAAGAGATAGACTGATTTTCAAAAGTCACTTGTGTTCATTGGCTTGTCTTGTTGTAGTCCTTGATATTGACATTTCCTCGTATTAAATGAACATTCAGCATTTCCCATTGGTTTATTCCTTTTGTACGCTTCTGGGACTGAGCACTTTAAGACATGGCAGCATGGAAGTATTACTTATTTAGGTAATATTCTTGACTTTTGTGAAATGGATTCTTTTCAGTTAACTCCTCTTTGCAGCTGCCTTTTCCCCAGGTGACTTGAGTCTGCTCCAATGATTGAAAGACTCATCTGTCACTTCAACTTGACTTGGCTTCTTGAGTTGACTTGACTGACACTTCACACAGTTGTATCCCAGCTGATACTCCTTCAGTCGAGTTCTTGTCTTTTCCTCCTTGCCATACTCAGCAGTTTCACAACGAAATCTTCAATTCAGTCTTCAGTTGACTTTTTGTATATCCAGGCATAGCTGACTTAACTCAGCTCGTACAACCCTATCTATTACAATACAAATTACAAGAAAAATGGGGTGCCAACTTTCTAGTCTAAGTTTTAAATGGCTTTCATCAAAATCTAAACAACAAATTTCCCAACACTAATGATTTTACTTTGGAGAATGATAGTGTAAGAATGACTAAGTACGATTTACCGATGATGCCTTTGCGTTATACATCCAAATTACTTGTACAAGCTTAAGTATGGGACTTTGACCTGTGGTTTGGGTATCACAGATAAGATACGTCAAGGATATGAATACCACATGATCTTGACTAGATGTCGCTACTAAGTATTTTGTAAGTTATAATGTCTAAGTTATGAACTGTGTTTGTGTGATGATTATCCAGGATTATTCGGGGTACTATTGCGATTCAAACACTTATATGATATTTGAATTGGTTAATTAAATGAGTTGGTTGATTGTGGCTTAGTTGTCGATTATTTAAGTATTGATTAACTAATGATGAGATGGATACTAATACTTTATCTAAGGTATTTAAGAAGTGTGACTTTATCCGGAATAATGAAGGTCCGTGTGGATATAGGAAATTGAGATTTCTATCAAGATTTTAGCAGAAGCGACTCCTATAATTACAACCTTGGAAATTACTTATTTAATGATTGATGAGGTCTCAACTATTATATATTGGTGGATGAAAATTTTGGGTTGACCTTATACTTTAGCGATGAAATCTACAATCAATTGTTCAAGGAAAGATACGACGTTATTAATAAGTGTCGACTGTTTAGTTAAATCGAGACTATTGTTATAAGTACCACTTTCTTAAGTGAAGGAAATATTGGCTAGCTGTAAATGATATATTCAGGATTTGGATTATAAGATATATATGAGCCACTAATTATGGGAACAGTGCATTAGAGCGATATGTGGAGTTATATATGATTGGCTAAGCGATAATCAAATAGTGATGCAAATATTACGGATCACATGAATAGGGTACTATGAATAGTGTTTGTTACATGGTAAAGAGAAGAAATTTGAGTACCACTAAGATTGTTAGAGATATTTTTACAGAATGGTTATTGGATGTTGACTGATGTGAACTTGGATCGGATATAAGCGCCTCTAAGCCGCCTGAGTTTTGATATTGAGGATATGATAGATCCTTCATGAATAGACACATTAAGTATGAATCTTGTCTTTAATTTGAAAAGAATTATTTCAGAAGAGAATTTGGGGACCAAATTCCTTTAAGGAGGGGAGGATGTGAGACCCAGATTTTTCAACCGTAGACAACACAACCGCGGATATTATTTTTTTTCTTTTTTCTTCCGATACAATTTTTAAATATTTCGATAATTTATTCTTATATTTACTATTTATTTTGCGATTCGTATTATGATAATGAATCTAGCGTCGATTATCTATTTCATATTAATGATCTTTGAATACTTTCTACTAAATTAGTATTTTAAAAATACAATACCTTTGTCTTGAAAGATTATTTAGTAAACATTATATTTTTGAAACAATTGTACTTGAGGTTTACCTTATATAAAAATTCAACGTTAGATTGAAATAGCAAGTGTCTCATACTTGATTTTGTCAACTTACTTATTACTTGATTTAACTAATTTATATTTGGAATAATTTTTATTTTATGGTGTTTGTCAATGACACTTATTTTCACTTCTTTAACCTTTGTCGATTTCTTTTGACTTTTAACGCGGGCTTTCAACCGGTTCACCTTGTTCTTGAGCGGCTAGCTAATAAAACTCTTTTACAATAATATATTTATTTTTATTTGAAAATTTCGAAATTAAAATTTATATATTTCAAATAATTGTATAATTTTATTAATTACTTAACTGATATTTTTTTACTAGTACTCTTGATTTTAATTTTATTTAGTACCTTAGAAGATATGTGATGATACAACACTTGGGAATTATTAGACACCTTATAACTTAGATGGCTCATTACATAAGTGATTATGGTATTGCTAAGTGATTGTGGGATTCATAAGTGAATTTTTTTTGGACTTGATATCTAACACCATTATTATCATTTGAGAAAAAAAAAAGAAAATTTGGAGAGAATGCCTTGTGCTTGGACGTCCATGAGAGGGAAATGATGCCAAATTCATTCAACATCCCACAATTTTTAAAATATCCTCCATTCCCCACCAATCCTCCATATATATATATATATATATATATATATATATATATATATATATATATATATATATATATATATGGGGAGGGTTATATAGGACCCCTATTATATGAGTACGTAGGACCGGATCCATGCCGCAAATAAATTGATTTCAATGGTTGAGATTAATCATGCTTGATCTTTGATAAATCATTCGAAAAAGCCATAGGAGGGTAAATTAGTCCATATAGTAATAAGTTATGGTAGCTAAATCTAGTAAATCCCACTAAAATAGGATGAGTTACAATCAAAGTCCACCATATCTCAAGTTATTGAAATAAATCGTTCACTTCATGTCACCTTTCTCCACCGTTTCAGAATCGAGATATTCTCACAATTCACGAAAAATTCGTCATCTGCGCATTTGAATCAAGAAAAAAGGAATGAATGACACATATGAAGAATGCTTCAATACTAATGAAGAACAAGGTAACACTTTTTCTTGCCTTGAAATTGTTTACATTGTCCATTTTTTTCAATCCTTAAAATTTGATTCGTAATTTTTCCTAAAATCAATGATTCGATCAATCATTTTCTTTTTTTTTGTAATTATTACCCAAAGAATATGCTTATGCGTGTACGTAATATTGCTTATGCCTGAAAATAACATGCTTACAAATGTGAACTTCTTGGTAGTCCGAAAAAGACTTATCTTCATCCCATTTTTTTGTGTGTGTATGTTTACCCAAAGTGAGTTGCTTATTCGTTATGATAAATGTGCTTTCAATTGCCTACGAATGTGCTTATGAGTACCAACATACTTTCGAACACCTACAATTTAGTTCCTCGTCCACATTTTTTTTCTTCTTCATAGTAACCCGAGAAAGTTGCTTATTTGTATCCATAATATTGCTTATCCGTGAATACTAATATGCTTATAATTATGAACATATAGTCAAGCATGAAATTCAATTCTTCGTCCCCCATTTTCTTCATAGTAACCCGAGAAAGTTGCTTATTCGTATCCATAATATTGCTTTATTATTTCTTTTTGTTGAAACAAATTGTAATTGCAAGTGTTCCGCGAAGGATTGAAATAACAACGGATTCATCTCCGAATGGATACCAAAATGTGTTGTAGTGTTGTAGTATTGCCAACAACGCAAGCCAAAATAAGAGAAGCGGCCGAAATGAAGTCGAAGAGCCGACTTGAGTCAAAAAGAGAAAGCAATCAAGGCCGGGCGAGTAAATTGAAGAGGCGTTGTGGGAAATGTAGAGAAATAGGTTCGCACAATAGCGGGACGTGCGACAAGTAGAATTCACTCTTTTTTGTCGTTATTTTTGAATTCCATGTTTGATAATCTTGCTTATTTATCCATATTTTACCGCTTAATGTTTATGTTTATTGCGAAACGTTTGAATATTGCTGTTTAATTATTATTACCTTGCACTTTGCTTATTTATTATCTTTTGTAATGCTCAAAAGAGAAAAATGAACATAATTGATATTGCTAATAGTATAAAATACCATGATGGTACATGCTTACAAGTCCATTGACTTCTACTTACAAAGCATTTGAATCCACCTTACAAAATGTTTGAATCTTGCTAAAAATATAAGATACTTGAAATGATAAAATATTTGAAATAGTGCTTACATGTCAACAGACTTACGCTTACAAAGCATTTGAATTACTCTTCAAAATATTTCAATCTTTGCTAAAAGTATAAGATACTTGAAAAGATAAATCATTTGAATACTGCTTACAAGGCAATTGACTTCTGCTTACAAAGAACTCGAACATTGCTTAAAAAATTGAAATAATGCTAGAAACATTATAAGAAACCAGGAAGGTGACTACTTATAATAGAGTTGAATTCTGCTTACAGACTAAATGAATATTGCTTACATAAGCAACTGAATTCTGTTTTGAAGAAAATATAACCACCATGAACTACAAAGTACTTCAAAAACAAACAAATTTACAGTGTCTGTAAAACACTCTAGTAACCAAGACTTTCATCAAAAAAGTACGAAGCAACAAAATGTTTCGGATTGATTCTATTTCATTTTGGCAAACTCGTTCGCCCGTCCCAAGACCACCTCCCTCTGCTCCTTCATTGCGTCCATACAAATAGCAGCTGTATACTTTCTACGCATCATCAATAGTTGCGTCTCGTCGTTTTTTCGGAGCCCGCTATCATCTAGCACTTTTTTACCTTTGTCCTTCTCCATCTTTTTCTTACTACTCGCCTCTGCAGGACATCGATAATCGCCGCTTCCTCTTCTTACTCACCTTAGCCACTGTTGCGTTACTCTTCTTGCTCTCTTTTGCCATTTCCAAAAGAAACACTAACAAAAATAAGGTGGCAAATAGTCATTTAACTGAGTCATTTATTAACAGAAAAAAAACATTAAGCATACTGTATGAAACAAGTAAGCATGATATAGAATGTGCATAAGCGTAATTGTCAATACCAATAAACAGTACACAACATCAAACAGTCAAACCCCCAAACTTAGAAAAAAAAAGTGGGAAATGCTAATTACCTTTTGTATGAAAGCATTATATAAAACATGCATAAGCATAACATAAAATATAAACAAGCAAAATTATCGGCAACAAAATGCATTTTAAAATCCCATTAGAGCCATCTACCAGACTTCATTTTTTCAGATAATAAAGACAGTTTAAAACAAAAACACAAAGAAATCCTAACCATTTCGTACATACTTGGATATATATAAGCATACTACAAAAACATAGATAAGCGATATTTTTGCCTCATTAAAGCGATCAACCAACACTTGTGAAAACACAGATGTGACCATGGTTATTGACAATAATAAGCAACTTTTGCCTCAATAAAACAATATCCCAATAATTCTGAAATACTAGGAAATACTAATTTCTACCCTTCCCCCCTTTTGACAGTAAGAACTAAAATATATTTAAGCATAATTCATAACAATCATAAGCATATTAACAACAACAATATGCAATGTTAAAAACAAAATCCAGCAATAACAAAAATTCTACATAAAAATTCAATAAAAATATAAAAAAAGAAAAGACGAAATAAAAAGAGAAAAAATATTGCCCTACCTACAATGTGGGTGAATGCACTGTTGCCGCGTCGAAATAATACTTCACAGATTTGGGTGTATTTTCAGCGAAAATGAGGGTTTCCAAAATTGCTTCTTCTGGGAAAAATCCACAATGCCTGATTGATGTAAAAAATGTTTGCTCAACTTTAAATTTGATTTTCGGTCGACGCGGGAGTTTGATTTTTGACCGAAGGTTTGGGGTTTTTCACAACGGGTTAAGTTGGAGACGGCTAGAATGGAGAATACCACTTGAAGGATAAAAACTTGGGATGGTTATTCTCACGTTGACAGTGGTTTCGGTGGTTTGCAGAGGAGAAAGTTTGCAAAGATGACATTTGGGGGAGAAGACGGGTTTGCAATGAAGAAGGGATTGAAAAGAATATGACTCTTTGTTTACCAAAGAATAGAAGATATGCAGTATCTCACGTCCCTAAAACAATTCCTAATTTTTAGCCTACTACCAAAAATAATTTTCCTCCCAAAAATTGATCTTAATTAAAATTACCAAGATGTCCTTTTTTTAATTAAGTTAAATATTAAATAATGGTAAAATCTGATTAATCTCAACCGTTTAAAAATTAAATCAATGACTCAGATTCGGTCTCGTGTACTCACCTAAGTTATGTGGACTCACCTGATCTAAATCCTATATATATATATATATATATATATATATATATATTATTCATTTCTTTAACTACAACCCCATACCTTTTGACCAACCTTATTCTCCATGTTCCCTTGACCCATGTTAGCCTACACAATACCCATATCACCTTGTTCCTCATGCAAACAACAAGACAACACATCACCTCCTAACCCCGCCAACCAATCGGTCATACCCTCAAACAACACAAGAAAAATTCCATCTTTTCATCCAACACTCCTCACTCAAACTTTCTCCCAACTTCTCTCTACATTTCTCTCTTTCTCCTTCTTTCTTCTCACTATTCACATTCTTTCATACTTAGCAAAATTTTACAAAAACTTCTTCTTACTTAAGAAGAATTCGAACCCCTTGAGCAAGGTCAAGAAAAAAAATTGCTTCTTCTTCAATCACTTCTACAACTTTCAAGCCTTTCTTTTTATCTACTAATCTAAGTCATTAAGGAGACTTGGACACAAGCTTGAAAGGACTTTCAACCATCACTAGAAAACAAGATATCAAGGTAAAAATTGGAGTTTTAGTACCTTCTTCTTCTTCCCTATTAATTTCGAATTTTAACACCAAAATTATATTTTTTTGAGGTGATTAGGGGCTGACCGTGGAGCTTGGGTTAATAGGTGGTCAAGTTCTTAAGAAGGTCATCTATTTTGACTATAAACTCTCAACTACACAAGGTACATGTAGCACTCTTGGTCCTATTCGAAATTTTCCCTCCTTATCTCAATTCTCCATTTTCTAACTCAAAATCCTTGTAATGTTGACTTAGGGGCTGCCTTAAGTGAAGTTGGATTCCTCAAGGTTTAGTGATTTATCACTCTTACACCAATTATCCAAACAAACAAGGTGGGTGGAAAAATATTTCCAACTTGTAGGTGTTTTTCTCAAATGCAAGTAGTATTTTGTTATTGAGCACTTGAGATATAAATATTATGTATTGTATGTTAATTTCTTGTATCAAGTTGTGAAAATTCTCAAGTGTTGCTCAAAAATGCTATTTATTGAAATTTAGGTGCATGCATGTACAATTTATTGTTGTATTTGATGAATTCTTGTATGAAATGGACATGCATGTGTATGATCCTTGGAATACATGTTTTGTATGACTTATAACTTGGACAAGTCGATCATAATTGATTAAATTTCAATTTTTGGACTTAAAATGCAAAAATAGAAAGTTGGTGGACTTAATTGTAAGAAGAAAAAAAACTTAAGGGACCCCTCGGCAATTTTCAAATTTTGGGACTGTAATCAGGTTCAAAAACGATGTTTGGACATTTTAATAAAGTTTTAAGAATTTTTAGATAAATAAAATCAACCTTTAAAAGCCCAAGGACTAGATTGTAAAATTTTAGAAGTTTAAGGGCTACATTGCAATTTTCGAAACTGTACCAGACCATATTTTTAAAATTTGAAATTTTAACTCGTAAGGTACTGGAAATAACATATTCTAAGTGTATTCCAAAAATCCAAGTGTTTAGAGCTTGGAAAGTAATTTTATAAAAATTGAGGGACCAAATTGTAAAAGATTAAACTTGAGGACCAAAATGAAATTTCCAGGACCTATACAGTCCATGTACCTAGAAATACTAATTTAACTATAAATTAATGATATTTTGGACCCAAGGTTCAAATCTCATAAAAATTGGACCCCTAAAAGCCTTAAGGGCATTATTTTAAAATGGGACAAAAATGAAATTTTCAAAAGTTAAGGGACCTATACTTATTTATTTTTAAAACTGTTTTTGTTCCAATATTCCACTGACCTTAGTGACAATTTTCAACTGGAATCACATTAAAAGCCCTTCCGGTTTGTGAGTTCCAATTATTTTAAACTTAGGGCCGGAAATGACAATTTTAACAAATTTGGGGCCAATGTGAGAATTTTATAAAAACTCAACCTCAAAACTTTAAAAACCTGAATATATAAACAATTTATAGAATTTAGGAACTGACATCATTATTTTTCAAGATCGGGACATTATTTACTCAATTTTAGCCCCAAAAGTGTTGGTTTTTACATAAACGGGGCTAAGTGTAAATTTTCGTTTTAACAAGGACCTAACTCAAATTATTTTTCTTCTAAAGAAACAGACCTGGACCCTCTGACTTTAATAATTAATTAAAATATTTTATTTTCTCAAAAATCCCTTGACTCATCGGATCGTTTTGACCGATTAATACACGATCGCGAGACGACTTCCTCGTCTTGCGATTTCGAATATATAATGGGACTTATGTTCCACCTAATCTTTCAAGATATCGAAGATTGTTTATCCTCTCAATAATCGTCTTCACCCCAATAACTCCACCAACGCCATAATTGCCACTCGCAATTTTCGAAATTTTTTCCTGAATTGCTTCCCTGGATCAATAATACTCGACTACCTGGTTGACTACCCGACTTGTATTTACTTTCTGCTGAGTCAACTTGGTGTGTCGAGCTCACCCGATCGGAATGGATACGTCGGGGGATGGAACCGGCTCATTGCTATTCCACTCTCTCGGCCCCATCGTCCCTAATCCCGCAACTGAGGGACGAAGTTTGTCCAAGAGAAGCGGGTCGTAGTACTTAAGGTATAATCATGATTACAACAATTCGGGCCTAGCTAGCTCTACTGTGGATTTGTCTTTGCTGTGGAGCGATAAGATGACATGTCTTGGACCATCTTGCTCGGAGAGTTACAAGGAAGAACAAAAGAATCGTTGTGCTCATCCACACGATTAAGTTAATCGGACCCGTTTGGTTGGCGCAATAAATCCGTACGCAACCGCTACTTGTATTGCATTGGTTGGCGCTACAAATCCGTACACAACCACTACTTGTCTTGCATAGGAATGGCATTGCATTCCGTATGCAATCCCACCTATCTTGCCTGAATCATATTGTGCATGTGTGACCACGAACTATTTCTTAAACTGTATAAGTATATTACTTAAATATATTTATCACCACGCTTATGGATCATGTGTGAAATCATGCATCATATTTCACGCGTTTTTCATACAATGTTTTTTCTCGCATTAACTATATATATAGCCACACTTGCACACGATCACCCCATCCACTGAGATTTCTGTCTCATCCCCTCCTATTTTCAAACCTTTAGATGAGGACTATGTTCAAGATGTCGAACCGGCCACAGAGTGATTACCCTCGACCCGCCTGTCGAACTTGCATCCTTTTTCTGATGATTGTACTTATTTCATGTACTTCTGCTAATGTTGGACTCCCATTTATCATGCTACTCTTTTCTCTCTCTTTGACTGTAATTTAAGGGCGTAGGACCCTTTGACATTTAAGATTTGGATATGGTGTACTTTACATTTTAGTTTTAGCCTGTAAACTTATTCGGGTAATTATGTCGGATGTATTTGGACGTTGTTGGACCTTAGATGTAATTCGTACTTATGTTTATTTTTATTTTCGCTGCTTTAGACTCTGTTTCACTTGGGATTGTTGTATCATTTGTCTAGACTGTTGAGTTTATTTCTGTTTAAGTGGTTGATCGTCATCGCGTCCCGTCTGGGGCGTGATAGTTTAAGTGGTATCAGAGCTCGGTTAGTAAGATGGAAACTTAAACCGAGCTAACCCAGGATAGGTTCTTGTGCCTTGGGTTGGGCATCGCTACTGGATGGCCCAAGTTGAATCTTGTATGAACTTTTGAACTCTTTTGGGTTGTCATAGTGTTAAAATACCCGGATATTTCTCCGTTTGGACATAGGTGATTTAGAAATTCCTTCATTGAAGGCTAATGCCCTGTTATGATGAGACTTAATGGATATAAGGTTATCACTTGATATTATATGATTTGGTTATAGGATATATTATGGGATCTAGATGCCTAATGATATTACTTTGGAGAATTATAGTGTGGAGATGACTAAGTATGATTTACCGATGATGCCTTTGCGTTATACATCGAAAATACTTGTACAAGCTTAAGTATGGGACTTTGACCTATGGTTTGGGTATCACAGATAAGATACATCAAGGATATGAATATCACATGATCTTGACTAGATGTCGCTACTAAGTATTTCGTAAGTTATAATGTCTAAGTTATGAACTGTGTCTGTGTGATGATTATCTAGGATTATTCGGGGTACTATTGCGATTCAGACACTTATATGATATTTGAATTGGTTAATTAAATGAGTTGGTTGATTGTGACTTAGTTGTCGATTATTTAAGTATTGATTAACTAATGATGAGATGGATACTAATACTTTATATAATGTATTTAAGAAGCGTGACTTTATCCGGAATAATGAAGGTCCGTGTGGATATAGGAAATTGAGATTGCTATCAAGATTTTAGCAGAAGCGACTCCTATAATTACAACCTTGGAAATTACTTATTTAATGATTGATGAGGTCTCAACTATACTATATTGGTGGATGAATATTTTGGGTTGACCTTATACTTTAGCGATGAAATCTACAATCAATTGTTCAAGGAAATATACGACGACATTAATAAGTGTCAACTGTTTAGTTAAATCAAGACTATTGGTATAAGTACCACTTTCTTAAGTGAAGGAAATATTGGCTTGCTGTAACAAACAATGATATATTCGGGATTTGGATTATAAGATATATATGTTGAGCCAATAATTATGAGAACATTACATTAGAGCGATATGTGGAGTTATATATGATTGGCTAAGCGATAATCTAATAGTGATGCAAATATTACGGATCACATGAATAGGGTACTTTGAATAGTGTCTGTTACATGGTAATGAGAAGAAATTTGAGTACCACTAAAATTGTTAGAGATATTTTTGCAGAATGATTATTGGATGTTGACTGATGTGAACTTGGATCGGATATAAGCGCCTCTAAGCCGCCTGAGTTTTGATATTGAGGATATGATAAATCCTTCATGAATAGACACATTAAGTATGAATCTTGTCTTTGATTTGAGAGGAATTATTTCAGAAGAGAATTTGGGGACAAAATTCCTTTAAGGAGGGAGGATGTGAGAACCCAGATTTTTCAACCGTAGACAACACGACCGTGGGTATTATTCTTTTTTCTTTTTTCTTCCGATACAATTTTTAAATATTTCGATAATTTATTCTTATATTTACTATTTATTTTGTGATTCGTATTATGATAATGAATCTAGCGTCGATTATCTATTTCATATTAATGATCTTTGAAAATATTCTACTACTAAATTAATATTTTAAAAATACAATACCTTTGTCTTGAAAGATTATTTAGTAAACATTATATTTCCGAAACAATAGTACTTGAGGTTTACCTTATATAAAAATTCAACTTTAGATTGAAATAGTAAGTGTCTAATACTTAATTTTGTCAACTTACTTATTACTTGATTTAACTAATTTATACTTGGAATCATTTTTATTTTATGGTGTTTGTCAATGACACTTATTTTCACTTCTTTAACCTTTGTCGATTTCTTTTGACTTTTAACGCGGGCTTTCAACCGGTTCACCTTGTTCTTGAGCGGCTAGCTAATAAAACTCTTTTACAATAATATATTTATTTTTATTTGAAAATTTCGAAATTAAAATTTATATATTTCAAATAATTGTATAATTTTATTAATTACTTAACTGATATTTTTTTACTAGTACTCTTGATTTTAATTTTATTTAGTACCTTAGAAGATATGTGATGATACAACACTTGGGAATTATTAGACACCTTATAACTTATATGACTCATTACATAAGTGATTATGGAATTGATAAGTGATCGTGGGATTCATAAGTGAATTTTTTTTGGACTTGATATCTAACACCATTATTATCATTTGAGAAAAAAAAAAGGAAATTTGGAGAGAATCCTTTGTGCTTGGACGTCCATGAGAGGGGAAATGATGCCAAATTCACTCAACATCCCACAATTTTTATAATATCCTCCATTCCCCACCAATCCTCCATATATATATATTATTCATTTCTTTAACTACAACCCCATACCTTTTGACCAACCTTATTCTCCATGTTCCCTTGACCCATGTTAGCCTACACAATACCCATATCACCTTGTCCCTCATGCAAACAACAAGACAACACATCACCTCCTAACCCCCCCCAACCAATCAGTCATACCCTCAAACAACACAAGAAAAATTCCATCTTTTCATCCAACACTCCTCACTCAAACTTTCTCCCAACTTCTCTCTACATTTCTCTCTTTCTCCTTCTTTCTTCTCACTATTCACATTCTTTCATACTTACCAAAATTTTATAAAAACTTCTTCTTACTTAAGAAGAATTCGAACCCCTTGAGCAAGGTCAAGAAAACAAAATTGCTTCTACTTCAATCACTTCTACAACTTTCAAGCCTTTCTCTTTCATCTACTAATCTAAGTTTATGTTTCATTTTGAGGTACAATTAGAGGTTTCAACTTGAAGTCATTACGGAGACTTGGACACAAGCTTGAAAGGACTTTCAACCATCACTAGAAAGCAAGATATCAAGGTAAAAATTGGCGTTTTAGTACCTTCTTCTTTTTCCCTATTAATTTCGAATTTTAACACCAAAATTATATACTTTTTTTTGAGGTGATTAGGGTCTGACCTTGGAGCTTGGGTTAATAGGTGGTCAAGTTCTTAAGAAGGCCATCTATTTTGACTATAAACTCTCAACTACACAAGGTAAGTGTAGCACTCTTGCCCTATTCAAAATTTTCCCTCCTTATCTCAATTCTCCATTTTCTAACTCAAAATCCTTGTAATGTTGACTTAGGGGCTGCCTTAAGTGAAGTTGGAATCCTCAAGGTTTAGTGGTATATCACTCTTACACCAATTATCCAAACAAACAAGATGGGTGCAAAAATCTTTCCAACTTCTAGGTGTTTTTCTCAAATGCAAGTAGTATTTTGTTATTGAGCACTTGAGATATAAATATTATGTATTGCATGTTAATTTCTTGTATCAAGTTCATAGTTCATTCCAGGAGGTGTCTAGTTTTCATGCCGAGCTACTAGCACTGGAGATGGGACTGCAGCACACCCGACAATTTTCATTGCAGATTTGGATCGAGTTGGACGCGGCGGCGGTGGTCACCACGATCACATCTAGTTGCCTTGGCTCTTGGCAGGTTCAACATACATTGATTCGGATTCGGAACATGCTGAGGGACCTTTAGTATTCGATTTCCCACATACACAGAGAGGGGAATCGACCAGTAGATCATCTAGCGGAGTTGGGAGCTGCTGCCCTTGGAAATCATATTGTTTATGAGGGCACGACTTCTCACCAACTTCTAGCGCTCATTCGGATGGACCAGCTGGGATATCCGAGCATTAGATTTTTATTGCGCATTAATTCTCCTTGTATTTTTTAGATATCTCATTATGATAGTCTGTATAGATGTCGTAGTGATAGTTTTCTTGCTTTTTGATTTTCTCCCCTCGTGATGGGACATGACATTGTATGATACTTTGATTATTTGATCTACAGGTAGGGGATCACGCCTCAATTCCCCACCCCCAGGGTGTTATTTTGCATAAAAAGAAAATTTCTTGTATCAAGTTGTCAAAATTCTCAAGTGTTGCTCAAAAATGCTATTTATTGAAATTTAGGTGCATGCATGTACAATTTATTGTTGTATTTGATGAATTCTTGTATGAAATGGATATGCATGGGTATGATCCTTGAAATCCATATTTTGTATGACTTATAACTTGGACAAGTCGAGCATAATTAATTAAATTTCAATTTTTGGACTTAAAATGCAAAAATAGAAAGTTGGTGGACTTAAGGGACCCCTCTGCAATTTTCAAATTTTGGGACTCTACTCAGGTTCAGAAATGATTTTGGACATTTTAATAAAGTTTTAAGAGTTTTTAGATAAATAAAATCAACCTTTAAAAGCCCAAGGACTAGATTGTAAAATTTTAGAAGTTTAAGGGCTACATTGCAATTTTGAAAACTGTATCAGACCCTATTTTTAAAAGTTTAACTCTTAAGGGACTGGAAATAACATATTTTAAATGTATTCCAAAAATCCAAGTGTTTAGAGCTTGTAGAGTAATTTTATAAAAATTGAGGGACCAAATTGTAAAAGATTAAACTTGAAGACCAAAATAAAATTTCCAGGACTTATAATGTCCATGTACCTGGAAATACTAATTTAACTATAACTTAATGATATTTTGGGCCAAAGGTTCAAATCTCATAACAATTGGACCCCTAAAACCCTTAAGGGCAATTATTTTAAAATGGGACAAAAATGAAATTTTCAAAAGTTAAGGGACCTATACTTATTTCTTTTTAAAACTGTTTTTGTCCCAATATCCCACTGACCTTAGTGACATTTTTCAACTTGAATCACATTAAAATCCCTTCCGGTTTGTGAGTTCCAATTATTTTAAACTTAGGGCCAGAAATGACAGTTTTAACAAATTTGGGGTCAATGTGAGATTTTTATAAAAACTCGACCTCAAAACTTTAAAACCCTTAACCTCTAAATAATTTATAGAATTTAGGAACTGACCTCATAATTTTTCAAGGTCGGGACATTTATTTATTCAATTTTAACCCCAAAAGTATTGGTTTTTATAAACGGGGCTAAGTGTAAATTTTCTTTTTAACAATGACCTAACTCAAATTATTTTTCTTCTAAAGAAACAGTCCTGGACCCTCTGACTTTAATAATTAATTAAATTATTTTAATTTCTCAAAAATCCCTTGACTCATCGGATCGTTTTGACCGATTAATACACGATCGCGGGACGACTTTCTCGTCTTGCGATTTCAAATCTATAAGGGGACTTATGTTCCACCTAATCTTTCAAGATATCGAATATTGCTTATCCTCTCGATAATTGTCTTCATCCAAATAACTCCACCAACGCCATAATTGCTACTCGCAATTTTCAAAAAATTTTCCTGAACTGCTTTCCTGGATCAATAATACTCGACTGCCTGGTTGACTACCTGAACTTGTATTTACTTTCCTGACTGAGTCAACTTGGTGTGTCGAGCTCACAGTCGTAATGGATAAGTTGGGAATGGAACCGGGCAACTCGACTGCTATTCCACTCTCCGGCCCCATCGTCCTAACCCGGCAACTGAGGGACGGAGTTTGTCCAAGGGAAGCGGGCCGTAGTACTTGAGGTATAATCATGATTATGACAATTCGGGCCTAGCTAGCTCTACTGTGGATTTGTCTTTGCCTATGGAGCGATAAGGTAACATGTCTTGGACCATCTTGCTCGGGGAGTTACAAAGAAGAACGAAGGAATCGCTGTCTGATCCACACAATTCTGGAGTTAATCGGACCCATTTGGTTGGCGCTACAAATCCGTACGCAACCGCTACTTGTATCGCATTGGTTAGCGCTACAAATCCGTACGCAACTACTACTTTCTTTCATAGGATTGGCGTTACATTCCGCATGCAATCCTACCTGTCTTGCCTGAATCATATAGTGCATGTGTGACCATGAACTATTTCTTAAACTGTATAAGTATATTACTTAAATATATTTATCACGACGCTAGTGGACTGTGTGTGAAATCATGCATCACATTTCACGCATTTTTCATACAACTGTTTTTCTCGCATTAACTATATATATAGCCACACTTGCACACGATCACCCCATCCACTGAGATTTCTGTCTCATCCCCTCCTATTTTGTAATCTTTAGATGAGGACTATGTTGAAGATGTCAAACCGGCCGCAGAGTGATTATCCTCGCCCCACCTATCGAACTTGCATCATTTTTCTGATGATTGTACTTATTTCATGTACTTCTGCTAATGTTGGACTCCCATTTATCATGCTACTATTTTCTCTCTCTTTGACTGTAATTTAAGGGCGTAGGACCCTTTGACATTTAAGATTTGGATATGGTGTACTTTACATTTTAGTTTTGGCCTGTAAACTTATTCGGGTAACTATGTCGGATGTATTTGGACGTTGTTGGACCTGAGATGTAATTCGTACTTATGTTTATTTTTATTTCTGTTGTTTTAGACTCTGTTTCACTTGTGATTGTTGTATCATTTGTCTAGACTGTTGGGTTTATTTCTGTTTAAGTGGTTGATCATCGTCGCGTCCCGTCTGGGACGTGACATATATATAGGATAATTACAAAAACACCCCTGAGGTTTGGGTTAATTACAAAAAAAGAACCAAAATTGTTTCAAAATTAAAAATGCCGCCTCATATTTGTTTTTGTCTTAAATTTAAGGAGGTTACTATAACATCTATATAACTAATAAGGTGCACATGCGTTGCACCTAAACCATAGGAGTTTACTACTTTATTTCCAAATTAATATTATTTAAATAAATTTAGTTATTATACAATATTGTTCGTGGAAGTTTACAAAGAAAGCAAAATTTTCATTCGTATGAATCAACAATGAATAGTTCATGTTATAGAATCTTTCATCGATTACCTTAAGTGGCTAAAATATCCTCTCTTGCCTCTGGAATTCTGTGAAAATCTTTCAACGAAAATATTTGTTAATTAAATTAAATTTCAAAAAGAAAAGAATAAATACGCGAATACAATACCATTTTTGCTGATCAAATACATGTACGTTGTCAGTTGAAGTAGTGTCAATTTTACCAACTTGTAACTGCACCTGGAAAAAATTCAAAAGCGAAAATGAATATCTTTTTCGTCCCTTCAACATTTTTTTCTTGGGGAATTGTTCCGACATTTCAATAGTTGAAATGAATTACATCAATGGCGATGTTGGAAACGCTTAACAATGGGTTTGGATATTCTACATTGTTTGTGTGTATAAACCAAATATGAATAAAAGCTACTTAAAAACTTAGGCAGTGCAGAAAGAAATTTAAATCAGATAAATGCATTTCGCCAATTGAACCTTCTCGAACTGTTTTCTTTTGGAAGTGAAATGTCTTGTGCTAAAATAACAAATTCCAATAAGAACAAGAGGACTAAAAACACATAATGAACTTTGAAATACTTGTTAGATAAATATTTTCATCATGATTTTGATGATTTTGTTTTATTGTGTTTTTACACTAAAATAATGTTTCTAAATGTTGTCCACCCCGAATGATTTAAAATATTTTTACTAAGTTTTTGGAGTATTTTTTGATGTTTATTTTCGACAAAAATTGGACAACACTTCATCTCATGTTCAACCAGTCGCCCTATAGGGCAACCCGTGTCTGAAAGATGATTTCCAAAATAGAAATGAGACGTTTGAAAAACCCCTGGAGAAATTACAGAGACTTTGTATCTCTGAAAAATCCATAGGGGGACGGTCCACATGGGGGGCGATCGGTTGGACCCACTGCCGACGGTCCAACCCCCGGGGCGGTCCAGTGCGCCTTTTTCTTTGTGTAATCTTCATTTCTATATTAGAAGCGCGACCTGTGCATCATACCATTTTGAAAGCAAATTCTAATCACGTGAGACAAGTTTTCCTCAATTTATGGTATTGATTTCTAACAACTATATTCTTCATTTGTCTTGCAATGTTTCTGATTTCAATCTCCTAGGAGGAGCCTATCAAGTTCAAGACATCTTCTATAAATAGATGAAGAATTGAATCAACACTATAAAGAGAGAATACTACGACACAACAAGATACATTCAAGCAAACACTTTTGTTCTTATATTTCAACATTCTTGTTGTAATAGCCTAATGTTTTTTACTTTCACATCTTGAGGTCTAGGCTTAATTCTTGATTACACTTGCACTCAAAGTTTGTATTATTCATTATCGAGTTGTAATCTTGAATTTGTGGTCATCATTCAACACATGATATCCTTGTGAGTGTTCTTGTGGTAAGAGCACACTTGGGTGATCTTAGGTGTTAGGTATAAGAAGATTGTGGTAATCTTCTCGTGGAAGAGTTTGGTGCTCTTCGAGGTGTTGGAGAGTTTGATGCTCTTCAAGGTGGAAAATTGAGGTAATCTTCACAAGATGCTGTAGAAGATTGTGGTAATCTTCATGGGAGATTGTGGTAATCTCCAAAGAGGTGTTGTAAGGTGATATTGTAATAATTGTTGTAATTATTAATAAAATCTTTTTTTCTTTTTAAAATCTATCCCGGAGATACTGGGGTGGTAGAGGATTAGGCCCTAGGTAGGTTGAACCTTTATAAATCGACGTGTGTTGTTTACTTCCCGTTCTTCCATTCTTGTTTTTGCTTATTACATTCAAAAAAGAGGGCATAATCGAGAAAATGTGCATAATCTATACATCCCCCTCTAGATTATCGTAGCCACTTGGACTTATAAGTGGTATCAAATCCAAACTCTTTGGCAAGCTCGTTCTACATCGCGAGTAAAAAGGAACGATCATTAGCTACGAACGAAGTCCATCCTACCGGCGCCTCCACCAATAAGCCACCACTATTCGACTCCAAATATTATGCATTTTGAAAAAAAAGAATGGAATACTTTTTACAAAGTTGCGGATTCAATATTTGGAACATGGTTATAAATGGAGAATCCATCCCGATGAAAGAAGGAACTCACACCTCCAAAGTTCTCAAGGAGCTCAATGATGAAGACAAGAAAATCTCTGCTTAAACGATAAAGCTCTTAATATTCTTTATTGTTCACTTACCTCTTCGGAATATTATATTCAGGGAATTCGATTGGCACATGAAGTATGGAAAAAATTAGAAGCTATCTATGAAGTGTATGCAAATGAAAGGAGATATTCAAAAGCATCTACTTCTCAGTCGGATACATCATCAAATCCAACAACATGAGATGAGCTTCTTACAACTTCCGATGATGAGGAAGCCGAGCAATGTCTAATGGGCATCAAAGAAGACAACGAGGTACGATCTAATTCTTCTACTTATTTTAGTAATGAATTGCATGATGATTATGATGAATTACAAAATGATTTTGATGAGCTTCAAAATGAATTCCAAAGCTTGCTCTTTAAATACAAAAATTTGAAAAAGGAATTTAATGTTTTGAAAAATGATAAGGATAGCTTATTTACTTCTTATGAATCACTTTCTTGTGCTAACAATGCCACGCTTGATAAGGTTAGAAACCTTGAAAAGGATAATGAATCTCTTGTGAAGGATATTAATTGCATGAAAAATAATTTGACAAAAGTTTAATTTGAGTACCAATAAAATGACTAAAATACTTTATGTTCATTGTTGTGATCATTTGAAACTAGGACTTGGTTATAAGACTAATGTCGTTAATCATAAGAAAAATAATCAAGTCTCTAAACATGTTGGTCATTATGCTCCTAGAATTATTACATGCTTCTATTGTGGTAAAAAGGGTCACACGACAAATTATTGTCGGGCTAGAAATAGCTCTAATTATTATTGGAGACCTAAAAGTCTCAATGCTAATCCCGTAGGACCCAAACATGTGAGGGTACCACAAGAAAACATCATGATAGACACTTGACACAACAAAAATCAAAGGAAATTCAAATTGTCAAATCTACAACAAACATTTGTGAAACTTGATCAAAGGAGAAGACATTATCAACAAAATCTATTTCCAACATAAATCAACAATGGGAAGGACACAATCCTTGGAAATGGCATATTGGAGAAGACATCATCAACAAAATGATTTCCAAGAGGAAGATATTATCAACAAAGGGAAATACACAGCCCTTGGAAATGGCGTAATTGGAAAACTGTATCTCCTTATTTAAATACGCATTTTGTTTTGTTATTATGCATGTTGTTATTTGTGCCTTAAGTGTCAAAATGATTTTTCAAAAATCTCTCTTAAAAATGAGGTCTCTACAAAATACTCTTGGATTTTCAAAATTCTTTTAAAAGAGACCTTGTATAGAGTTTTTCTAAACTCATGTATTTTTACAAGAACTTATTGTATACTTGTGTTACTTCTTAAATTGCCTTAGCCATTTTTGTTCATTACCATTTTTACTATGCTCTTATGCAAGACATTTTGTAAAAGTTTTAAATATCTTGATATTCGTGTTCATCAACATATTATCAAATTTATGATTTATCTAGATTGACATAAACAATTAAGGCATGATCATTATTGCTATTTTATAGACAAGATATATTTGGACAATTTTTTTTGCTATATAAGCGATGCCGTTAATGAGTTTGTTAAGTTGTGTAGACTTATTGAGGATGAGAAAGGAAGTACTCCAAATATTGGTTACTTCAAAATATTTGGATGTAAATGGTCTATTATAAACACCAAAGTTCAATTGGATACCCAATGATGATAGTGATGAAGAAGACAACATTGAACAAATCTCTCAAATGATGCTCCAAGATGAAGATTAGTTTATAGAATTGCAAGAGGAGCTAAATCAATTCAGAAGAAATGATATTTGGGAATTGGTACCATGTCCTCCATCACAAACGATTATAGGTACAAAATGGGTATTTCGGAACAAACTCGATGACTAAGGAAACATTGTTCGAAATAAAGCAAGGTTAGTAGCTCAAGGGTATTGTCAAGAAGAAGGTATTGATTATGATGAAACATTTGCACCCATAGCACGTTTAGAAGCTATTCCTATTTTACTTGCCTATTCTTGTTTTTAAAAATTTTCAAGCTTTACCAAATGAGTGTTAAATCTGCCTTTTTAAATGGTTTTATTCAAGAAGAAGTCTATGTAAAACAACCTCCGGGGTTTGAAAAATTTTCTAGGCCTAATGATGTTTATAAACTTAAAAAGGACTTATATGGTTTAAAACAAGCACCCCGTGAATGGTATGATAGACTTAGCTCTTTTATTTTGCAAAATGGATTTACAAGAGGTAAAGTTGATACTAGTCTTTTTGTTTTTGAAAAAGGGCAAGATTGCTTATTAGTACAAATTTATGTTGATAATATCATTTTTGGTGATACTAATGAATCCTTGTGCAAGAAATTTTCTAAGTTAATGCAAGGTGAATTCGAGATGAGCATGATGGGGGAGCTCAACTTCTTCCTTGGACTTCAAATTAAGCAATGCCAAGAAGGTATTTATATTTCACAATCAAAATATACAAAAGAACTTTGGAAGAAGTTCGACATTAAGGAGGAAGAACCGTCCTTACTCCTATGGCAACCAATATCAAGATTGACAAAGATGAAAAAGACAAGTCGGTTGATGAATCCAAGTATTGAGGTATGATTGGTAGTTTACTTTATTTAACCGCAAGTAGACCGGGCATTCTTCATGCCATATGCCTATGTGCTCGTTTTCAAAGTAATCCCAAAGAATCTCATATGAGTGCCATTAAAAGAATTGTTCGATATTTGAAAGGCACTATTGAATATGGTTTATTTTATCCAAAGAATGAAAATTTTCTCTTAAAGGATATAGTGATTCGGACTATGCGGGAAATATTGATGATCGCAAGAGTACTTCCGGATCATGTCAATTTGTAGGCGATTCCCTAGTTTCTTGGTTTCCAAAGAAACAAAATTGTGTTTCACTTTCAACGGCCGAAGCCGAATATATTTTCAAAAATGTTCGCAAGAGTACTTTCAACGGCCAAAGCCGAATATATTTTCTCTTAAAGGTTATAGTGATTCGGATTATGCGGGAAATATTGATGATCGCAAAAGTACTTCCGGATCATGTCAATTTTTGTTGTACTCAACTTCTTTGGATGAGACAAACTTTAGCGGATTATAAATGTTCTTTTAAAAATGTTCCTATTTTTTGTGATAACATATCCACTATAAATATTGCTCAAAAGCTGGTTCATCATAACCGTACTAAACATATTGAGATTTGACATTATTTTCTAAGAGATTGTGTTTCAAAACAAAAAATTAAGATATCTTTTGTACCATCTCAAGATCATTTAGCGGATATCTATACAAAACCGCTATCTTCCGAGACTTTTGCTTCAATACGAGCTCGGTTAGGCATAATGCATATTGAATGAGGTCTATGTTTGCAATTTGCACGTTTTTAAAACTTAGGGGCGAAAAATCGGATTTTTGGATCACATTTCGGAATTTTTCAAAACAGGCTGATCCAGTGGCCAAATGGGTTGAGGTCAACCGGTCGGCCTCACCTTCAACCGGTCGCCCTCAACCCGGACCGGTCGCCCTAAGTGTATTGTCGGATAAAATGCTTTCTATTTCCAGACTTTTGGCTCTTCCCCTCCATTTTTCGACCCCTTTGCAATTTTCACACACAATTCACTCAAAATGAATTTTGTTGTATAATTTCTATATCTTGGGGTTTATATTGCTCCTTTATCATCATTGTTGCTCATCTTTACCGATTAAATGGTAAGAATTCTTCTCATTTATCTCAATTGGGTTGAACCTTTGAGAAACTTGGTTTATTGTTAATATCTTGATGCAATCTATATATGTTTGTGATGAGCTTATTAATTATTGTTGATTGGATATTGTATAACTGGATTTGGTGATGAAATTTTTGGCTTGATTACATTTACAAGGGCTATATACATCTTCTTTCATATCAGACGCCCGCCACGTGTTCGATAAATTATTTCAAAGAAAATTTCATCAATTACATGATTCTCTCGATCTCAAAAGTCTTATATGTTTACAGAGATCATGTTTTGCCAATCAAACAAGCTTTTGCATATCATATGATCAACTTCTCCCTTTTGATTTGGATTTTAAGCTCCAATTTCCAAAAAGCTTGATAATTCGATAATGTTGCGCACTTTGATATGAATGATTGATGTTTTTATCATTCTAACATTCTTTTTGATGATTCCAAAGGAGGAGAAACAGGAAATAAGCTCTTTAGCTCAAAGAAGCTAAAATAAGCTCGCGAAAGAAGCTATAAGTTGTGGCTATTATAAGCCAAAAGTTGTAGATCATACTTAGTCCATTGGATGTATTATGGACTTATATACATGTCTAATAATATTTCTTTGACAGTGGGAGCTTTTAAGCTCATGATATTCAAGTTTCTATTGTAAAAGCTGATCTTTTAGCTTTTGTTTGATTGCTTCTATACTACTCTTGTTGTGCATGTTGATAGGGGGAGGTTTTGCAAAATGTTTTGAAAATCTTTACTCTCATCCTTGTGATTATTATGCGTGCAATATTGTCGCTCTCAATGGATAGTTATTTTTTACCAAAAAATTTGTTTTATTTTCAAAATCGACCTCTTAAAAATTGTTTTGGTTTGTAATCATCAAAAAGGAGGAGTTTGTTAGATAAATGTTTTTATCATGATTTTGATGATTTTATTTTAATGTGTTTTTATCATGAAGTTTATTTTTGACAAAAATTGGACAACACTTCTGTCTCGTGTTCAACCGGTCTCCCTATAGGGCAACCCGTGTCTGAAAGATGATTTCCAAAATAGAAATGAGACATTTGAAAAACCCCGGAGGTCGACCAGAATTAATCCGCCCTTTGGGCGACCGGTGCTGAGAAATTACGAGAGACTCAGTATCTCAAAAATCCATGGGGGACGGTCCACATGGGGGCGTCGGTTGGACCCCTGCTCGACCGGTCCAACCCCCCAAGGACCGGTCCAGGGCTGCCCTTTTGCTGTGTAATCTTCATTTCTATATTAGAGCGCGACCGGTCGCCATACCGTTTTGAAAGCAAATTCTAATTGTTGTGCAGCAGACAAGTTTTCCTCAATTTATGGTATTGATTTCTAACAACTATATTCTTCATTTGTCTTGCAATTTTTTACAGATTTCAATCTCCTAGGAGGAGCCTATCAAGTTCAAGACATCTTCTATAAATAGATGAAGAATTGAATCAACACTATAAAGAGAGAATACTACAACACAACAAGATACATTCAAGCAAACACTTTTGTTCTTATATTTCAGCATTCTTGTTGTAATAGCCTAAGGTTTTTTACTTTCACATCTTGAGGTTTAGGCTTAATTCTTGATTACACTTGCACTCAAAGTTTTTATTATTCATTATCGAGTTGTAATCTTGAATTTGTGGTCATCATTCAACACATGATATCCTTGTGAATGTTCTTGTGGTAAGAGCACACTTGGGTGATCTTAGGTGTTAGGTATAAGAAGATTGTAGTAATCTTCTTGTGGAAGAGTGTGGTGCTCTTCAAGGTGTTGGAGAGTTTGGTGCTCTTCAAGGTGGAAGATTGAGGTAATTTTCACAAGGTGCCGTAGAAGATTGTGGTAATCTTCAAGGGATATTGTGGTAATCTCCAAAGAGGTGTTGTAAGGTGATGTTGTAATAATTGTGGTAATTATTAATAAAAAAAAATTTTCTTTTTAAAATCTATCCCGGAGATACTGGTGTGGTAGAGGATTAGGCCCTAGGTGGGTTGAACCTCTATAAATCGACGTGTGTTGTTTACTTACCGCTCTACCATTCTTGTTTTTGCTTATTACATTCGAAAAAGAGGGCATAATCGAGAAAATGGGCATAATCTATTCACCCCCCCTCTAGATTATCGTAGCCACTTAGACTTACAATACTAACTTTGCTTCATCTAATTAATCAAATTATAGAAAATCCAACACTAAAATAAGTTCAAATCCTAAAAGGAACAATTACTCCTCCAATGGATCATTTATGGCTATAACATCACACACCCACATGGAAACATAATTCGGCAACTTGATGAGAACGCTCTCAGAACTTCTTCAATATAAGTTTCCTCTAGATGAGAATCCGACTTAGCAGACACGTATACTACAAGTTCTTCTTAATAGAGCAGAATGTACAAGCACAAATGCTTCTTTTTAGGGCCTGCAAAAAAAGGAATATCACAAATAGTTCAGACAAAAAATTTAAAAATAGGAGGAAAAAAAACATTCTAATTCTAATCACATTAGATGGCCATTTTGAAAATGCTTTGATTTAAAAGCAGTAGAGATATCACCCCATGGCATTTATCTTCAGTTGGGGTGACCATAACTCTTCAATACAAAAGATAAAGCATGAAATACCTATTGCATGAATCATATGTTAACAAATAAAATTGAGTTTTAGAAACAAATATTCAAATACTTTATAAGGCATGTTTATATATCATATACAAGCATACTACCCGATAAAATAAGCAAGAAAATATTTTAGACACAACTTTTGGATTGTTCTCTCATACATATACTACAACATAAATGGCATTAGGTAACACAAATGTTGTAGCACTTTTTACATAAGGTACATATGTAACACGTGTTTGTAATATTTTTCACATTACAATATTTATGTAGCACTTTATCAATATGTAACGTTTATATCTAATACTTTTAAGAGGAAAAATTAATAAACCTCCCAAACTATACGCGATTTTCTACATTGCCCCCTAAACTAATTTTTTTTCTACGTAACCCCCTCAACTACACGAAAATTTCTACGGTCCCATCCCATCCTCCCCGTCGGCGAATCTGATGGGAATATTCCGTTGGCGGGGGAGGAAGAAGAGGGCACCGTAGAAAATTTTATGTAGTTTAGGGGGTTAAATAGAAGAAAATAGTTTAGGGGTTGGTTTTAAAAATTGTGCATAGTTTAGGGGGTACATTAAAATTTTCATAGATTTTTATATTTATACTTATTGTGCATTTGTATACAAATAAAGTATTAAATTAAATCATGGTTTTATAATTTCACAAGTTATTATGCATGATTTCCAAATGAATTACTCTGACTCTGAAAAATATTTAGACACTAAAATAAACATTTCTTTAAAGCAAAATAAAGAATACAAGCTTTGAAAACCCAATCAAATATAGAAATGATATTCATCTCCACTATATGACTATTTTTATTCAATGCATAAGCAACAGAATGGTCAAGAATAGGGATGACAATTTCGAAACGACCCGCGAGTACCTGCCTTGCCTTGCCCCACCCCGCCTATGTTTTTTAATATATTTAATAATTTTTGTAAAGAATATTTTATAAGCATATTAAAAATAAAAAAAAATTATTCATTTTTTCTATTTAAAATTTATTTAATGCGGGGTAGGATGGGCCGACCTGACTCGCCCGTGCCCCGCGGCGGGTCTTGCCATCTTTAATCAAGAACCCAACAAACTGAAACACCATTTTGACAAAATTAATGAAATTATAACATATTATATAAGCATGCATACATATTTATGGGCACACATAATTTACAATTTGATGTGCATACGGGGAAAAGTCGAACCTGGTAAGCTAGTAAATCTAAAATTGAGGAAGAATTAAATAAAATTTTAAAGTTGATTTAACTACTAGAGGAAATTTTAATATACCCCCTAACTATGCATGATTTTCACATTACCCCTAAACTATTTTTTTACTTAACCCCCACTGAACTACGAAAAATTCTACAGTCCCATCTCTTCCACCCGTCAAAATCGTCGGCAGAATATTCCGCCGGGGGGAGGAGAGATGGGACCGTAGAAATTTTCGTGTAGTTGAGGGGGTTACGTAGAAAAAAAATTAGTTTAGGGGGCAATGTAGAAAATCGCGTATAGTTTGGGGGGTTCAATAATTTTTCCTCTACTTTTAAATAAGTAACACTTTTTAAGTATCACTTTTTTTTGTTATTTCTTTTGTAACGCAAATAGGTATCACTTTATTAAAGAAGCACCCTTAGCGACACTATATTTTATTAATTGTAACACTTTTTAGGCTATATTTTAGTAACACAAAACTATATACCTATCATTAAATCATGCCAATGGTTTATTTAATTAATTGATGTCACAAAATAGGTGAACACAAAAAAAAACCGCTTAACCTAAGAATTGAAGACATCATACACTCTATTTTTTTACTGAATTTTTGTTTTCTTTTTATAAAATATTTTAGTTTTGCTTTTATTTTTTTATTTATTACGGAGGTAATTAATTCCATTGTAATTGTTTAGTGTGAGTTTTGCATGTATTATGGGCATGATTTTAGATATAATAGGTTGATAAACATGCATTAACTTAGTAAAATGGGTCATGTTCTTATAATGTGGAAAAGATTTGCAGGAAATTAACGATGTTTGTAGTACTTTTGAGGCAAATCGGAGCATTGCAGTAAAGCACCGTCAAGAATCTAGTGATTGCGTGAAGTATGGAGTTGAACCGAGCAAAAAAGGGACACCCACGCCTTGCCCGTGCTCATAGGCACAGCCCGTGCTTGGTCCTTGCAGCAGAAATCAACCTTTGACTTGACGCACGGGTTGGTCGTGCCTATACACACGGCCCGTGCATCTGATCAAGAGAAAAACAAAGTTACGGCTTGACGCACGGGCAGCCCGTGTGCATAGGCACGCCCGTGCGTCTGTGCGGGTTTGCAGAATTTTAAGTCGTATTAACTTAGGCTTGGCCCGAAGGATTATAAATAAAGAGGAGATGGACCCAAAACATGACAGACTTACTTTTACCCTAGAAAGCGAGAAAAAGAGCATCCTTCTACCGGAGGAATCGAGAGAAAGATCGAGGCCGCATCCACGCTTGGGGGATTGAAGATTGATTGAGAGATCATCGATATCCCCGAGTTTTCTTACTCCATTGTTTTCTTATTTTTCACTTAGTTTGATAAGGATATGAACAAATTGTCTATGAATTCTTTATCTCCCATTTCCTACTAAACACCTTGTGATTACGGGGTTTGGGATTAGGTTAATTGACTCTTTGTTTGATGCTTAATTTTAATTAAAGTTATTATTTCAAACCTAATCGAGTACTTTGCGTTATTACTTGTTTTATCATATGGCCAATGGTTTAACATGCTTGATGTATTGATTCATAATTCGAGATATAAGTTTCAATACTAGATCTTGAGTGCTTGACATGATTACTTTTCATGATTGAGAAGTCTGTGAGTATTTGTGAGGATTACTGATCTTATATGTTTTTGGGAGTTGTTTATCTTATGTTGAGTAGAGATGCTAGCATAGATAATTCAATCAACGTATTTATTGTGTCTCGAGAGAGAGGATAAATTACTTTTGTGATCGTCTTAAAAGGAAGATAGATAATAACTTTGGCTTGATTAATCTGATAACAAGAGGGCGATTAACTGAAACCATGACCCTGGAATCCATTCATCTACTTGATCTTTTCAATCGTGACTCTTTGCTTTGTTCTTTTTATGATAAAATATTGTCTTAGTTTTAATAAACAACAATCACACTTCGATTGTCTAAATAAAAATAGTGTTATTACAATCTCAATACTTAGTACATTAATTTATTAGTCTCTCTATGGGATCGACCTTGCTTATCCTATCCATTAACTACGCCGTTCACTTGTGGTGAAGCTAAAAATAAGGCGAATAGTACCAATGGAAAATGCACAGGTATATATTTTATTATTATTATTATTATTATTATTATTATTATTATTTATTTCTTTTTTATTTTTATTAACGAAACCAATTTTATCGTTAATTTTTTATTTTTATTTTACTTTTTAAGGAAAAATTTACCACTGAAAAATGATGTTGTCGATAATTACTTAGGAATTTTTTTATCCGTCGGTAAATTAATTTTTATTATTTATTATTATTTGATTTTTCTACTGATAGAATTTTTTAATTTGTCGATAAATTAATTTTATATTTTTATATATTTTTTATATTTACCGATTGAAAATTGATGCTGTCTATAATTACATAGGAAATTTTTTCATCGGTAAATTAGTTTTATATTATTTATTATTATTTGATTTTTTTACTATTAGAATTTTTTAATTTATCGTAAACTAATTTTATATATTTTTTATATTTTTAACTTTTTGTGTCCTTTAATATATAAAAATAACATAATATGATTTTCAAACTATATGCTATATAATAAATTTTTTGATATATACAGTACTACAAAAAATATTACATAAGATTCATATGTAACACTACTGTAGAATTATTTTTTAAAAAAGTGTTGCATAAGATTCATATGTAACACTTTAGAAATATTGTTTCAAAGTGTTACCAATAGAGAACTTAAAGTAACACTTAGAAAAAGTGTCACTAAAAGCTAATAAAAGTGATATCTTAGACTATAGGTAGCACGGACAAGTGCAGCACCATAAAAATGCTACATATTGTCTATAATAATATTTTATGACTATTAGGTAATATTTTTTGGGTGTTACCTAATATCATTTATGTTGTAGTGATATCATCTAAAGATTTTGAAGAGTTCATCTATCTTAGAGTCACCGGAAAATAATAGTTGTTGGTTTCACAAGCCTGTTTCACTTTTAGTCAGCATCACATCACATTTCTCATTGCTCATGTGCTTATAAATTTGCACATCTATCTCATGGTGTTTCAAGATAATCATATTTAATACTAGCACATTTTAGTTTCAATAGAATTCACATTTCTGATTTTCTTCAGGATATAAAACGAATACAAAACGATTCGCCGTTGAAGGCTCCTTGATTTGATACTAGCACTTGAGAGCGAAAGGAAGCCTCTTCTTTTGATGATGATCTAGCTATGTCAGTTGGTTCGGCTACTACGCTTTCTTCAATGATGCTATTTCGGTCACATTCCTAAAGGCATAGGAAAGTTTTCCTAATGACTGATCAACCCATGGAACTATGGTTTGGCTACTATGGTCTTATCGAGAACCCTTCAGATAGGGTATCTCCACGTGTGACTATTATTTCTTTAGAATATCATCATTGATATATAATAAAACATAAACCCATATCATTAACCCACTAAAGTCAGTTGGTTTAACCTATAAACTCAAATAAATTGAAAAAATAAATACGAACCCAACCCCCTAATTATTGAACTCAAATTTGTAATAATTCAAACTATTTTTTGTTGTTTGAAAAGCTAAAGGTAGAACTAACCACGGGTATTGCAAATTGTTGAATAATAACCTCAAAAGAGATGATCGTAAAATATTAGTCTTCTTCCGTTCAGATTTATTGTGAATACTATTCAACAAAAATACAAAATGAAATTTCAGTTTCAATAGAATTCACATAGCCGATTTATCTCAGGATGCACAAAAGAATACAAAATCCCTATTAAAACAAAGATCCATATTATTTACCCATTGAAGAGATTTAAGTGATGAATTACTAAAGCGAAATACATACGAACTGGCATAATATTGGGTGTTGACAAAAAACAACTGATTGTAAACCGTAAAAGTCTCAGAAATAAGGTAGTGGTATCTTCATTTTCTTTATTACTCTTCTTTCTCTTTGATACGGGCTAGATTTACCATATTAAATATGATCAATATAATTTGGGAGGTGTGCGACCCAAAATGAATAATTAACATAAGCTCATATATTAGCTAGGGTTTTAGCATGGCTTGGTAACACGCCTCCTAATTGCCAACCAATAAATAGCTCACAAAAAGGGAGCCTCATGTTAGAATTCCAATGCACACATTTGATATATTGTTCTATTTTACATATATTCTCTCTCTAGAGTGATCCTGACTTGAGCATCGGAGAGGGTACGCCGGAAAAATCCTCCGACCCCCTTCTCACTGTTGTTTTGCAAGCATCAAGGCGGAACGAACATCGGAGACCGGATTTTCCCGGTGTACCCTCTCCGATGCTCAAGTTAGGATCGCTCTAGAGAGAGAATATATGTAAAATAGAACAGTATATCAAATGTGTGCATTGGAATTCTAACCTGAGGCACCCTTTTTGTGAGCTATTTATAGGTTGGCAATTAGGGTTGCGTATTACCAAGCCATGCTAAAACCCTAGCTAACATATGGGCTTAGGTTAATTATTTATTTTGGGCCGCACACCTCCCAAATTATATTGATCCTATTTAATATGGCAAATCTAACCCGTATCACTCTTCTACCTTTTCTTTTTTTACTTTTATAATTTTTCCTTTTTTTCAAGCTTTGTTTATCCATTCTTTTTTTTTTTTTGAGTTGTGCTGAGAAAACGTCTATGTCGACATGTGGGTCACGGTTACAAATGTTCTTGTGAGGATAGCATATTTACTTTATAGTAGTCCAACAGAATATCAAAACCTTGGCATATCAAAACCTTGGCATAGCAGAAAATTAAGCACCTTTGGCAATAAATGTTCAGTAATACCAAACTCTTACATTAAAATCTATTAAAACCTATCCATCTACATGAGCTCATAAAAAGAGAAACAAAGTGCAGTCTTTGAGAGTCAGTTTGATACTCGTATCCCCGGAAATCCAACGGATACATTAAATTGCACATCCCTCTTACAGAAAAACATTAAATTGCAAAAACATTATATAACAGACTCCTTTCATATCCAGATGAGTTCTCATCAGAAGGCCACTTAGCTAATCTTATTTTGTCGAAGATTCCTGTAGTAATTTGCAATTGAGAAACAAAAATAACCCCAAAAAGAAAATTTCTTGACATACAAAAACTACCCCTGAGGTTTAATCTAATTAAAAAAAAACCTCTAGGTATCTTTCAAAATTACAAATATCCCTTAGGCGTAACAAACATTCGCTTGAGGTTTGTAGTTACCTAATAAATACCCTCGTTGTGATGATGCAATTGGTGAAATAGAGACGAATGTTAAAGAGTATTTATAATTTTAAAAGATAAGTGGGTTTTTTTTGCAATTCGACTAAATCTAATGGGTAGTTTTTGTAATTATCTCCATGCTTTATGAAACACAAGTCTACCCACCTGCAAAGCCCCTCTTGTTTCTGATCATACAATGACTTCACAATTGTGAATGAGACCAAAAACAACTACCAACCCCATAATGAGAGAATGATCAATATGGGGTTCAACCACCATTATCAGCACATCTTCTCCTAAAACGACTCACACTTGTAGTTATCTTTCTTTTAACCTGTATTATGTTGGAATTGGTCTTAATAAATTGGATTTTGACCCGATTTTGACCAGTTATTTAAGTGGGTTCATTTATTCGTTGTATGAAATAAATGAGATAACCGCAATCTACATTACAGGTAGATGAGTTTAGTATTTTGAATTTCTCAAAACAATATCGGGTGAATGAGAATAAATGCGGATAGATGAGTTTAGCATTTTAAATTTCTCAAAACCAATGTCGGGTGAATGATAATAAATGCATGAAGTTAGCCACTTAAAATGCCTTTTATATATGGAATATAAAAGGGTGGGAATATGGAAAGTTATATCCCACATAGGAAATATATTAAATATTTGACTAGTTTATAAAGAGCTTCACCACTAATAAGAAGTAATCAATTGGAGCTCCTTATGGTACACCCTAGCGGACCAAGTCAATTTCGACTACCTTGGACTAGCTCAAAAAAGCACCTCGAACGGTGCGGAGTACCGTCCGAGCCGGAGCCCCGCGCACGTCGCACATAGTCGCATTGGGCTCTTTAGGGCGAACTTCGATATACACCAGCCTATTTTTCCCAATATATTACACATCAAGAAAATATATTTAACATGATTGATCAAAATCCCAACAACTCATAAGAAATCCATGCTGTTTCATTAATTACCTTTGCAACAAAGCCCCCCAAAGGAGTCAATTATTTTGCAAGATGGCTTGGAAATTTGATTTTCCATTATGTATTCAAAAGGTTGGTCATTACCTCAGAAGCATTAATCTAAACACGGTAAAAACTCAGAAACTTTGAATTCAAAGCTATTAAATTTTAAACCAAATTGATGATTTCAATATATAAGTACGGTTGATGAAGATCTTTACAAGATTCCTTCTTAGATTTTTAAACTTCTAAGACAAAGAAGTCCCTTATAATTTTTATGTTGACCCATATTGTTTGTTGATATTTATACTTTGTGGGTTAGTCTCTCGTCGGGCGATCTAACGGGATCTAATTCGTTATATGGATCCAAATATCGATCCTGTCGGCCCACCAACAACCCGCACAAATACCAATACCACCAAGGCGCGATCCGGGGCGATTTATTATGGTGGGCCGATACACGAAAAATAGGGTGGGCTTGATAGAAAATCCAAGAAAAACAATACAAATTATAACTATTTTTTTAAATTCTCCACCAATTTTTTTATATATAAAAAAAGGCTGGGCCAGGGCCCAGGTTGGCCCAGCCCTGTATCCGCCCTTGAATACCACATCCGATGGCCACTGCTGATACATTTTAGGAGAGTTGCTAAACATTTTAGGAGGATCACTACTAATACTTTTTGGAGGGAAAACTAATATTTTTAGGGTGTTACCAAATATTTTTCAGGGATGACTACGATACTTTTTGGGGGAAGAACTAATACTTTTATGGGGAACTATTGATACTTTTTATGAGGACAACTATTAATTTTCAAGATGAATACTAAAATACATTTAATCAGAAATATAATACTTTTAAATAATACTACTAATATGTTTTAGTAGTAATCCTAATACTATTGATGGAAAAAATAAATACTTTTCAAGAGAATTACTGAAAAAACTGTTCAAACAGATTACTAATACATTTCATCGTTACTACTAATACTTTTTTGAGGGATTGCTAATATTTTTCGGGAGAAAAAGTTAATTAATTATATTTAGGGGAACTACTAAAATACTGTTCAGGGAACCACTAATACTTTTTCGAGAAACTACTAATACTTTTCGGATGCACTGTTTCAGAATATTATAAATATACCCCTGGTGCATGAAATTACGAAAAAACTTGGGTCGGTTGGATCCGTCTAATGAAAAGACCCATTAGATGGTCTCACATGAGTTTTGTGTAATATTGTTTGTTATTATCTATGTTGCTCAGACCACCACCCTAACTCTATGTCGTCTGTATTCCACCCAACCTCGACAACCCGATTCTTTAATATATAGGCATTTAGATCGACACATGGTACAAAAATATAAAAGTAATAAGAGAATCAACAAAAATAAAACTCCTTTCTTTTGATAATCCCCATAAGAATCGACACATTTAAATCCTGGAAAATTAATTTATGTATTCCACATAACAAAAAAAGTTCGACAAGGAGTGGATGTTGATAAGATAATCGAAAATTTGATATTAAAAAATAGACAATTATTTAAATTAGATAGCCTATCTGGTTGCTACCAAAATACTTCTCTCCCACGAACTGGACCTCCGATTGAGCTCCTCCGCAAAACTTCCATAACCACCACTCTCCGAAGCTCACGTCCTTGCTCAGATGTTCCTACAGATGGCGCCAATTGGTTGCTACCAAAATACTTCTCTCCCACGAATTGGACCTCCGATTGAGCTCCTCCGCAAAACTTGTACAAAGGGAGATCGGAGGGGTGCTCCGGTGTGCCCTCTCCGATGCTTAAATCAGTGACTTGCGGAAGAAGAAAGAGGCAAAAATACAAATAATCTGAAAAGAGTGTGATTAGGTTAATAATGAACCTGGACTTGGGCTTTTATAGCTTAGCCCGGATTAGGGTTTTCGTAAAATTCGGGATTCTATTACGATTTGGTAACAGAATCATGATTAAGATAAGATCGGATCCCTAAAACCCTAATTTGCCTTCCAAGGACCTCGGATCCGAGCTGACTTACTATACCTCGGGTCATTACCTCAACTACCTTTACCGCCCATAACACAACAGATCCAGCTCTATTCTTCTTAAGGAATTGCCTAAGTCCAGTCCAGTAAGAAATACTAGATGAGTTCAACCAAGCACCTCAATAAACCAACGAATGAACGTTAACAGGTCAGCCCAATGTGCAATGCTAAACAGATCGGCCTAATGCACAAGGCTTAACCGAGTGACCCAACACTTAAGGTTTTACAGATCAACCCAATGTTTAAGTAGCTTCACAGATCGGCCCAATACTTAAGCCTGCTCAACAGATTGGCCCACGCGTGAGCTCCACAGATCACCCAAAGATCAGCCCAGTACTTAGGACCTAACAGACCGGCTCTATAGGTGAACCCCAACAGATCAGCCCTTTACTCAGGGCTTAACAGGCCGGCCCAATAGGTAAAGCCCCACAGATCAGCCCAAACTATATCTTACCCTTATCACTATCCTAACTGAGAAGTTAACAATTCATACAATTACAATTCAAATAAAATAAAAAACGATAAAATCATATAAAAATAAAATTTAAAATTTGATCAGATAAAGTCAAAATACTTATATTGCTAAAGGCATATAAGTTTAAGGTAGATAAATTGTTAATTTGACAGCTGATTCAAACACAGAAAAATATTTGAATTTTAATAGTAGGCCTCACTTCAATACAACAACAAAACCCTTAGTAAAACATATTAAAGTTTTTCATTAAAACTTGAGATAAGGCTAGCCTTAGTTATGGAAGGCTCAAAGCACTTATGGCAAAAACTAAGTCTTGTGAGACATTTGAGAATTTTTCAGGAACCTTATTTTTTTTCTCCTGAATATGATGATGAAGTCTTTTGGTTGAAGAGGAATTGTACTTTTTCTCCAAAAAAAATGGATTTGAATCAATCTTGATCATACAATCCAAGGGCCTTTTCTGTTAATGTTTGATTTCACCATCGTACACTCATTCCATATATATCCATGTCATATCCATCGTACACTCATTCCAATTTCTTAGATCATATGTATCCATGTCATATCCATAATAAAGAAAGAAAACTTCGACCAACAATAAAGAAACTGATAAATAATGAGATAAAACCCATGAAACCTTTTCTTCTATTTTTTTATGATCAGAGAAAAAAGAAAAACTAATGGCAACAAACGGAATCCACTGCCCAATGAGATATAAAGAAGATAATAGATCAACTTTTTCAAACAACATCACTTTTTACAAAAGCAACAATGGAACCAAACAAAACAAGAACAATATAATCGGTAGAGTGTTGGAGAGAAAGAAGAAAAACTTACAAGAAATTTCGATGAAATGTTGTATGAAACGGATCTGCTTGGGTCTCCTTACATCTAGAACGTAAACCCTTTTTTCTGTACAAGGAATGTGAAGAATTTGTGCCTCTAGAGTTTTGAAAAAGAAATTGATCCTAGGTTTCCTTAATGCTGCAGAGTTTCTGCCTCTTGATTTTCCTTTGTAAATTACAGTTTTACCTATTCAAATTAATCTAATACATGGGTATTATAGTCTAGTCAAATTTTGACAGAAGTATTCGCACTTTTAAAGTAGTAGAGATAGAGATACAAATAGAGATAGAGATAGAGATTATCAGGGGATTTCCGAAATATTTTTGGTTTACAAAGGGAGAAAGTGTAAAACAGAGTCTCTGGTTTATGTAAATGATGTTATTGATCAACTGTATCAAAAATGAGTAATTTTGTGTACCATATTGATAGCACTGATATTTCAAGCTTTAGATTTGGTAAATGACCAGACAGCATAACAAGTACTTCAAGTGACCACCATTTCAGGCTACAATCAAAAATCAACCACATATAAAAATTTTGTATGAACAATTTAAAAGACAGAAATAAAGATAAAAAAGGGATAATTACAAAAGATCCCCTAAGGTTTGGGTTAATTTAAAAAAAAAATAGAGATGTTTCAAATTTACAAAAAGCCCTCTTAGGTTTGATTATATCTTAAATTTATGGGAGTAACTGTAATATTTATCGAAATAAAGGAGATTTTTGAGATATTTCTTGCTTATGAATAGAGAAATTATAAAACGGAATCAAAATTCAAGGCGTTATTTGCAAGTTTCAAAATACCTCGAGTGTACCAATTCGTCGTTATGTGGCAACATAGCATAATAAATGAGCTTAGGTCGACCATAAGGAAAATCAAGCTCTGAGTTTGCAAGTATCTAACAAGAGGCTAAGAAATCACGGCCTATAGTGCCGGAATGATCCAAAGAGCGTATTTTTGCGCTTCAAACGCGACCGAAGGATCTTGTCTCATCAACAGAAGTAGTTTTACCATGAACATCCATAGAACACAAACTGAAATACAAATCAGAAGTAATGTAAATATGGCACTATAAATATATATACCGAGCTTGTGGTATTGCTTCGGTCCATAAGCCTGCCTGCAAAGAGTTTCCAATCCGCCAACCAGCCCTGACTATTCAGCATTCCAGAATCATAAAAAGGGAACAGGGGAAAAACAAAGAAACTACTGCAACAAGCTCAGGGAATGTTTTGCAAATATTAAATAAAAGTGATTGTCGACTTTCAGCGATAAAGAAAACAATGGTTATTAGTGTTTTCAAATTCCAATTTTTGCTTTTGATTCCGTAGAATTTAACTAGAATTTAGAAACAGGGGGAGTGATACTTTAGATATTTGATTTGGCCTCGGTTTCATTTATACGCAAATAAAACATTTCTACAACTTATTCATCAATCACTTTCTTTAATATATTCAATTAAGAAAACACAGTTATTATTAAGTATTGCTGATAAGTTTAAATCTAGTTAAGTGAAATATAGATATTCTTGGGGCCATCTCAGAATAAGTTATTATTACCTAAAATACCTTTTTCCAACCAAATGCAGAAACTGGAGATATAATTTTAGCTATTTTCATTACGGAACTTGCTTCTAAATCATGTGTGTTCGGGCTCATTTCGGATCCTCTATTCCATATTGTGTTTCATCTCGTATTCCAAGTGTTAAAATTCGAAGTGTTTATTTCTGTAAACTGGAGAGTACAAGAGCTATTATAATGGAACATAAAGAAAAATTGCGAAAAAAACTCAAGGCGAGTAGAAGTTCTATTTTAAACAGGACGTGTTATCCCCAAAGATACGTCCTTGAAATAGCAGCAATGCAAATTTCAAGGCTCCTATCGAACTGAAATGTGAAAAACTGAGTACACTTATGCAAGTACATAATATAAAAATGAGAGTATAATTGTGTAATATGAACAACAACAATGCATCCTATATATAGGACTTCCAACCAGGTAAGGGGCGTCTTTACTGCAGGGCAGTAACTTCGGAGATAATGGGCTGAAACCTCCAGGTAGTGGGCACTCTTCAATTATATGTCACTATGCTGCAACCTCCAAGTAGTGGACAGACACAATGTGTAGGGATGATATTTGGAATATAAGATGATCCACAATTTTGAAATAGAAAATCTTGTGTGGTTCATACGATACCTTCATGTAAGAAAATGTAATTAGGTTTTATACTTGGTTCCAATATGGAAGGCCAAGTTGTTGTTGCTTCTATTATAGAATATGGTTCTTGATTTTTGTTTCTGAATATTGAAGGCCAAGAATCACAAATCCAATTCCATTTCCTACGTAGCATCCTCAATTGTCTAATATAAGATAATTTATCTTTAAACTAGCCTAAGAACTTTAGTCCTCCAATGTAAAGGTTTATAGGTAATATAGTTTAGTGATTCAGACATATTTTAATTCTCATTAAATACTCCATGCCCCATCCAGTGGGAGCATTTTGATTTTTAGATAGAAAGCGTAACATGGGGAAAAAAATGAAGAAAAAAAATCATCATTATACGAATTTATCAATTTTAAAAATAAAAAACAACAAAGAAAAACCTCTCATCAATCTGTTTCAAATATTACAAGAAATTACCAAAACATGGACAATATAAAGAAAGTGGAAAAACAAATCATACCTCCAATGTCTTTCAGGGCCATGATCCAGAAAGATAGAAACTAATTCCAACTAGCTATTGATCCAATCTTTGTATTTCCTTATCGTTGATACGTATAATGGGGATATCTGATATCTTTGGCCAGTCCTCACCCATTGGTTTCTTGCATCTCTTCTCCAGTAGTGGGCATCCATATATATCCAGTTGTCTCAGTGATTTCAGACTGTTGAAGCCATCAGGAAAGGAGTTGAACTTCTCACAACATCGAATCCTTATTTCTGACAGTGACTCAAGACTGCTCGGCCAGTTTGGTAAAGAGCATAATCTTTCACAACCCACTATATCCTACGTTTTGATACCACTTAGTAGTTGTAGGCTTTCAGGCAAATACTCAAGCTCTGGAAGCCCAAATAACACCAAACTGTTCAGGGTTCGGCCCCAGTTCAACGATCTAGTCAATGGAACCAGTTTCTTGCAGTTTAGAAACAATAATAATCTAAGGGAAAGCAAGCTTTCCAATATAGCTGCTGGAAATGATCTGAGACCATTACAATCATGGATATATAATCTCTCCAGACAATTAAGGTTGTTTTTTAATCCATCGGCAAGAGATTCAAGATTGGAGCAACTATAAAGACACAAGGTTTCCAAACCAGAGAGGTTTATCCAGCACGTTTGATAGAGTTCGAACAGGCAATGAATCTAGTTCTATATCTTTGAGGGCCTTGTGATTTTGCAGGAATCCTCTTGGAAAAACATCCAAATCTGGCAACATGAATAGTCTAAGTGATGTAAGTGACGTAAGAAACGTTATGGATGTAAGAAGTGCAGCACTACAGTTACTTATATGCAAGTTTTTGAGGCTCGGCAAATTTGGCATTCTAGTTAACTTGGGACACCATTTTAACGTCAATGATTTTAAGGAAGGAAAACTTTCAACTGAATCAGAATCCAAACACTTCTTCATGCCTATGCAATTCAGCATCCAAACACTTGACAAAATCCATCCCCGTGAGTTTTAGAAATGTAAGAGAGGACAGTTGTCCAAAGGGAGGAAGATGTTCACATCTTTGACAATTCTCCAAAATGACTTCCTTTAGTTGTTTAAAATTAGCCAATGTTGACATCCAATTTCGGAAAAACATGTAACCTTGATATGAATCAATAAAGATCTTTTCAAGATTCGATGAGGTTGGAGACCTCTAGAACCTCTTCAAAATGTTCGGTGAGAGTTCTTTTTCGATGTCATTTGTCCAAGATAAACTCAAAGATGTCAGATCTTTTTGGTCATCAAGTTGGCATTTTTTGCATGTTTCAAATTCCTCACATTGTCAAGCCCTTTTTATGGCAGCTGGCCTATTTGGTGAGATGCATCCTCACCCACAATGAAAATGCTAAGTCCACGCAGGCAACTTAAGTCTCCCAGTCCAGGCGGTGTGCAAATAAGTGAAGAAAAGTCTTGAATGTCCAGAAACTAAAGATTTTTCATCTCTTTCAAACGTTTAGGTAGCTCAAGAAGCTTTCTAGAATCCGTAAGCTCCAATATCTGAAGGTTTTTTAGACGAGTCAAGGATTCAGGTAACCTCTTGATATCAAGGCATGACATTACAAGGTATCTAAGATGTGCCAACTTGCAAACTAAATTTGGTAAATTTTGTAAGTAATTCCTATTCAGGTCCAATGCTCTTAGATAACGTTGCTTTGATAGGAAGGAAGAAAAATTTGTTCTTTCCAAAGAATGAAATAATCCATGCACAATAATTGAGCGCAGAGAGTTATCGATTGGTAGTTTGAGCTTGCCCAAGATATTTGGAACTTCACAAGACAACGATTCAAAAGATAAGTGACGCAATGTTTTACGGCTTTTCATCACCTTAAAATGGTCTAGGGTACAAGTCTCATGTCTCATAACAGATGAAGCTAGGTCATGCATCAGGTCATGCATTTTACAGGTTACATTACCCCAATAATTTATCTCCACATCTTGGAAGAATGATCTCCATACCAATTCTTTGAAGATCAAATGACCAGTAAGTTTCATGTCTGTTTGGCCATCCATTTGAAGATAGCCATTTGCCATCCATAGTTGGATCAACCAATTTTCCTCCATGGGATAATCTTTGGGAAATATGCAACAATACGCAAAACATTGTCTCATTTGCGGCAATGAATTGTCATAACTTAGCCTCAAAGAAGGTAAGATACCATTTTCATAATATGTTAGCTGCCAAATTTCACTTTCTCTAATTGCTAACCACTCGCTTTCAAGGAATTTTAGTTGCATCAGGCTCCCTAAAGCCTTGATTGCCAAGGGCACTCCACCACATTTCTTAACAATCACCTTACCAATAGCAACCAAGTTTTCCTCCTCCTCTCTAGCTGTAAAGGCTCTTTGCCTAAACAAAGACCAAGAATCCACTTCTGATAAATATCCAATGTGGTGTATGCCGATAGTAGCCATCATAAGAGCAACTTTCTCAATCCGGGTCGTCACCATTAGAACGCTACCTTTCGACCCACATCTTATTACTTCTTTCAGTTCATCCCACAGTCTAAGGTTTTCATTCCATACATCATCCAAAACCAATAAGAATTTTCGTCCCTTCAGTCTTTCACGAAGAAGGCACTGGAGTGGATCCAACGTGGAAATATTGCAAACTCCATCTATAGATTTTATAATTGTTTTTAGTATTCTTTGTATGCTAAAATCATCAGAGACACATACCCAAATCCGCAACTCAAAATATTTCGATATCCTTTCATCGTTATAGACCATTTGAGCAAGTGTGGTTTTCCCAAGTCCCCTCATTCCTTGATCAATTGCATACACACAAAGATCATCTTGATCCGAATTAGCATTAACCAAATTTTCGATTATCATTTCTTTTTCCTCACGCCTCCCATAAATTTCCGATTCATTCACCAATGAATGAGTTTCTCCACTCTCCAACGTCACTCCAAATTGATTTTCCATAAAACCCTCTCCCAAATGGAACTTATGTCTCTCTTCTGCTAAGGCATCTAATTTTTCTCTTATACTTTTCACTTCATGCGCCATTTTCAAATGGAATGGGTTTTTGGAAGAAAGAAATGATTTAAATTTATGATGCATACCTCTTTGGGAACCTACTCTTCGTGTAAGTCCCTTGATCGAAATCCGGTCGAGTATATCTTCAGCATCATAAGCGACATTCTTAAGCTTCCTCAGCCAGTCGTGGATTGGTTCATTTTTCCTTTGCTTGATCTCAGCATCTTGGAGCACGAGTTGGATTGTACCGAATGTAATTTCAAGGCTGTTGAGCTCATCCTTCAAGTCCCAAAGTAGACCCATCTCTTTTAGTGTAGGTGAGCCCAATATTCCAACAACTGTTTGGACAACTGCAGAACAAGTCCGTCTGCCATAGTTTGGGATTCAAAGGCTCCAAAAATTTCAATTGGGAGATAATTTGTGAAGAAGATGAAAATCTTTTAGTTGCAGATCAAGGATGATAAAGGGCTGATACTTGTGTTTCCTTTTTTCTTAGACCTACGATGAAAGTCTATAGTCAAGGTCTTTCATGTTTTGGTTTTTTTTTCCTGCATAGAGGGGCTCCACACGGTAGTCAATGACAGAGTAGGTGGGAAGAATAATGAAGGTTAGGATGAATAAAAAAGAAAAAAAATCTTATCCCATATGGCCCACTACTTCATGGACGAGGTGAATTGTGGAATATAGGAAAAAATACAAAAATGGTCTAGTAATCTTATCTAGTTGGCAATTTAGTCATGTCTGATTTGTGTTTTGCAAATTTAGTCCTATAATTTTAAAATTGTCGCAATTTTGGTCCTCAATTAACCGGAACTACAAATTCCGATCACAAAAGGTCACGTGATTGGCACATGGCCCGTTATGACGCTGATTTGGACCCGTTATGAGCAAAAATGGTCTTGTAACTTTACCTAGTTAACAAAATTTGGTCATGTAACTTATTTTAACTCTTAAAAAAAGTGTTTTTTATTTTTCTCAATTTGAAATTTATTCATGTGATTAAATTTATTTTAAAATCTAATAATTAAAATATAAAAACTATAATAATTTGTTTAAAAAACTTAAAACAGTAAAAAAATCGAATTTACAATGAAAATTGTTAAAAATAAATATTAAAATTAAATATACTTTTTTAAACATTTAAAATTGATTTAAAATATTTTAAAATTCTAAATACATAAAAACTCAAAATTATTTTCAAAAAGTTGTTTTTAAATTTAAACGAAGTTTTAATAATCTGAAATTTTGTTTAGAAAACTAAAAGTTTTTTTAAAATTTATACGGGTCGACCGTGTAAGATGAAGATTTATTATTATGTCATAAAATACCCAAGAATTCTAATAAAAATGAACAAAATATAAGAAAAATAAATTACTATAATCTTGAATTATCTCAATATATAATATGTTAGATATAATATTAAGTTCATAAGAATTACATTTGTTAGATAAATGGTTTTATCATGATTTTTATGATTTTGTTTTTACACCAAAATAATATTTCTAAATGTTGTCCAAACACTCCTAAATGATTTAAAATATTTTTACTAATTTTTCGTAGTATTTCTTCAAGATTATTTTCGACAAAAATTGGACAACACTTCTGTCTCGTGTGCAACCGGTCGCCATATAGGGCAACCTGTGTCTGAAAGATGATTTCCAAAACAGAAACGAGACATTTTGAAAAACTCTGGAGGTCGATCGGTCGCTCAAAGGGCGACCAGTACCTGAAGAGATTACAGAACGGACTTAATCTCACAAAGTGTTGAGGGTGACCAGTCCACAAGGGACCGATCGGTCGCACCCTTGGTCGACCGGTCGAGCACCCCCCTGACCGGTCACCCTATGTGTTTTTGCTGTTTTATTTTCTTTTTTGTATTTGTGCGCGACCGGTCGCCCTAATGTTTGACAAAAAAAATTCTAATCACTTTGTGCACTGAGATGAAATTCCTTAAATTATGGAATTTCTTTCTAACAGCTATATTCTTCAATTGTCTTGCAATTTTTTATAGGTTTCAATCTCCTAGGAGGAGCCTATCAAGTTCAAGACATCTCCTATAAATAGATGAAGAATTGAAGCAACACAACAAGAGAGAAAACTACAACATCAAGCAAACATCTTTGTTCTTCTTTGTTATTATTCTTGTTGTAATTTGGCTAGCTTATCACTTTCACATCTTGAGGTCTCGGCTTATTTCTTTATTACACTTGCACTCAAAATTGTATTATTCATTATCGAGTTGTAATCTTGAATTTGTGGTCATCATTCAACACAAGATATCCTTGTGAGTGTTCTTGTGGTAAGAACACACTTGGATAATCTAGGTGATATGTGCAAGAAGATTGTGGTGATCTTCTTATTGAAGAGTGTGATGCTCTTTGAGGTGTTGAAGAATTTGGTATTCTTCAAGTCGGAAGATTGTGGTAATCTTCACAAGGTGCCGTTGAAGATTGTGGTAATCTTCAAGTGAGATTGTGGTAATCTCCAAAGAGGTGTTGTAAGGTGTTGTTGTATTAATTGTGGTAATTAATAAAATCTTTTTTCTTTTTGAAATCCATCCCGAAGATACTGGGGTGGTAGAGGATTAGGCCCTCGGTGGGTTGAACCTCTATAAATCGACGCGTGTTATTTACATCCCGCACCTTCATACTTGTCTTGGCTTGTTTGATTCAAAAAAGAGGGCATAATCGAGAAAATGGAGATAATCTATTCATCCCCCCTCTAGATTATCATAGCCACTTGGACTTACAAGTGGTATCAAAGCCAAACTCTTTGGCAAACTTGTTTCACATTACGAGTAAAGAGGAACGATCATCGGCTACGAATGAAGTCTACCTTACCGACGCCTCCACCAACAAGCCACCACTATTTGATTCCAAAAATTATACATTTTGGAAATAAAGAATGGAATGCTATTTACAAAATTGCGGGTTTGATATTTGGAACACGATCATAAACGGAGAATCCATCCCGATGAAAGATGGACCATTCACCTCCGAAGTCCTCAAGGAGCTCAATGATGAAGAAAAGGAAATTCTCTGCTTAAATGGTAAAGCTCTAAATATTCTTCATTGTTCACTTACATTTTCGGAATACGGTCATATTCGAGAAATACGATCGGCACATGAAGCATGGAAAAAATTAGAAGCTATCTATGAAGTACATGCAAATGAAAGGAGTAACTCAAAAGCATCTACTTCTGAATTGGATACAATATCAAATCCAACAACATGGGATGAGCCTCTTACAACTTCCAATAATGAAGAAGTTGAACAATGTCTTATAGGCATCGAAGAAGAAAACGAGGTACGCTCTAATCCCTCTACTTCTTATGATAATGAATTACAAAATGAGTATAGTGATTTACAAAATGATTTTGATGAGCTTCAAAATGAATTCCAAAGCCTACTTGTTAAATACAAAAATTTGAAAAAGGAATTCAATGTTTTGAAAAATGATAAGGATAGTTTATTTACTTCTTATGAATCACTATCATGTGCTCACACCACCACACTTGATAAGGTTAGAACCCTTGAAAAGGAAAATATTACTCTTGTTGAGGATATTAATTGCATGAAAAAGGATTTATCAAAATTCAACTTGAGTACCGGTAAAATGACCAAAATTGTTGATGTTCATGATTGTGTTAATTTGAAACTAGGACTTAATCATAAGCCTAAAGTTGTTAATCATATGAAAAAGAATCGAGTCTCTAAGAATGTTGGTCACTATGCTCCTAAAATTAGTACTTGTTTTTATTGCGGTAAAAATGGTCACACGGCTAATTCTTGTCGAGCTAGAAGTAACTCTAATTATTATTGGAGACCTAAAAGTCTCAAAGCTAATCCCAAAGGACCCAAACACTTGACGGTACCACAAAACAATGTCATATTAGGTACCCGGCGGGATAACAATCATAGAAAATTCATACCGCCAAGAAGACACCAAATGTTCATATCGTTTGATTAAAGGAGGAGACATTACCAAAATGAATTTCCAAGAAGGAAATATTATCAACAATGGGAAGGTAACAATTCTTGGAAATTGAGCAATTGGAGAAGCTATCATCAACATGATGATTTTCAAATAGGAAGATATCATCAACAATGGCAAAGACACAACCCATGGAAATGGCGTAATTGGTAAATCGTATCTCCTTAATTAAATATGCATTTTATTTTGTTATGCATGTTTTTATTTGTGCATTAATTGTCGAAATGAGTTTTAAAATATTTATTTTTAAATTAATATCTTCAATATATAGTTATGTTTTAAAAATATTTTGAAAATGAGACCTTGTATGATGCTTAAAAACTCTTGTGCATTTGCTTAGACTATAGTGTTTTATCATCTCTTATGGATTTTTATGGTATAAGCATACTTGTGACATATATTATTGCTTTAGCCTACACTTTTACCATTATTTTTTGTGCTAGAATTGTTTAAGAATTGTGTAGGATATATATCTTCATAAATGACCATCTATGTCAAGAGTGAAATAAACTATCGAGGTACGCACACTATTGTTATTCATCTCATAGACTCGATATATTTTTGCCATTTTCCTATGTGCTTGATTTTCAAAGATATTTCAAAGCATCTCACATTCATTAAGAGGATTTTTCTATTTTTGGAAGGCACTATTCAATAAAGCTCTTTTTATCCGAGACTTATAAAGTATTATATTTGTTTTTGATAAAACATTTGATTTTTATCTTCTTCTCAAAATTATGCATTTGATTGCACATATTCATTCTTGTCAAAACTCTTGTTCAAGTACTTCTTTTAAATGAGGTCTCAACTATATGCTCTCGGGTTTTCATATTTCAAAAGAGACCTTATATAGCTTTCTATAAAGCTTATTTGAACTTACATGTTTTATGAAACTCTTGATGATTTGTTTTAAAACATATTATGTGTTATTTGTTATTGTATCACTATTATTCGATATTACTATGCTCTTGTGAAAGATATCATGTTAAGATTTTGCAGAAATTTTTGGTATTTCGGAACAAGCTTGATGACCAAGGCAAGGTTAGTAGCTCAAGGGTATTGTCAAGAATAAGGTATTGATTTTGATGAAACATTTGCACCTGTAGCATGATTTAGAAGCTATTCGCATTTCACTTGCCCATTCTTGTTTTAAAATTTTTTAAACTTTACCAAATGGATTTTACGCCTTTTTAAATGGTTTTATTCAAGAAGAAGTCTATGTAAAACAACCTCCGGGGTTTGAAAAGTTTTCTATGCCTAATGATGTTTATAAACTTAAAAAGGTCTTGTATGGTTTAAAACAAGCACCCCGTGCATGGTATGATAGACTTAGCTCATTTCTTTTGCAAAATGGTTTTACAAGAGGTAATGATACTACTCTCTTTGTTTTTTTTTTTTTAAAAAAAGGGCAAGATTGCTTATTAGTGCAAATTTTTGTTGATGATATTATTTTTGGTACTACTAATGAATCCTTGTGCAAGAAATTTTCTAAGTTGATGCAAGGTGAATTTGAGATGAGCATGATGGGGGAGCTCAATTTCTTCCTTGAACTTCAAGTTAAACAATGCCAAGAAGGTGGTTATATTTCACAATCAAAGTATACAAAAGAACCTTTGAAGAAGTTAGGCATTGAAGAAGGAAGAAAAATCTCTACTCCTATGGGAACAATATCAAGATGGACAAAAGTTTGAGAAAGACATATTGGTTGACAAACAAATTCGAGGTATGCTTATCTACATTTACTACTCCTTTAGACTCGACCTTTTTATGCCTTATGTCTATATGCTCGACATCAAAAACCAATCCCAATGAATCTCATTAAAGTGTCGTTAAAAGAAATTTTCAAATATTTGAAAGGCACTTCCTATTATGGCTTGCTTATCCATAGTCTTTAAAAACGCTTATATTTTTCGGGATAACAAGTCCGGTGATAATAATTTCTCAAAATATGGTTTGTTATAATCAAACTAAAATATATTAAGATTCTACATTTTTAAGGGATTGCATTTCTTAAACAAAGATTTGAGATGTGTTTAATTTCGTCTCAAATATAACTCGCGGACATTCGTTTATTTTAATCGTTAACCACCGAGTCTTTTATCTCATTTCGAGCTTGGTTAGACATAATGCATATTGAATGAGGTCTATATTTGCATTTTGCACGTTTTTAAAACTTAGGGGCAAAAAAATGAATTTTTGGATCAAATTTTGGATTTTTGTAAAATAGACAGGTCCAGTGGCAAGACTGGGTTGAGGCCGACCGGTCGGCCACCCTGTCGACCAGTTGCCCTCAACCTTGATCGGTCGGCCTATGCTGTTTTATGCTTTAAATGTCCTATGTTCTCAGACTTAGCCATTTTGGCTCTCTCAACTTTATTTTCGTACCCTTTGTCGTTTTCACACACAATTCACTTCAAATGAGTTCTGTTGCATAAATTATATATTTTGGGAATTATCTTGCTTGTTTATCATCATTGTTGCTCATCCTCACCGATTTATTGGTAAGAATCCTACTTCTTTATCTCAATTGGGTTGAACCCTTGAGAAAGTGCTTCTACTTGATATATTGATGGAATTCTTATATAATTGTGTTGTGAATGATGATTGTTGTTGGATGATATTTGTAAAATTATTTTTGGTGTTGAAAAATTTGGCTTGGTTATTTTTGCAAGGGCTATATACATCTTCCTTATTATTTGACGTCCGCCAAGTATTCGATAAAATGTTTCAAAGAAAAATTCATCACTTACATGATTCTCTCGATTTCATATGTCTTATATATTTATAGAGATCATGTTTTGAAAATCAAATGAGCTTTTACGAGCTTTTACAAGTCATATGATCAACTCTTCCCTTAGCTTTTGGATTTTAAGCTTGATCAATAGCTCGATAAATCGGTTAAATTGCGCACTTTGATATGGATATATGATGTTTTATCGTGCTAACATTCTTTTTGATGAATCCAAAGGGGGAGAAACAGTTTATAAGCTCTTTAGCTCATAGAAGCTAATATAAGCTCATGAAAGAAGCTATAAGTTGTGGCTATTTAAAGCCAAAAGTTGTGGATCATACATAGTCCATTTAATGTATTATAGACTTATTTTCATGTTTAATGATGTTTTGTTGACAGGGGGAGCTTATATAAGCTCTTGATACTTAAACTCAATATTTAAACGCTGAGCTTTTAGCTTTTAGTTGAAAGTTTTTATACTACTCTTGTTGTGCATGTTGATAGGGAGAGCTTTTGCAAAATATTTTTGAAAATATTTACTCCCATCCTTGTGATTATTATGCATGGAATGTTGTCGCTCTCAACGGGTAGATTATTTTTAACCGATAAAATTGTTTTGTTTTTAAAATCGACCTCCTTAAATTATTTTGATTTGTAATCATCCAAAAGGGGGAGTTTGTTAGATAAATGATTTTATCATGATTTTGATGATTTTATTTTTACACCAAAACAATGTTTCTAAATGTTGTCCAAATATTCATAATTGATTTAAAATATTTTTACTAGTTTTTCGGAGTATTTCTTCAAGATTATTTTCGACAAAAAAACTGGACAACACTTCTGTCTCATGTGCAACCGGTCGCCATATAGGGCAACATGTGTCTGGAAGATGATTTCCAAAATAGAAACGAGACATTTTGAAAAATTCTGAAGGTCGACCGTCATGTAAAGGGCGGCCGTGCACTGAAGAAATTACGAAACGGACTTAATCTCACAAAGTGTTGAGGGTGACCATCCCACTAGGGGCCGATCGGTCGCACCGCACCCTCGACCGGCCGAGCACCCCTGACCGGTCACCCTATTTGTTTTTGCTGTTTTATTTTCTTTTCTGTATTTGTGCGCGACCGGCCGCCCTATTGTTGGACAGCAAAATTCTAACCGTTGTGCAGCAGACAGAAATTCCTTAAATTATGGAATTGATTTCTAACAGCTATATTCTTCAATTGTCTTGCAATTTTTTACAAATTTCAATCTCCTAGGAGGAGCCTATCAAGTTCAAGACATCTCCTATAATTAGATGAAGAATTGAAGCAACACAACAAGAGAGAAAACTACAACACAACAAGATACATTCAAGCAAACATCTTTGTTCTTCTTTGTTATTATTCTTGTTGTAATTTGTCTGGCTTATCACTTTCACATCTTGAGGTCTAGGCTTATTTCTTGATTGCACTTGCACTCAAAATTGTATTATTCATTATCGAGTTGTAATCTTGAATTTGTGGTCATCATTCAACACAATATATCCTTGTGAGTGTTCTTGTGGTAAGAACACGCTTGGATGATCTAGGTGATAGGTGCAAGAAGATTGTGGTGATCTTCTTATTGAAGAGTGTGGTGCTCTTTGAGGTGTTGAAGAATTTGGTATTCTTCAAATCGGAAGATTATGCTAATCTTCACAATGTGCCGTTGAAGATTGTGGTAATCTCCAAAGAGGTGTTGTAAGGTGTTGTTGTATTAATTGTGGTAATTAATAAAATCTTTTTTTTTTTTTAAATCTATTCCGGAGATACTGGGGTGGTAGAGGATTAGGTCCTAGGTGGGTTGAACCTCTATAAATCGACGCGTGTTATTTATATCCCGCACCTTCATACTTGTCTTGGCTTGTTTGATTCGAAAAAGATGGCATAATCGAGAAAATGGAGATAATCTATTCATCCCCTCTTTAGATTATCATAGCCGCTTGGACTTACAACATTATCGTATATATTATATATGTAAAGTATATATTAATTAATATTAGGTGGGGGGACGGGATGGGTACCTATAGGGTGGAAGTGATACCCATGCCCGTCATCTATGGGTGTTCATTTTTTGAACAAATCCGAAATTCGATTTGACTCAAATTCGAATCTCAATTTCGAATTTTGAATCAACTCGAATTTCGTATGTGAATATTCGAATTGAGTAACGAATTGGAATTTTTTTTAAATTCTATTCGAAAATCCTAATTCGACGTGAAATTCAAGTAAATTTGATTTGGATATTAATTCGTATTCATATTTCAATTCGAAACCGTGTACGAATTCGAACTCAATTATAATACAAATTGAATTTATATATTATAGATTAATACACATCGTATATCATTGCATATGCAAATAGAAATAATATAATTAGGTAATGTATAAATAACATTGAGCTTCTTCTTCTTCTTCTTTTTTTTTTTTTTGAAGAGAACAACATTGAGCTTCACATTGCTCTTATAAGCTAATTATAGCAATGGAATTATGGCATTGATCATAGCTATTTTTACAATTCAATCTCATTTTAAAGTTTCAGCGATTTTCCTTCTCAGAAAAAAAAAAGTTTCAGCGATTTTTCTTTAGTTTTTGTAATGTCTATTGATGTACTTAAGGAAATTTGATAAAATACCCATTCTCCAAGGGGTAGTTTTGATTTTTGCCCCCTTATTATTAAAATCAGATTTTTGCCCCTTCTCCTCTACCAACAAGACCAAAATACCCCTTTTACCTAAAAACAATAAAGAGAAAATGGAAAAACTGAAAAGGTTGAAGAAAACCATCAACGTGACTTTTGGTTTCAAAAATTCAAAAGCAAGCCTCCCCCTTATTCACGATCCACGCCGTCCATTGACCGCCATCGCTCGCCTTCAATCGACCATTTTCGCCCACCGCCGTCACAGCCACTGTAGTCCTCGGTTCCACCGTCCACCACCGTCGCAGCCTCTCTTCTCGAGCACCTCGGTTCGTCTACGATCTCCAAAGTTCTTCTTCTTTCAAAAAGGTATTTTTATCTTCCTCCGTAATATATGTTTAGTGTGTGTGTATATAGTGATTGTGTGTAGTTTCCGTAAAGTTGGTACGTAAAAACTACGGTTTGGGTTTTTTCATGTTAAATATTGAATTTTGTTTGGTTTTTTTATGTAATTTTGTACAATATTATAAAGGAATGTGTACCGGAACTTGTTAAAATGGAGGAAAAATGTTGGACCTCAAGCGCTTTACTGGATTGACGACTGTCCCCACAAACCAACACGAGTCTCCCATGTCTACTCTAGGCCAAGCCCGCTTAACCTCAGAGTTTCTATGTAATGGGCACCAGAAAAGAAGATGCATCTGTTGGTATAGGTAGTCCAAATCAAATCCTTTAAGCTATCCTTTTAACTATGCAATCTAGCGCTCATGAGTTTGAATTGCGGGCCGCGCCTCGCGCCTATTTTAAAGCCCGTAGCAGGCAAGGATGCTGGACCAAATCGCAACAAAAAAAGAGGAAAATGGAATGGTGGGAAAGGACTGTAAAGAATCCCATGTAACAAACTCAACTACTTTCCCATATTGAACTACAATGCATTTATTAAGAATTAAAACTTCACCCAGAAAGCATGAAAAATGAAGATATTGAATCGGTAAGCATGATATTCACAACAATTGTGACAATATATTAAATTGTAAAATACAATAACACAATAAAACTCAAGCTCACCCATATTTGAGTTGTTCCACTGCACTTGTTCAAATTGAAGAGCATCGTCTTCTTCATTCCCAATAGGAGCTTCAATGAAACTCAAAGCATTCCTTTGTAGTTTTACCTCAATTCCATTTGTGAGAACCTATATATCAATTTCATAATTTATTAGCCCACATATTTGCCCACATGTATGCCTACTTAATAATTTATTCATGTGTTATTTTCTAGTTTGCCCACATGTTTGCCCACATGCATGCCTACTTTATAATTTATTCATGTGTTATTTTCTAATTAGCCTACATGTATGCCTACCTTATAATTTATTCATGTGTGATTTTCTAATTTGTCCACATGTTTGCCCACAGTTATACCCACTTCTGTTACATGTATGCCCACTTCATAATTTACTTTCATGTTCGTTTCTATTTAGCCCACATGTTTGCCCACTTGTATACCCACTTCATAATTTACTCTCATTTCTTACTTTCTTATTTACAATTACTAACAAATCTATATTTTATTTTTATGTTGATAAAATGGCACTTGTTCCCCACAAGAATGATCATTTTCAAGCAAAGCTAAGTGCTCGTTGCAATTTGACTAGTACATTGGAAAACATTAGAGCGTGTCTCAGTGATCACAACATCAATAGATTCAAAGAATCATGTTTTGGTCATTTTCTAGATGTGGCAAAGATTAAGTTCCAAGTCCAACTTTATCTACATTTGCTTTTTAGACAAGATACATCCAAGTCAATCGACAAGATAATATTCCATATCAACAACAAAGAGACTGAGTTTGGAGCAAACGAGTTCTCGTTGATTACAGGACTTTCTTTTGGTCCTAAGTCAATTATTCTTTTAACTTCCACTATTTTTAATAATTTTTTTAGAAGGATTGACCCTCTGTTCCTGTTAGTGACAAAGTAAAATCTCCAATGACTATCAAAATTATGTATAAAAAAAGTTGGAGCAAGAGGAATAGGAAGTCGGGAACTTCTCTACAGTCGCGATTCACTGACCCAAGTCATCATCTCAGGAAGAAACCGAAGAACATGTATGATGCAATGAGTTATTTTCCACCGGCAATAATTGATGAATTTGAGAAGTGGTGGCAAATAAATAAGGAAAATAATGATGTCATTGTTCCTTGCTCTGTTGAACCCAGCTTCCCGGTTGAAGCATCATGGTTCGACAATATTCGAGATCCGAGAGGATGTTAGATAAATATTTTTATCATGATTTTAATGATTCTGTTTTACACCAAAACAATGTTTTTAAATGTTGTCTTAATACTCCTAAATGATTTAAAATGTTTTTACTAATTTTTCGGAGTATTTCTTCAAGTTTATTTTCGACAAAAATTGGACAACATTTTTGATGATTTTGTGTTAATGTGTTTTTACACCAAAACAATATTTCTAAATGTTGTCCATATACTCCCGATCGATTTAAAATGTTTTTACTAATTTTTCGGAATATTTCTTGAAGTTTATTTTTGACAAAAATTGGACAACACTTTTGTCTCGTGCTCAATCGGTCACCGTATAGGGCAACCCGTGTCTGAAAGATGTTTTCCAAAACAGAAATGAGACGTTTTGAAAAACCCTGGAGGTCGACCAGTCGACCAATGCATCGACCGGTACCTGAACAAGGGAAAATGAAAGCCAAACATTTTGTATCACATTTTAGTCAAGTCCAACCGGTCCAAGGCAGGGCCAACCAGTCGGACCCTAGGTCGACCGGTCGAGGCCCTGTTGGACCTGTCCCTATGTGCTATTTTGCTGTTTTAAATTCCTTTCTGTATTAGAGCGCGACTGGTCGCCCAATATGTTTATCAGCAAATTCTAATCGTTCTGCAGCAGACAATTGTTTCTTAAATTGTGGGGTTAATTTCTAACAGCTATAATCTTGATTTTAATTGCATTTTTCTGTAGATTTTCAATCCCCAAGAGGAGCCTATCCATGATCAACATCTTCTATAAATAGAGGAAGATTTGAAGCAACACAACAAGAGAAAATACTACAACACAACAAGATACATTCAAGCAAACACTTTTGTTCTTATATTTCAATATTCTTGTTGTAATAGCCTAAGGTCTTACACTTTCACATCTTGAGGTCTAGACTTTTCATTCTTGATTACACTTGCACTCAAAATTGTATTATTCATTATCGAGTTGTAATCTTGAATTTTTGTGTTCATCATTCAACACAAGATATCCTTGTGAGTGTTCTTGTGGTAAGAACACACTTGGGTGATCTAGGTGTTAGGTGCAAGAAGATTGTGGTAATCTTCTTATTGAAGAGTGTGGTGCTCTTTGAGGTGTTGTAGAATTTGGTGTTCTTCAAGGTTGAAGATTGTGGTGATCTTCACAAGGTGCCGTTGAAGGAAGATTGTGGTAATCTTCTAGGGAGATTGTGGTAATCTCCAAGGTGGTGTTGAAGAAGAGTGGGATGCTCTTCAAGGTGATGTTGTAAGGTGTTGTTGTATTAATTGTGGTAATTAATAAAATCTTTTTTTCTTTTTGAAATCCATCCCGTAGATACTGGGGTGGTAGAGGATTAGGCCCTAGGTGGGTTGAACCTCTATAAATCGACACGTGTTATTTACTTCCCGCACCTTTATTATTGTCTTAGCTTATTTGATTCGAAAAAGAGGGCATAATTGAGAAAATAGAGATAATCTATTCACCCCTTCTAGATTATCGTATCTGTTTTGACTTACAAGTGGTATCAAAGCCAAACTCTTTGGCAAGCTCGTTCCACATCGCGAGTAAAGAGGAACGATCATCGGCTACGAATGAAGTCTACCGTATCAGCGCTTCCACTAACAAGCCACCGCTATTTGATTCCAAAAATTATACATTTTGGAATGAAAGAAAGAATGGAATGCTATTTACAAAGTTGCGGTTTTGATATTTGGAACACGGTCATAAATGTAGAATCCATTCCGATGAAGACAGACCACTTACCTCCAAAGTCCTCAAGGAGCTCAATGATGAAAAGAAGAAAATCATCTCCTTAAACGGTAAGGCTTTTAATATTATTTATTGTTCACTCACTATTTCGGAATATGATCATATTGTAGGAATTCGATCGGCACATGAAGTATGGAGATAACTAGAAGAAGTATATGCAAACAAAAGGAGCTATTCAAAAGCATCTACCTCTCAATTGGATACAACATCAAATCCAATAACATGGGATGAGCTTCTTACAACTTCCGACGATAAAGAAGTCAAACAATGTCTTATGGGCATCGAAGAAGAAAACGAGGTACGCTCTAAATCTTCTACTTCTTATGATAATGTTACAAAATGATTATAGTGATTTGCAAAATGATTTTGATGAGCTTCAAAATGAATTCCAAAGTTTGCTTGTTAAATACAAAAATTTGAAAAAGGAATTCCATGTTTTGAAAAATGACAAGGATAAATTATATTCTTCTTATGAATCACTTTCATGTGTTAACACCACCACACTTGATAAGGTTAGAAATCTTGAAAAGGAAAATCGTACTCTTGTTGAGGATATTAATTACATGAAAAATAATTTATTGAAATTCGACTTGAGTACCGATAAAATGGCCAAAATTGTTGATGTTCATAGTTGTGATAAATTGAAACAAGGACTTGATCATAAGCCTAATGTTGTTAATCATATGAAAAAGATTCAAGTCTCTAAGCATGTTGATCATTATACTTCTAGAATTGTTACTTGCTATTATTACGGTAAAAGGGTCACATGGCTAATTTATGTCGGGCTAGAAATAGCTCTAATTAGTGTTGGAGACCTAAAAGTCTCAAAGCTAATCACAAAGGACTCAAACACTTGAGAGTACCACAAAATAATGACATATTAGGTACCCGACAAAATGACAATCAAAGAAAATTCATACCGCCGAGAAGACATCACCACAATGAATTTCTAAGAAGGAAATATTATCAACAATGGAAGGTAACAATCCTTGGAAATTGAGCAATTGGAAAAGCTATCATCAACAAGGTGATTTTCAAAGAGGAAGATATCATCAACAATGGGAAAGACACAACCCATGGAAATGGCGCAATTGGTAAACCGTATCTCCCTATTTAAATATGCATTTTGTTATTATGTATTAATTGTCAAAATGAGTTTTCAAATATTTATTTTTTAAATTAAGGTCTTCAATATATATTTGTGTTTTTAAAATATTTTGAAGAGGAGACCTTGTATAAAAACTCTTGTGCATTTACTTAGACTAAAGTGGTTTATTATCTCTTATGGACTTTTATAGCATGAGCATACTTGTAATATCTCTTTGGTTTAGTCTACACTTTTCCCATTATGTTTTGTGCAAGAACTTTTTCTAATAATTGTGTAGGACTAATATATCTTCATCAATGGTTATCTACTCATAATTTGTCAAGAGAGGATAAAAAACTATCGAGGTACACTCACTTGTGTTATTCTTACTTTCTCAGACTCGATACTCTTCATGTCGTATGCATATGTGCTCATTTTCAAGCAATTTGAAAATATCTCATACAAGTGCCATTAAGAGGATTTTTCGATTTTTGAAAGGCACTATTAAATAAAGCTTGTTTTATCCGAGACTTGTAAAGGATTTTATTTGTTTTGTTAAAACATTCGATTTTTGTCCTCCTCTCAAAATTATGCATTTGATTGCACATATTCATGTCCTTATTCTTGTTTTCTTTGTCAAAGCTCTTTTTCAAATATTTCTTATAAATAATGTCTCAACTATATGCTCTCGGATTTTCAAATTTCAAAAGAGATCTTACATAGCTTTCTATAAGCATATTTGAACTTATATGTTTTATGAAACTCTTGATGATTTATTTTAAAGCATAGTATGTGTTACTTGTTATAGTGTCTCTATTATTCGATATTACTATGCTCTTGTGCAAGATATCTTGTTAAGATTTTGCAGAAAATTTTGGTATTTCGGAACAAGCTTGATGACCAAGGCGAGGTTAGTAGCTCAATGGTATTGTCAAATAGGAGGTATTGATTATGTTGAAACATTTGCACCCGTAGCATGTTTTTTTGAAGCTATTCGTATTTTACTTGCCTATTCTTGTTTTAAAAAAAAATTCAAGCTTTACCAAATGGATGTTAAATCCACATTTCTAAATGGTTTTATTCAAGAAGAAGTCTGTGTAAAACAACCTCCGGTTTGAAAATTTTTCTAGGGCTAATGATGTTTATAAACTTAAAAAGGCCTTGTATTGTTTAAACAAGCACCCCGTGTATGGTATGATAGACTTAGTTATTTTTGCAAAATGGTTTTACAAGAGGTAAAGTTGATACTACTCTCCTTGTTTTTTGAAAAAGGGCAAGATTGTTTACTTGTGCAAATTTATATTGATGATATTATTTTTGGTGCTACTAATGAATATTTATGCAAGATATTTTCTAAGTTGATGCAAGGTGAATTTGAGATGAGCATGATGGGGGAGCTCAACTTCTTCCTTGAACTTCAAGTTAAACAATGCCAAGAAGGTGGTTATATTTCAATCAAAGTATACAAAAGAACTTTTGAAGAAGTTCGGCATTGAAGAAGGAAGAACCATCTCTACTCCTATGGAAACCTACATCATGATTGATCAAGTTTGAGAAAGGCATATTGGTTGACAAACAAATTCGAGGTATGTTTATCTACGTTTATTACTCCTTAGACTCGACATGTTTATGCCTTATGTCTATATGTTCGACTTCAAGACTATCCCAACGAATCTCATTAAAGTGTCGTTAAAAGAAATTTTCAAATATTTGAAAGGCACTTCTTATGACTTGTTTATCCAAAGTTTTAAAACGTTCATATTTTTCGGGATAGCAAGTCCGGTGATAATAATTTCTCAAAATATGGTCGTCATAATCGAACTAAAGATATTGAGATTCTATATTTTTTAAGGGATTATGTTTCCTAAAACGAAAAAAATTGAGATGTGTTTTATTCCGTCTCAAGGATAACTCGGGGACATTTGTTTTTAATCATTAACCGCCGAGTCTTTTACCTTATTTTGAGCTTGATTAGACATAATGTATATTGAATGAGGTCTATGTTTGTATTTCGTTCGTTTTTAAAACTTAGGGGTGAAAAATCAATTTTTTTGTACAAAACTCGGACAAAATCAGAAAAAAAAGGACTCCAGGGACTGGAAGAGGGGAAGGCGACCGGTCGACCACCACCTGGACCGGTCGGCCTACCCTCGGACTGGTCGACCTGGAGTAAAACTTGGATTAAATTGGTTCTGTCCCAGACTTAGTCTTTTTCATACGTTTTTCACTACTTTCGCACCCCTTTGCAAATATCACACACAATTCACTCAAAATGATTTCCTTCTTGTAAATTATATATTTTTGAGTTTATACTATTAGTATATCATCCATGATACCCAACATCTCCGATTACTTGGTAAGAATTTTTCTTCTTTATCTCAATTGGGTTGAACCCTTGAGAATGTGCTTCATCTTTAATATCTTGTTGGAATTCTTATATATTTGTGTTGGGCATGATGATTGATGTTGGATGATATTTGTAAAATTGCTTTTGGTGATGAAAACTTTGGCTTGGTTAATTTTACAAGGGCTATATATCAACAACATTCATAGTCAACCGATAAGATAATATTCCATATCAACAACAAAGAGGCTGAGTTTGGAGCAAACAAGTTCTCGTTGATTACAGGACTTTCTTTTGGTCCTAAGTCAATTATTCCTTCTACGTCCACTATTTTTAATAACGTTTTTAGAAGGATTGACCCTCTGTTACTGTTAGTGACAAGTAAAAGCTCCAATGACTATCAAAATTATGTACAAAAAAAGTAGGAGCAAGAGGACTAGGAAGACGGGACCTTCTCTACTGTCGCCATTCACTAACCCAAGTCACCATCTCGGGAAGAAACCAAAGAACATGTATGATCCAATGAGTTATTTTCCACCGACAATAATTGATGAATTTGAGAAGTGCTGGCAAATAAATAAGGAAAATAATGATATCACTGCTCCTTGCTCTGTTGAACCCAGCTTCCCGGATGAAGCATCATGGTTCAACAATATTCGAGATCCGAGAGGATGTTAGATAAATATTTTTATCATGATTTTAATGATTCTGTTTTACACCAAAACAATGTTTTTAAATGTTGTCCAAATACTCCTAAATGATTTAAAATGTTTTTACTAATTTTTCGGAGTATTTCTTCAAGTTTATTTTCGACAAAAATTGGACAACATTTTTGATGATTTTGTGTTAATGTGTTTTTACACCAAAACAATGTTTCTAAATGTTGTCCAAACACTCCCGATGGATTTAAAATATTTTTACTAATTTTTCGGAATATTTCTTGAAGTTTATTTTCGACAAAAATTGGACAACACTTTTATATCGTGCTCAATCGGTCGCCGTATAGGGCAACCCGTGTCTGAAAGATGTTTTCCAAAACAGAAATGAGACGTTTTGAAAAACCCTGGAGGTCGACCGGTTGACCAATGCATCGACCGGTACCTGAAGAAGGGAAAATGAAAGCCAAACATTTTGTATCACATTTTAGTCAAGTCCAACCGGTCCAAGGCAGGGCCGACTAGTCGGACCCTAGGTCGACCGGTCGAGGCCCTATTGGACCGGTCCCTATGTGCTATTTTGCTGTTTTAAATTCCTTTCTGTATTAGAGCGCGACTGGTCGCCCAATATGTTTATCAGCAAATTCTAATCGTTCTGCAGCAGACAATATTTTCTTAAATTATGGGGTTAATTTCTAACAACTATAATCTTTATTTTAATTGCATTTTTCTGTAGATTTTCAATCCCCAAGAGGAGCCTATCCATGATCAAACATCTTCTATAAATAGAGGAAGATTTGAAGCAACACAACAAGAGAAAATACTACAATACAACAAGATACATTCAAGCAGACACTTTTGTTCTTATATTTCAATATTCTTGTTGTAATAGCCTAAGGTCTTACACTTTCACATCTTGAGGTCTAGACTTTTCATTCTTGATTATACTTGCACTCAAAATTGTATTATTCATTATCGAGTTGTAATCTTGAATTTTTGGGTTCATCATTCAACACAAGATATCCTTGTGAGTGTTCTTGTGGTAAGAACACACTTGGGTGATCTAGGTGTTAGGTGCAAGAAGATTGTGGTAATCTTCTTATTGAAGAGTGTGGTGCTCTTTGAGGTGTTGTAGAATTTGGTGTTCTTCAAGGTTGAAGATTGTGGTGATCTTCACAAGGTGCCGTTGAAGGAAGATTGTGGTAATCTTCTAGGGAGATTGTGGTAATCTCCAAGGTGGTATTGAAGAAGAGTGGGGTGCTCTTCAAGGTGATGTTGTAATGTGTTGTTGTATTAATTGTGGTAATTAATAAAATCTTTTTTTCTTTTTGAAATCCATCCCGGAGATACTGGGGTGGTAGAGGATTAGGCCCTAGGTGGGTTGAACCTCTATAAATCGATGCGTGTTATTTACTTCCCCCACCTTTATTCTTGTCTTGGCTTGTTTGATTTGAAAAAGAGGGCATAATTGAGAAAATGGAGATAATCTATTCACCCTCCCTCTAGATTATCGTAGCCGCTTGGACTTACAGAGGATGGCTTGATGATGCGGTATTTAAACCATTTACTATCTATAATTTTTAAACTAAATTAGTTAATTCTATAATTGAACTAATCCTTTTGACATTACAGCAAGTGGACACACTATTGCAGTTGGTGGTATAAATGGTCAAAAAATGGCTTGACCGTTTCTTGCCCAACTGGACCATATTTGACTTGATGTTTTGGGTATGAGATGCAACAGTTAAAGTTTTTGAATATTTGTTTTTTTGACTATTGTAACTAATATGAGTTTACTTTTACAGAATAATTTGACGAAGAAATGGCCAAAAAAGTTGTCAAAATCAATGGAAAGCATGGTTAAATGGTCCTGGTGGGAAACTGACGAGGCATTAATGGATTATGTCACCGGTCAGCTACCACATGAAGGGTTTCATCTATCGTGGGCTGACGTTGAAAAGGTTTATGGAATTGCTCATGTGAGTGGAAACCATTGGGTGTTGTACGGGCTCAATATCCCGAACCAGTCCATTATGATTTATGATTCGTTGTCAAAGAATCATCCCCTTTCTGACTATGTTGAGGACTTTGACATGATGGCAAAAATGCTCCCCGGTATTTGCGATGAAGCAAATGTGTGGACTAAAAGAGGGAGCGTCGAGCCACAACAAGCAAAATTTCAGTGATTGTGGTATTGTGGCTGCTAAATACATGGAGACATTAGTGACAGGACGCACGATTGACAAATTGAAAACTAACCGTTGCCATGATTATCGACTTCGAATTTGTGCTGAACTTTTTAAAGAAGACAATATTAAGTGGTGATTTAGTATGAGTTTGAAGATATTTTGTAGAATGCACAGTTTTTTCATGTTAAGTATATACATTTTCAGTAAATGTGGTTTGTATATTTTCAGTAAATAAGCTTGCCCACAACACCATCCACCTCCCTGCCCCACTTGTCTGAGTAAATAAGCTTGCCCACAACACTGCCCACCCATCTACCCACCTCCCTGCCCACTTGTCTGAGGAAATAAGCTTGCCCACAACACCGGCCACCCATATGCCCACCTCTTTGCCCACTTGTCTGAGTAAACAACAAGCTTGCCCACAACACCGCCCACCCATCTGCCACCTCCTTGCCCACTTGTCGATAGGTATAGCAGACGGGTGTCCTCTTTTTTGTTTTTTCTAAGTAAAAGGGGTATTTTGGTCTTTTTGGGAGAACAAAATGGGCAAAAATCTGATTTTAATTATAAGGGGGGAAAAATCAAAACTACCCCTAGGAGAAGGGGTATTTTATCAAATTTCCCATGTACTTAACTTAAAAGAAAGTTATTTTTTTTTTCAAAAACAAAATACTATACTTTTGATATTAAGATATTTCTTTAGTTTCAACGATTGTAATGTTGAGATTGTTATGCTGAACCAATCTCTCCTCCAATCCAGAATCTTTTTGCTTTGAAGTGCAGAATGAAGCCAAGGAGAACAGCAACTGGAATTCCAATTATATAAAATGCCCTTAAGTTTACATAAGCACCAATATGTTGACATCCACAACCTCTTGCAATTCATGATGCATAGGAACAAAGAATCGTGTCAACTTCATGTTTGAACATTGGATCAAGATTTCTTTGATTATTGTGATAACTTTGGATTCTTGTTTTAATTGGGATGCAATCTTCTATTTAAAATGTTGTTTCATCTCTTATTCCACTGCACGGATGATTGACATGTGATTTTTTAATGGTTATCACTTGCCTTACAAAATTCCACAATTTATATTGAAAATTAATATGATAATTATTATACATGTGTCAATCATCTGTGCAATGGATATGAGATGAAATACTATTTTGGAATAGAAGATCTCATTTGGTTTTAAGGCCTATCTATTTGCAGTCCAAACTTTCGATTCCTTACGGTTTTTCATACTGTGTTTTAATGCCATGTGTACAATATCCACATCATCTAAGGTTCACTTAGGTTGCATTTGGATGCGAGAATTTGGATATGAAGAGAGAATTTTGGAGAAGTTCAAATGACTCCAATAATTTGGATTTAAAATCCACCACGACGCACAAAAATTAGCACAAAATTTGAGAATTTGAAAGACGTTGCATCCAACCAAAGACAATGGATTTACTATTATGGATTTGGAAAAATAAGATCATCCATCCAAATGCAACATTAATGAATTGAAACACCGAAAAAGATAGAAGATCTGAAAGAATGAGTCTGTTAGTACGTGACTATACTAAGCAGAGATAACTGCTTCTAGGCTATCTGTTATGATGGACACACAAATAAGAGGAGTCATGGCAGTGATGTATTTCACAACTGGCTCCTCGTCTCTATAAGCACGGCCCAAAATGTGGCGACAGCAGAAGAGAACTATGCTTACATTAACAGTTTCCTTGACGGCAAGCAACATGGCAGCCCAAACTACGACTCGACGCTTGTGTGGATTTCCAGCGCCTAATTCGTTTGATACCCTTGTGCTGTACATGAACAAACGAACCGTGTATTAGTTTTCTAGACTCAAATGTTTCTGATGATTGAAATTTTGGAGGGGGAAAAAAAAAAAAAAAACAGGCCTTGCGGTAGCTCCAAGTCCGTATGGAACGGTGAAGTGCAACGTTGAAATTGTTAGGATGATCTCTGACATATAAGATTCAAGGTCATATCTCTGGTTTATATAAATGATGTTCTTTATCAAGTGTATCAAAAATGAGTAATTTTGTGTACCATATTGATAGCACTGATGTTTCAAAGCTTTGGATATGGTAAAAGACCAGACAGCAAAACAAGTATTTCAAGTGACCACCATTTCAGGCTACAATCAAAAATCAACCACATATGATAAATTTAGTATGAACAATTTAAAAGACAGAAATAAAGAAAAGGGATAATTACAAAAGATCCCCTAAGGGCTATTTTTTTTTTTAAAAAAAAAAGAGATGTTTCAAATTTACAAAAAAACCCCCTTAGGTTTGATTATATCTTAAATTTAAGAGAGTAACTGTAATGTTTGTCGAAATAAAGGTGGTTTTCGAGATATTTCTTGCTTATGAATAGAGAATTTATAAGACGGAATCAAAACTCATGGTGTTCTTTGCAATTTTCAAAAAACCTCGTGTGTATCAATTCGTCATTATGTGGCAACATAACACAATAAATGAGCTTAGGACCAAGAGGAAAATCAAGCTCTGAGTTTGTTGCAGTAGTATAGATATCTAATTATGTTTCTGGTTTCATTTTTATACGCAAATAAAAGACCTTTTCCATCCACATCAAATCACTCAACATGTTTTGTTCTACTTTTCAAAAATAACTTATCATCACTATTCACTACCAAAAGAAAAAATAGACGAAACGGATAGGTCAACCCATCGCGCCCTTAGGAGCATTCTCAAAGCATTCTCAATTTCAGTTTATACAATCACCGGCATCGAAATATAAACATATATTTCAGAAAAATCCAGAGAAATGTGATAAAAGCCAGTTTAGTATCATAATCTCTTTTCCCCACCCCAACTCTTGAAACCTGATAAAAGTGTCAGTCAATCCAGTATTCAAACTATTAAATACTTCCCTCAAAAAAAAAACTATTAAATACATATTTGCAAATAGCATTGCAATATTCAAACATCAGCGAACTCAGTTTTTGTGCTGCATTCGACCACTCTCCGCGCCAGCATATGGATCGATCGTTACATTTATGACGGAGGGCTTCTTTGCAGAAAATGATTCTGCAAGCGCGGATTTTAGCTCGTCGGGGGTCGCAGCAAGGTAGCCTTTTCCTCCAAAAGCTTCAAGGAGAAGGTGATAAGCTGCACCAGGAACAAAAGATGTAGGTGCAGGATCGTCTTTGTAGGGCCCAGTGATTTCTTCTGGATTTCTCCTATCACCACCGTAAACTCCACCGTTGTTGAAGACTATGACCACCACGGGCAATTGATATCGAACCAAAGTCTACGAAAGAAAATAAAAGCACACATTGTGTGAGTTACTGTACTGGCATAATGAATCACCCAAGTTGTCCAGATATATAGAGCCAAACAAAGATTAGGGTAAACTACAAACATAACCCCTGAGGTTTAACTTAATCACAAAAACATACCGGTTATCTTTTAAAATTACAAGTATCCCCTTAAGGTATTACAAACACGCCTTGATGTTTGTATATACTTTAAAAATACCCCCTATTGAGGGTGCAATCTGTAAAATAGAAACTAATATCAAGGGTGTATCTGTAATTTTGAAAGATAACTAGGTATTTTTGTAATTAGGCTACACTTAGTGGTAATTTTTATAATTAACCCTAAATAATATAAATCAAAGAAAGATTGCAGGTCCATACTGTTGCGGCCAAAAATACAAATACCCAACACTTTAAACTTTTTGGGCATACGTGATCTACCAACGGGGTAAACATATAGATGAACAAAAATTCAAGATATACATGCAAAGAAAATTAAATTAGCACCCTTTTACTTTTTCATATTTCAAGAGTAGACATCGATATCAACTACTAATGATACTTGAAGTCGAAAGCACTTCAGAGCAAAGTGTTGATCGTTTTTAACTTTGCAATATCTAAAATTAGGCAATATACTCATTGTATATAGCTCTTATGTTCCATTCTTTGTGTTGCAGTTTTAGTTTATCCAAAGGAAAAGGGACCTTGCTGCCAGAGAGCAATGACTATTAAGCATAATTCCAATGACGAGATTTTCGAAATGGACAAACTTCCTCAGCCAAGAACAGACTTAGCACCTAATAAGTGCAAATAGAACCTTGGAGGACAACAAATGCATTTTGTCCAAATTATTTTACAGACTCAACTTTGATGAAATAACTTGGAAACACACAACAAATGCATTTGGTCCAAATTATTTCACAGACTCAACTTTGATGAAATAACTTGGAAACACAATTAGTGGCATCAGATGGCACATGGCAGTTATGCCTCCGGCTTTCTGACGAATTTACAATTACCCAACACAAAAAAGGGGATATAATTTTTTACCACAAGTTTGCAGCAGAAAACATGGAGGAATAAAATGGAATTTCACTAAGTTATCATCAATATTCCATCCCCATCAATAACTGAGAAACATGATAAGCGTCATAAGACGGCTATATAATTCTTCACACAAATTTAGGGATAATTACAAAAACACCCTTGAAGTTTGGGCTAATTACAAAAAGAAAAAAAAAAAACCAAGATACTTCAGAATTACAGAAAAAACCTCAGACTTGAAACTATTCTATCTTAAATTTAAGGGGGTAATCGTAATACTTTATAAATGTCAGAGAAGTTTTAAAATATGTTTTACTTATGAAGGGGAAAATGTAAGACGAAATCAAACATCAAGGGAGTTTTTGCAATTTCCAAAAATCTCTGGGTTTTTTTTGTAATTAATCCGAACCTCAGTGGGCCCCAAAATTTATATAGCCCTCCAGTATAAATCCGAGGAAACACAAAGGCAAAGAAAGAGCAAGTACATATTCAACAAATAACAAAAGAGCTGAAATCTGTTTTAGACTGTATCCACTCTCTGTTTCCCTACCAAAACAACAGCATTGCAAGTGTAGGCAGTAAAACATCAGAAAACAACACTTAAAATATGACTTACATCTAGTTAGCACATATATTTATGTTCACAGATTATTACAACATAAACCACAGTTATACATCAGCTAAATTCAAACAAAATAATTTCGAAACACATTCAGCATTGAGAACAGCAAAAACATTACCTCAACTTCCATAGCACTGAATCCAAATCCAGAGTCCCCTTCAACAGCCACCACTAGCCTATCCGGCGATGCCACAGCAGCAGCGATGCAATATCCAAGACCAATCCCCATCGTCCCCCAAGTCCCGGCATCCAACCTAGTCCTCGGCTCTGTCTGAACCAGCACCGCTCGCCCAACATCCATCGTATTAGCTCCCTCAGAAACCAGTATAGGTGCCGGCCCACCCACCCCTAAAATCGCATCCCTAATAATCCTCATTGGTGTCATAAAATTAAACGGCACTACATCCTTCGCCAACTGCACCTCCATTTTCGCCACATTATCCTTAGTCTTATTCCTTATCGCCTCGACCCAAGGGTGCGTTTTTCCCAAACAAAACGGATCGTCCTTAATCTCCTTGTGTAACAATCCTATTACATCTTTGGCATCCCCCACTATCCCCAAAAATGGCTTCCTCAACTCAATCTCTTCCTTAGATATATCAACAAGTATAAATTTCACGTCTTTCGACCACTTAGGGGCCTTCCCGAAATGCAACAGCCAGTTAAGCCTCGCGCCAACGACTAACGCCACATCACATTTCCCTATTGCCAGAGATCTTGCTGCTGTAGCAGCTAACTCATGTGTATCTGGCAATAAACCTTTACCCATTGGAGTTGGCAAAAATGGAATTCCAGTACTTTCAACTAATTTGGTTAACTCATTTTCAGCCCTAGCATAAGCTGCCCCTTTTCCAAAAACAATCAAAGGCCTTTGTGCAGTTCTCAGTAACTCCACAGCTTTTTGAATTTCAGAATAATTAATCCTAGGGTTCTCAATGAAATCTTTGTTTCTAGAATTTAGGGCTTCGGTTATCAATTTTTGGGCCTGGGATTCATCAACGGTCTGATGGAGCACATCGGACGGGATGTCCAGATACGTCCCACCGGGCCGACCCGCCACGGCCCAATCAATGACGCTGAAAACCGAAGTGGGGATTTCAGTTATGTCAGTAGCCTTGGCGGAGAATTTGGAGAAGGGTTTAACGGCGGCGATTTGATCAAGCTCCTGGAAGTCACCACGGCCGGTGAAGCTCTGGTCGGAGGAGCCGGAGATCATGACCATAGGCCAGCCGTTGGCGGCGGCGTTGGATAATCCGGCGAGTCCGTGGACGCAGCCCGGGCCGGACACGGTGAGCAGGACGCCAGGACGGCGCGTGAGGTAACCGTAGGCGGAGGCTGCGTAGCCCGCCGACTGTTCATTGTGAAAAGCTATGAATCGGACTCCAAGGGCCACCGCCCGGTTGGCAAGTGAAGTGACGGGAATACCCACCACACCGAACATCTTGTCGACGCCGCCACGTGACAGACACATGGCCACTAGTGTGTTGCCGTCAACCACTTTTGGTGGGTTTTTGAGGTCAGCGTCCGCCATTATAACTGTAATAACTGAGAATGAGAGTAGAAAAGAACGAATTTCTTAGTAAGAGGAGTAGGATCGAACGAGATAGCTATATGATTTTGGTACTAATTTATGGTACTAATTTATAGTTTAGCAAGAACGATGGCCTGGAGGAGATAAAGGAATTTTGACTGGTTGGGTCTTGTAGGGCGCGCCACAGGAGAAACCACCCAAAAATATCTGTCAAATGAAAGCAAATTTGGATTTTAACTCCTGACTGGCTGCTGGCATAGTACAAAACAATGGCGTAGCCAGGATAGTATAGTAGGTTGGACTGATATACGAAAGTGGGGTGGGCCGAATAGAAAAACCACGAAAAATCATATAAATTTTAACTAATATATTTTTTTTAAAAAAAATTTTGCTTAGTAAAAAAAAAAAATTTTAAAAGAGGGGGGCCGGGGCCCAGGTTGCCCCCCCCCTTGGCTACGCCAATGGTACAAAAAAATATTTTAGATTTGGAAATAAATTGATAGTTTAAAAAATTAGTTTATTTCATACTATACCTCGAGTATAACCGTAGGTTTATTATAAACGTGTAAAAATTGACACGCAATTATACAGTCAGATGTATATTGTAGACAAATCTACATTAATACTACCATTAGTGTATTCCCTACAATATAATCGGGGATAATTAACAAAAAAAATTGATAAGTTTTCATTTATATAATAAAAAATATCGTTAAAATTCACGGATAAATTGAAAATATAATGATATAAAACACCTAACTTTTACATAAACAATTCATTTATGTAAGAAGATTATCATTATGCTATTTAGTAAACCTATTTATTGGTATCATAATTACGCCATTAATTTGATTTCTATATTTTAAGTAATATATCAAAATATATGCATGAAAATTAAATTGTATAGGTCATAGTAGAGTCCCATTAGAATTATGTCCAATATGGTAAACAAATCCCTGAAATCTTACTTCATGATTTATTATAATCAATACATTTATTCTCCTAGATTTTCGCCAGGGCTGTTAATTACAGCTATTTTCCGATTCGGGAGCTTGCCTCTCCCATATAAGGGTTAATATAATGTAAAATAAAAATAAAATTTTAATCGTTATGTAAATAAAAAAAGTAAAAATTAAAAGAGTTACAGTATAAACTCGATAATTTAATACTCGATTAATTAATAACTCGTTCAAATAATATTTTTATCCAGTCCCAACTCGAGAACGTGCTAAATTAATTATTCGTTAAATTTATAAAATAATACATATACGAAAATTCATAAATGCCCTATTTAATATATAAATTAATAATTCCTTACTATATAATACGTTTATAATTAATAAGACTTCAAACAAATGGCTAACTTATTTGTTTCTTATTGAAAGATGTCACTTAATTAGAATATCAATTATGTCTTTCGTTAAAGTAGTAATAACTTTTAGTATGGTTTTATCTCTATAAAAATCATTCAATATCATTAATATTAAACCTCCAATTTTCCTCTCAAAAAAAAAAAAAAAAAAAAAAAAAAAAAAACCTCCAATTTGAGTGGGCCGGGCTTCACAACTCACACGCAGGGACATAACCAAGATACGATATTGGGAACGGGGAGGGGCAATAGTTGTAAGGTCAAATATTCATTTTATATAATGGTAAAATTCAAAATATATTAAATATTTGCATTAAATACAATGTCAATACTATCTCAAAAAGAAAAAATACAATTCCAATACTCATCTTTAATTACTAGAGGTGTCAAATGGGCCAGGTTGGCCTAGTGCTGGCCCGCCGGGCCAAATAAAAAAATCAAGTCGAATTAGGGCAAAATAGTGGTCTGCCGCCTTGGTTTCTTGAGCCCGCTCGTGAACCACGAAAATGCACTAGAAAAATTGGGCCAACTGGGCAGGCCCAATTTTTTGGGTCTAACGTCTCCAGGGCCGAGCCAAAAAAACCCGGCTCATTTTGGGCCTCTAAAATCAGAGCCCAGTCCGGAACTATTACCGAGCCGGTCGGACCGAGCCGAAATTGAAAGCTCTATTAATTACCCTAAAATACATCATCACAACTTATAATAGCATAATTTGCTTTTTTACAAAAAAAGTTGCAGTCGAATAGTATTAGCCCAAAATTCACATATAAAAAATGAAAAGATGAAATGTTAAAGGGGCGAGATTTCCCCCTCCCCGCATATGTAAGTCCCCCCTTGCTCACACGTTCGCTCGATTGTTTGCTTGTCAATTAATAATTCTACAATTTCAACATCTCTTCAATTATATAATACTCGTATTCTATGGTTGAATTATTTGGTGGCAAAAAAAAAAAATCCAATATTTTTCAATTCTTCAAGAGCTTTTAGATGAGTATGGCAATCATATACAAACAAAAAAAACTTGTCTACAAATCATAGTTCTATAAATTAATATCTTATTAATTTATCGATTATTTAATATATCGCTAAATTAATATATTTGACAATCTAGGTTTTTAATGTTATTAATTTATAGAGGTGTTAGTATATTTATTATTATTTATAACATATGCATAAGATTCCAACTTTGCATTAATGATTTTTGAAATTTCGAAGAATTTTTGTAGAACAGTTGCTAGTGATTATTCATTTTAAGGGCATGTTTGCCATTACGGTATGCACATACAAACACTGCACAGATTGTTACTCTACATTGATTATAACTAGGGATGGCCAAATGGAAGCGAGATATGATTCTAAATTGGAACTGAAACTTTGGTCAATAGTTTGGGAAACCATTGATCGAACTCAATTCAAAGCGCCCCAGAACCATGTAGGTGATTACGATTTTGGTTCTTAGCTATCGAAAATCGTGAAACCATCAGTTAAAACCAACTCATTATAGATAAATCACGCTCGTGAATGCATCTCGGCTCTTTAAAAGCCCAATGTTAATTGTGGATGATTCGTTTAGAGCGGAGATGCGCTTGTAGTCAATATGCGGAGGAAAAGTAGTGATTAATCAACATCATACCTATAAAAGGTAACAAGGGTTAAAAAAATTAGGGTTGTGCATGATATGTAACAGTTTGGATATTCAAAAATATCCACAACCATACTAAAGTTCGAATATTTTAAAATTTTATATCTAGAACTGTATCGTAGCTAACTGATATATGTACAGTATCATACCAAATATCGAGACAACTTGGTAGGATATTCGGTTCTAATGGGCCAGTTTGGTCCGGAAAAAAGAATCAGAGATTATGCATACTTAAAAAATGACTAAGAAAAGATAATCAACATGAAATTATTAATTAAAATCCCACTTTAGTTGTTTAATCCATCATACAAAAATATAAGGCAAAATTGCAATTTTAGTTCTGTAACTTTGGAGTGTTTGCACTTTTGGTCGTATTCAAATCACGATTTGCAAAAATATCCTGTAACTTGAAAATTTTCGTGATTTTGGTCATTAAATCGCCGGAAAAAGTCACATGCACTGCACATGACTATATTTTCGGCCACTATATGGACCTTATATTGTTACTGCAGGACCAAAATTGCAAATTTTACTACAAGAAAACAATCAAATTCCAACAAAATAATTCCAACGAAATAGAAAATTATTAGAATGTTTAAAAATTCCAACGAAAATTCCAATGCTGCATGATACCATTGGAAAATTACAATGAAAATTCCAACGGTAAACAAAACTGTTGGTATAAAATATTAGAATTTAAAATTCTAACGAATTCCAACACCACAACTAACTATTGGAAAATTCTAACAAAAATTCCAACGATAAACCAAATGTTGGAATTAATCGTTGGAGTTTCTAAAATTCCAAAGGAAATTCCAATGGTACAATATGTTGTTGGAAAATACCATTGGAAATTCCAATACATTGGAAAATTTCAATAGGGGTTAAAAAATTTGATAGTATAATCCATATCAATAAAATATATATTCTCTTCTGGAGTCAATCAAATTAAAACTACATGGTTAAATATGCTTGACTTGTGACAAATTGATGATGGGTGACGTACTGAGAAGTTGAAGATATTAGATAATGAGATAAATTAATTGAATATTCCAACATATATATACCATTGGAATTACCATTGGTCTAAATTCAAATAGCATAATTCTGTTGGAATAACCGCGGAGTTTATTCCAACGATTAATTATATTCCAATGGTATAACTCTGTTGGAATTAGTGTTGGAAAAAATATTGGAGTTCTTTCCAATGGATATATATTTCAATGGATAAATAACGTTGGAAATTCCGTTGAAATATTTTTCCATTGAAATTTTCATTGGATTTCGCCACTCCAACGACTAGTTTACCAACGATGAATTTTATGTTCGAACTTTCGTTGGAATCAATATAATTGGCCAAATTCTAACAGATTTTTCCGTTGGAATTTCCTTGTTTTCTTGTAGTGTTTGCCATCTTTTTCTCAATTCTTATTTAATAAATTCAATTTAAAATTTAAATTTTGTCAATGAAATAATTAATATATATTTACAAAAATTCATCAATACAAAAATATTTTTCATTTAACTTATTTTAGACTTTTATTGGCACGTAATTTATAATTTTGATAAACTAATTCACTATAAATTCCTTTTAAGTTAATTATATAATCAATAATCAATTGGGGATTAAAAATTTAACATTAGATTTTGATAAATAATTTATAATCATCATTAAATATTTAGAAATAAACATGAATAATCTTTTTTTGTTTTGAAAAAAACATGAATAATCTTTAATGTTACTTCAAAAAATATAATTAATTAAAAAACCCTTTTTTAGGATAATTAAATAGACAATTTAAAAATATTTGAATAGAAAATTTAGTTACAGTTTCTTTTCTTCTTAATTTAATTTAACATTTAAACCTTGAAAAAATTTTATGTTGATAATAGTATAATACAATAATCTTAGATTAAAACTATTTTTTTTTACTTTTCTTTGTTTTTTTTTCTTTTTTCTTTTTCTTTTATTTTTCATTCTTCTCCATATTTGTCTGGTTTGCTCCTTGAACGAGATACGCCATCCGCCACCACCATCACCACCGAAGAGAATATAATTAGTCGAACTCGTCACAGTGAAAATCAGACTAATCTATTTTCAATTGGTATCAAAACTCTAATTTTGGGGTGTAAAAAATTCTACAAAATATTTATGTAAAAATCCCAAACTTAACAGCAAATCAAAATTTTACAGTGGATGGTGGCAGGCGGAAGACTGGCAGTGGTGGTGGCGGCGGCGACGGGCGGTGCCAGGTCTAGCTTTGGTGGTGGTGTATGGTGGGTGGAATTGCAAGATGAAATAAAAATAATTAATTATAAACAAAAGGAAAAAGGAAATAAAAATTGAATAAGAATTATAAAATGATAATTTTATATTACTTTAGAGTTTGAAAATGATATTTTAATTGACATGGCACATTCATAGATTACATGTAAGCGTCCATCACGAACAAAAAATTCAATTAGGCCAACCAATTTCCACATAAGCATGTCTGGCCGGAATATGCACCTCATGGGACTTTTTCCGGTTGATTTCTCAATTTATAGCGATTTGAGGACCAAAATCGCAAAAATTTTCAAGTTACAGGATATTTTTGTAAATCGTGATTCGAACAGGACCAAAAGTGCAAATACCCCAAAGTTACAGGACTAAAATTATAATTTTGCCAAAATGTAAATCACAATATGAATTGTCAAAATATCTCTAGCAATAATGTTCAAGATCGGATATCTAATTGCATTGACTTTCCACTAGAGCTGATAATTTTTGGCCCGGCTCGACCAACCCAAGATTGGGTTAGGCTATATTTCTATAGGCCCGGTCCAATTTTATGTATTGACCCGATGGAGCCCGACAAACTCCACTTTCCAATAATCCAAAACATTGAAATCATATATATTTTTCAGAAAACTATTCAAAATAGTGAAAATGCCTCTCCTGTTTTGCTTCGGAAGCCAATTTTTGCATATTCTACTCTTCTAGCAAAAATTCATTATACAATAAATGAAATTTTATATAAATTTATAGTCTTAATGTCTCAATTTATTAATTAGAGGATTACACTAGTTTAGGTGCAATTTACTAATAATTTACTAATTTTAATACCAATTAATTTTCTTGATCGGAAGATGAGTCTAGTTATGATCATTAATAAGTCAAATATCATCATTAATAATAATCCTTTTTTGATAAATAATTATTAATATAATGCAACTTCAAATGAATTAAATTCCTTAGCATCAAACAATAGACATGAAATACTATTTAAGGATTTTTATTGATAAAGTCAAAAAAGAAAAATATCATACATCAGAATAATAAAAAAATCATTCAAGCATATGTATTTATGTTCGATCTTTGAAAACTGATTTTTTATAAAATCACATAGATGCACCTCCATCAATCATTTCGTTTTAGTCATGTTTAGATTTGTAGGTCCCAAGGGGTGTGAGTGTAAGGTTTAGAAGGGGGGTTGAATAAACCTTACAAATTTTCGATTTAGTCCTTTTAAAAGTTCGAGTTGATACTACACAATTGTGTCTAGGTGGACCCGACCAATTTAGTTAATCATGAGTTAGTCACTCAACGACTCGACTGAGCTGTTTGTGAGAATAACTCACTGTTAAGACCGAATTAGCTCAACCGTGGTTTGTTTTTATTGGAAGATTTAACCCCTTAAGTATGGTTTAGTAGAGATTTAAAGCTTGATTTAGTACTTAGAAATTATCAAGTAGATAGCAAATTTATCAACAAAGTTAAGCAAATAAGATGCGGGAATTTAAAGTCTTTGAAATGTAAATGACACGATAAGTTTTTATAGAGGTTCGAAGATGGGGTAATTCTTCTACTCCTCTCTTCTCCAACTCTGAAGGAATCCACTAGGTATTGATCGATTATACAAAGTGGTAACAGTCCAGATACAAGTCTTGATCACACAAAGTGACTTGATCCTTTGGGACTCGATCTGGAGACGCCTTGATCACTCACCGGTTGGCTTCTCGTGCGACTCGGCTTCTTCACAGGGGCGGTTGCCTTGCTACTACAACCCACTTGCTCAAGCTCTTTGGATTTGATCACGAAGCCCTCCAAAAGCTCAAGACTTGGTTCGACCTTGAACCTTCCTACAATCCTTCGTGGAATGTAGACCCCTTTATTCTTCAGTAATTTCCTCTTCAACTGATTGAAGTTATCTTTCCTTCACAGGTGAGTGTTGGATTGATGTTCTTCGTAATGTAGGCTTGAGGATTGAGCGTTTAATAACTTGAGAATATTTCAGGTTACAAAATGTTTCTTTCTTGCTTGTATTCAATTCTCAGATGGTCAGGGTAACCTTCGTAATATTTTCTCAGAGTTATTCCTCAGCCTTTTATAGTGAACTTTCAAAAATCTGCCCGTTGAAGAGATAGGCTTATTTTTGAAAGTCACTTGTGGTCGTTGGCTTGTCTTGTTGCAATCCTTGGAATTGCCATTTCCTCGTATGAATTGCTCTTGATTTTCGAGTTCGACACGGTGTAGTGCTTCCCATTGGTTTATTCCTTTTGCACGCTTTTGGGGTGAGCACTTCGAGAAAGGTAGCATGGAGATATTACTTGTTTAAGTAATTCTCTTGATTTACGTGCAACGAATCTTTTTCGATTATCTCGACTTGAATTGCATTTCCTTGCTTTCCCCGAGGTGACTTAGAGTCGACTTCCAATCATTGGATGACTCTTGTCACTTCAACTTGAGACTTGGCTTATCTTGAGTTGACTTGACTGATACTCCTCTCAGTTTGCATCTTAGTTGCTCCTTGATCGAGTTCTTGTCTTCTCTTCTTTGCCATACTCAAATGTCTTGCGGCGAGTCTTCCTTCTAGTCTCCGATTGTCTTCTTGCATGTTTGGGCATAGGTGACTTAACTCAGCTTGACCAACCCTATTTATTACAATGCGAGTTTACAACAAAAATGGGGTGCCAACTTCCTATTCTAAGTTTTACATGGCATTCATCAAAATCTAAACAATAAATTTCCCAACAATTTCCCCCTTTTTGATGATGTCAAAACTTAAAACATTCAAAATATAAATAGCAAAGATACATACGAGATAGTGCATTCACATAGAATGTATGCATAGAATCAATCCTTTTATTGATCATAACATTCTTGTTCTTTTACACAATCTTTTTACAAGGTGTATCGAGCAAACATTTGTCTACACAAAAAGATAGAGAATTTACTGACTTTATTGCGGAAGACTTACATAGTATGTATTTACATAGTAAAATACATGAAGGGGTGGACAAAGCAACACTTCATCTCCTTGTTGCCTCCTCATCTTTCATCTTCTTGATTCTGTCATCTTACTGGTCTTCTTCTCTTTTTCTCATCTTGACCGCCTTCTTCTTCTTTTCATAAGCCTTCCGAGGCGACTTCATCTCTTCTTAATCTCTCTTGTCTTTTCTCCCATAGCTGAGTTTGTCTCTTATTTTCTTCTATTCTTTTCGCATACTTAGCATAGCTTTTAGCCACTTGCGGATTGGCTACTTGGTCAAACCAGCCCGAGAGATCCCTCCTTTCTTGCACGGATCTATGTACTCAATGTTTTTGGGGCGAGGCCTGGTCTGCAAACCTCTTCCTCCACCACTACTTCTTCCTCTTCCTCCGGGCGTGTATTGTCTTGGGGTCTTCTTCTTTCCAAATGAGTGACTAGCGGAGTGACCAGCAGAGTGACCGCCGGTAGTCCGCTCTGTCGGCTTCTTCACATAGCGTGAGACCCTTTTCCCGATGCAAGTCCCAAGCTTGAGCCATGTACATGTTTGCAAAGTATCCTTGAGATGCGGCGTTTTAAATTCATCAACCGATCTTGGCTCGATTAAGGCATCCGAGATGGCATAAGTGTCTCTGTCTACTAGAATGCCTCCATGTTGTTTCAAGATATTCATAACTCGGGCATCCATTCTTCCTTCCCACTTCCTCCATCCCCGCTTCAATTGTCTTTCTCTTTTCGGCCATAGATATAGCGAGTGTTGGAGTGGCGGAAATCATTTGGGAGTTTCTTTGCGATAATATCATGTGACAAGATCTTGTTGGGGGTTTGTGCAATCATTAAGGTCACATCTCTCGATTCTTCCCCTGAGCAGACTTTCCTTTCTTTTTCCTTGTAACTTCCTCATTTGTCTTTCCCTTCACGATTCTTCCTCCTTTTCCCGACCGATCTCTTTAGCGCTTTAAAGTATTCCTCTTCCCCTTTTTGGCATCATCAAAGGAGAGAGGAACCCTGGAAACATCTTGGCAAGTAGGAAGTCGAGCCTGCGATAGCCGAGTTACGCCTCAGTGGCTGCGGAGTATGCGGCACGAAATTCGGAGCGAGTAGCGTTGGACTCTGTGAAATTAGCTTCATCTCGGCCATGAGAAGGCTGAATTTTCTATCCATGTTTTCTTCCATCGCTTTGGAGATCACTCTTATTTTGCTCACGCAGTGACTTTATCTCGGCGAGTGTGAGCTTCATGCATGTGCTCAATGTGTTCTCTCAATTTCGTTTTTGCATCGGCATTCTCGGCTCTCCATACCGACTTGTTGAACAATGTTCGGAAATATCTAGCTTGTTCCACATGCATTGTTTCTTTGTTGTTGCCACCATTCCCGATTAATTGTTATGCCTCAAGTCGTGATAAGGTTGGCATCTCTGTTATCGATCTCATGTCCATAGAGGCAGTGGTGCCTCTCCATCCATTCAATTTCAAAGAAATAATGCTTTGAACACCTCCCGAACTTGATTGTTTCTTCCGTTGCGGTGACGGCCATGCGGCGTCAAAGTCATAGTCGGTGGAACGATGGTGTCGGATGGAAGAACGAGGATCAGTGCGTGGAGGCGCGAGATCGTTCTCGACTCGTCGGAGAGGTCGGGTACCTCTAGAGAGAAAAAATGATTCTACAAAGGAATCATCACGGCCAACCGGGATTTGTTCAATGATGAAAGGTGCGGCGTGAAGTTCCTTTTGGAGTCGAACCTGCTGCGGCAGGGAGCTGCGCGTGTGGACTCTTTGTTTCGGTGGGGTCTTTTGTGAAGTAGACCCAACTTGCTTGAGCCTCGGTGTCTCAACGGCTTCGTCGGTCTCAGTGGTTTCTCCAATGGAGTGGGTGGTCCTCGGCCTTATCGAAGCGTCATCGGACAATGATGAGATTTCCATTGGTGGCTCACCATCAAAATTGAAAGTTTGACGAGTAGTCTTGAGATCGGACTTGCTCGTGCTTGGAACATCCTCACGGTGAGTCTTTTGGATGCATCACGGGGGATGACTCGGCTTCTTCGTCGCCGATCCCGGAAAAGTTACATCGAGGATTATCACTGGGAATCATGAAGCGCTTATCTCCTTTTCGATGGATCAATGATAGCGGGAGGGATGTTCTCTACTTTAGCCTCTTTACCCAGGAAGTCTCAACCTCCCGTTAGCCTTCATTACCTCATGCGGTCTCAAGCTGCGGCGAGGCCTTGGACCTCCTTTTTCGACGGTGTCGGTTGTCTTAGGGTCTTACGTGGTGGCATCCATTGGAGTCTCAACCCCATGGATTGCACTTTCATCGCCAGTGTTAACTCCCGGGGCTGTTCCGTCTGTGCCTCGATTGCATCGGCGTCATTAGCCTTGGAGCGATTGGCACCTCGGTGAGACGATCTCAAGCGTGTCTGAGCTTCGTTGATGGCAACTTCTTTGTGTATTTTGTGTTTGTACCTTCTCCATTTCGCCTCCTAAATTCGTTGTGGAGTCATCTGCAGCATCATCCTCGACCTTCTTTGCGGTGGAGGGAGTTTCCCCCTCGCAGTTTCCCCCTCACTCGTCTCCAAACTCCCGGCTTGTTTTCTGAGTGTTCGGCCGTTGGGGCGGTGGTAAGACACCTTCATTAGGGGTTGGCTCGTTGGGGTCCCCACTAACCCGGTTTCATCGCCATTTCCCTTAAATCCTTCTTCCGAGTAAGTGGGGAAGTGGTGGCGGCAACAACGGTGGCGATTTGCTTTGCACTACTCCCATTGGATCAATTTCAATTTTGTTTTGGAGGGCTCTCCTGGTCTCTCCATCATGCTCTTCTCATGAAAAATGCGGATTCATGCATTGCTTGCTGCATTTGCAACTCTTACGTGGCGGCCGGGGGTCAGATCCTCATCACCGGCGATAAGGCGTCAGGAGATGATGTGTGTGTTACGTGTGCGGTGATAGGGCGGATCGGCCTTCTCACGTGCCTCGGCTTCCTCTGTCTGTCTCTCCTTCTCCTTATCCTTGAAGATCGCAAGATATCTTTGCGATTTTTCGATGATGAGATCACGAGGTCGATCGAGAAGTTCGCGATTCCTCTTCCTCTTCTATAAATTCGGGCCGTTTGAATTGTTCCCTTGATCGACTCAATTTCCACTTTCTCCACTCTCGCGGACGATTTTGGATGTCGGGTAAGGTGGGGATAGGATCATCACATCACTATCATCTCTATCGGCTTCTTCTTGTGTCTCGGTGTGCGAACTACATTGTGTCTTCAATTTGCCTCTGTTGATCGCCTTGACAGACTTAGCTATTTCATCTATAATATCGGAGACTCTACTTCTCCAGCGATCTCCGATATCTGCTCGGTGAGTGGTGACTCGGCCGGTTTCTCAAGCTCGGAGTGCTTGATGATTCTTCTTCGTCTCTAGTTTGTACCGGAGGGACCTCGGTTTTAGAGAAGTTTCTTACGAGTCTTGGCGGCGGGGCGTGTCTTGGTGTTTTCTTACGAGGAGGCTGGCCGTCTTGGCTTATCAATTCTCCTCTTTTTGACGATCGGAGAAGGTAGTTGAGAGTCCTTCTCGGCCGGCTAGCTTGAGGCGGGAGACACGAGGCTGCGGGGGTGACGAGCGGGAGTTTGTTTTTCTTTCTTGCGGGAGCGGCGATCTTCTTACTTGTTGCAAAGCGGATTCTCTTAGCGAGCTGCGGGCGACTTTCTTCTTTGGTGGAGAGGAAACAGATTTGTATCTTCGAGGTCGGTGATTCCCCCTCACTCGTGTCGGCTCTCTTGGCGTAGGCTCTCTTACGTGCGCGCCGAGAGGTTTGATCTGAACATCCTCTTGTTTACATGGAACGCCTTTCCATGTCTAAGAGGGACTCCTTTCACCTCCATCGGTCGGCCAATCACCAGGCCATATCCTGAGGATCCTCCAAATACACCATCTTCCTTGAAGGATTTGTTCCCTACATTACGGCATAGTCTGCTGTGTAGACAAACTCAAAATGCCATTTATTTTCCTTTCTTCAATGATCGCGGCCATTCACGATCAACTTTGCTTTGTGATTGGTCAAAGTTTGCCAAATTGATGTCTATGCATTTGGGAACTATGTCCAACAACTTGTGGTAATCCTCCTTGGCCCTCTTGTTTCTTTGTGTAGACTATTTTATCGGCATAGTCGGTTTGGCTACTTCCTTCCAAGCGGCCAGGTTTACATCGGCCGTTGATTTCGATGCTCCTTCCGTCGGTAATGAGCGGTGTTCGGCTAAATCCTTGCGAGAGATGGTGAACTTCTTTCCGTGAGCAGATGACTTTATCCCTTCATCGTGAATCTCAACGTTCACGTAGAACTGTGCGACCTCTTCCACATAGGTCATCGAAAACTCCATCGTTAGAAATGGTTTCGGCCGGACGTTTCGAGCTTTTCAGCGATTTTCTTTATGAGGCGTCATCGGACCCTGTTTGACCATGCCCTCGAAATCCACGGTCGACCCTGTGTGGATTTGCTTTCCTAGCTTGACAAAATCATAGGTTGATGCCATTTTTCAGGATTTCACCGAAAAGAAACTTAGAAATTGATTTGAATACTGATAGGGTTTTGAGAGAAATGAACCGTTTTGGTGATATGTGAGAGAAAACAGACAAAAATGGGTTAAGTATGGTTTTAAAAAGGGCGTGCGGGTGATTTTGAAATGTGATCGAAATCAACGACTTAGATTTTGCACGCCGATTAGCATTTAATGTTTCGAATTTAATGCGATGGCATTTATATCAATCATAAGCTTGGTATGCGACTTATTGTCTGTACACATCATCATTATCTTGACGTCATTCTTAAAACATTCCCGCTTAGTAAAAACGACTGCGTTTTTGTCACTTTGCTCATAAATGGCTCAGTTTATCCATTAGCTGATTTAACTCTTACGTCACGTTCTCTCGGTGACTCAATTTGTCGACTAATTCGGTATAAATGTCTCTCAGACATGGTGATTCATTTAGGCGATTTTGAGAATTCGATCCTTTTTCTCTTTTTGTGTTCCATTTCTTTTCTTTGAGTCTTACAGTGTCATTCATTCGATTAACCCTAACTCATGCTTGAGTTCTTCAAATCTTGACTCACATAATGGTTTTGTGAATATGTCGATAATTTTTATCGGTTGAGATATATTCAATATGATGTCCTTCTTTTCAACACGATCTCTTATGAAGTGATATCGACATCGATATGCTTTGTTCTTGAGTGCAACACGGGATTACGAGTGATTGCAATTGCGCTTGTGTTATCACACATGATTGGAATTTCCTTTTCTTCAACTTCATAGTCTCTCGGTGTTGTCTCATCCATAGGACTTGGGCTGTACAGTTTGCCCGTGACTATGTGATGTATTCTGCTTTGTAGAGGTGGCTATTGAATTTTGCTTCTTCTTAAACCATGAAATCACTGTTTTCAAGCATTTGACATGTGCACGAGGTGTTTTCTGTCAACTCTGCATCCGGCATAGTCGGTCGAATAGCCAATTAGCTTGAATCCACCTTCCTTTGGATACCATAAGCCAACTTTTTGGCTTCCTTTCAAGTATCTCAAGATTCTCTTAGGCTTCTTTGTCATATGGCTCTCTTTTGGAGCGATTGAAATCTCGCACATACACCTACAAAAGGTGATGTTTGGCACGCTTCTTTGTGAGATAGAGCAATGATCCAATAAGTGCTCTATATCTTGTTTGATCTGAGGCTTGCCATCTGCATCCATGTCCATTTTGGTGATGTATTCATTGGTATTTTCACGAAGACTTCTCCTCCATACCAAATTTCTTCATTAAATCTACGGTGTATTTTGTTTGACTTATGAAGGTTCCATCCTTGGTTGTTTTACTTGGAGTCCAAGGAAGAATGTCGGCTCTCCCATCATGCTCATTTCAAATTTGCTTTGCATGAGGTTTGAAAATTTTTCACATAGCTCTTTGTTTGTGGATCCAAAAATGATGTCATCCACATATATTTGAACAAGCGGTATACTCTTCTTGTCTTGAATTAAAAAAGTGTTCTATCTACTTTTCCTTTTGTGAATCCATTCTCGATTAGGAATTGTGACAAAGTATCATACCATGCTCGGGTGCTGTTTCAATCCATACATAGCTTTCTTGAGTTTGTATACCTTATCTCCAAGTCTTACCTCCTCAAATCCTGGAGGTTGTTCAACATACACTTCTTCTTCCAATAAACCATTTAGGAATGTACTTTTTACATCCATCGATATACAATGAAATTCTTGTGAGAGCGCATAGGCAAGAAACATCCTTATAGCTTCCAATCTTGCTACGAGGAGCAAATGTTTAATCAAAATCTATTCCTTCTTCTTGGCAATATCCTTTGGCTACTAGTCTTGCTTTGTTTCTTACCACAGAACCCTCCTCGTTCATCTTGTTTACGAACACCCATTTAGTACCAATAACATTTTGATGGGTGGATCTTTGAACTAATTCCCATACTTTATTTCTTTCAAACTGATTGACTCTTCTTGCATGGCTTGAATCCAATGTGTGTCATCCAATGCTTGTAACACATCTTTAGGCTCTATTTGTGAGATAAAGCATGTGAACATAGCTTCTTGTTGAGTTACGGATCTTGTTTTGACACCTTCTTTATATCTCCAATGACAAGTTACGGTGGATGGTCTTTCGGCCATCTTACATCGAGGTTGAAGTAAGTTAGGCTGGATTGATCGTCTAGCAGTTGTGTTGCTTTGATCGGCTCTCTCGTAATCACTTAGCCGCAAATTTTCAAATTGTTTTTTTGAGATTGACTATCTCATCTTCTTCGAGTTTACAATTCGATTCGGCTTGACATAGGGATTTTTACGTATGTTTGGATGATTGACTTATCGGTGACTCTTCAATATCTTCTCCATTTACATTTGGCTCATCGAATACCACATGAATGGATTCCTCTGCAACCATAGTCCTTTTGTTGAGTACTCTGTAGGCTTTGCTTTGGTGAGTATCTAAGAAGATACCTTCATCGGCTTTAGCATCGAAAGCCTTTAGATTGTCTTTGCCATTGTTATGGATGAAGCATTTACATCCAAATATTCTAAAGTATGCAACATTTGGTTTTCTCCCTGTCCAAATCTCATAGGAGTCTTTGTCGTTTTGTCTGTTTATCATACATCATCTTTTTGAGTGTAGCAAGTTTGTGTTGATTGCTTGACCCAAAATCTTTTTGGTAACCTGCTTGACTAACATGGTCATTCTTTGCTTCCTTGAGTGTTATATTCCTTCTTTCTGCAACTCCATTCTGTTGTGGAGTCCTTGCTGCAGATAATTCATGACCAATGCCATTTTCAATACAATCTTGAGTTATTATCCCATTAACAAACTCGGTTCCTCTGTCGATCTTATTTTGATAATGGTTTGGCTCTTTTCATTTTGAATTCTCTTCATCAATTTGTGGTAGTTTACGTAGAGTTTCTTTCTTCTTACACATGAAAATAGTCCATGTATATCTTGAGTAGTCATCTACTACCACCAAGGTGTATTTCTTTCCACTTATCTTTGGGTTCCCTTTGGGCCAAATAGATCCATATGTAGCGAGATGTAATATTCTTGTTGAAGATGGGCGGATCTTTTCTTTGAATGATGATTTGATCTGTTTTCCCTTCGACATGTGTCACATATACTCTTCTTCTTGTATCTTGAGTCGGAAGTCCTTCCACAAGATTACTTACGGCAAGCTTGTTAATCATTTTGAAATTTAGGTGACTCGACTTTTTGTGCCCACGACCACTTGATTAATTTGTGCTCTTTGCTAATAGACGGTGTTGGGTGTAGCGGTTGACCAATCTACTACATACATGTTCTTTTGTCGCATCCTTGCAACACTACTTCATTCGATTGAATCCTTAATTTGGCATATTACCCATGTTAAATCCAACATTATAGCCATTGTCACGAGTTGGTGATGCTTAGCAAGTTGAAGTTGAGTCCTTCAACATATGCAACATCGTGATTTCTAATCCGTTCCTCTTGATGGATCGAATGCCTCTTATTTCACCTGGAGCTTCATTTCCTCCAAATATGACTTTTGCTCCTTTAACTTCCTTGAATTTTGACATGATTTTTCTTGTTTCTGTCATATGTCCGGAACAACCACTATCCATGTACCAGGTTCCTTGGCACTTTGTTCCTTGAACACCGCAATCAAGGAAATTAAGTTTTAGGTACCCATACTTATGCAGGTCTGAGGGGTTAAATTGTAAGATGATCCAACCAACTTATAGCCAAATGATTTGACTCTAAGGGATTGCCATCTATCGATGCCATAATCATAATTAATCTTGGCAAATTGCTTGGGGATTCTAGGTTCATACAAATTTCTCTCTTTTGTCTGTATGCATGTGTATGTGTTTTAGCAATCGCCTTCTTTGGGTAATTGTGGTGTCTCGACGAGTGTAGTGCCTAGGTGCATATGTGTCTTTGGTGAAAGCTCTTATACTTTTGGAATGGCCTTTCTTGAGTTCTAGGCCTTTGCCATTTGGGCTTATATTCCATAATTCTATCTTTGATAGTTCACATCATTCCAATCGGCTTGGCTTGGATATTTTCTACCATTCCCATCATATGTATTTCTTTTATAGATTTTAAGGGTTTTGGTAGCTCTGTTTTCTTTCACGAGTATTTTCCGTTTGGAGTTTGCTTGAGGAACTCATTGAATCTCTTCTCAATTTGTCCTTTCAGCGCACTCAACTGTTTTTTCTTTTCCTTTATAACCAATGCCGGTTTGCTTGTAATTGTGGTTTGGAGTGAATGTGTGTGCACCATTTGGAGTTTTGGATTTTTAGACTCTTCATTGCTTGAAGATCCTTTTTCCAAAATTACTTTTGGAGTTTGACATAGCACGGAGGAATTAAATCTAAGCTTTGTCATGTCTCCACATTCTCTTTGACTCATAATAAGATCATCCAATGATTTAGATGCCTTAGTGAATGAGGCAATCACATTTTTGAAGTCATTCTCCCTCTTTTCTATGGCGGCTATTTACTGCTATTAGCTTGGCATTTTCGGCCTTTAAACTTTTATTCTCATCGGCTATTTGACTTAGAGTACTCGGCTCCTTAGTCACCGTTTGTGAGTTTTGCTCTTGAGTAAATTTGTTTCCTCATTTAGTAGTGTGTGTGAGGATTTAATGTGTTCAAAATCTTTCATCATTTTGCCTAATGAATCATAAAGATCGAGTGGGTGATGAAGTGTGTGTGTCACGATCACTATCACTAAAATCGAGTTTGATGAGTTAGAGTGTACCTCATCTTCTTGGTCGAGTTGATCTTGTTCCTTGGCCATCAAACGGATCGGGCTTCTTCTTGAGTCACTTGAGTAGTCGACTTCACTACTCTCGACTCGGCTATGTCTTTTGACTCATCATTCTCTGCAGACCAACATTGCCTTTCTCTTTTCTTGTCTTCTTTCTCTCAAGACCTTTCTTTCTTCTTCATTCTGTATTTGTTGACTACGAGGATATGGGCGATCAATGGCATAGTGACACTGGTTGCCTACGATTCAGCATAGATATTCAACCTTTTGATCGACTCTTTCCATTCTTGGATTGTCGGCCCTTTGATATTCACTTTTTGATGATCTGTTCTCTTGGTTGGCCTATCTTCTCTTGACTTGGAGGAGAGTGAGTGTCTTACGGAAGATTCGCCCTTGCCTCTCTTGTAGTTCTTATTGAAGAACTTGTTGAACCTTTTAACCATCGGGGCTATTTCTTACCGAATCAATGACTTCTTTGACCTCGGCTCTCTTTCCATCCTTAACAATTAGAAGCAATTTTTTTGGGTACACAAATGTCTCTTCTGATCTTTTCTTCTCGGCTCAAATTCGTAGGCTTTGAGATCCGAGAATAGTTCATGGTTGGAGGTCTTCGATAGGTCCATGGAATGTCTCGATGCCATGACCTTCATTTCCCATTCAACTGGGAGACTTTTTAGGATCTTCATACACATTTCATTCGTATATTCCTTTCCAAAAAGCGCTTGAGATAGCTCGTTGGTGATTTACGTGAACCGAGCATCCGATTGATCCAGGTTTTCTCTGCGATCATTTTGAAATTCTCAAATTTTTGTCAAACTCTCTTGATAATTTATTTTCCTTGATTTGCTCACGAGCCTTCACAAATCAATGTTAGCTTGTCCCATTTCTTTAGCCGTTTTGCATGATTTGACTTTATTGAACATGGCTTTGTCGAGGTTTTGTAAAGGATGTCCTTGGCTACATTGTCCAGGTTGTATCTTTTTCTGTCATCATTTGTCCATTCGGTTCTTGGTTTTCAACCATAGGCGGTCTAGGGGCAACATCATCTTCACCCTCAATCGCATCTCTTCTTAAAGTTTGTGTTCACTTTTAAGATTTGTAGTGGCCCATCCTCTATCACTATCCACATCTCATCATGTAATCTTTGATAGATGAGCACAATATCAAATTTTCCAATCATCAAATTCTTCAATTGTGAACATAGGGATGCGTGTCAAATTTGCTTCCATGATAATAATTTTTAATGATAAAAGAAGTTTTGAAAATTTAAGTACTAAAGCGGACTTTGAAAAATTTGGAGATCTAGTTCGATGAACCGGTCACGGAAGGCTCAATGAACCAACCGCTCGATACCACTTGTAGGTCACAAGGGGTGTGAGTGTAAGGTTTAGAAGGGGTTGAATAAACCTTACAAAACTTTTGATTTAGTCCTTTTAAAAGTTCGAGTTGATACTACACGCAGTTGTGTCTGGGTGGACACCAATTTAGTTAATCGAAGAGTTAGTCACTCAACGGACTCGTATTTGTTGATAGAATAACTCGATTGTTAAGATGAATTAGCTCAAGCGTGGTTTGTTTTTATTGGAAGACTTAACCCCCTTAAGTATGGTTTAGTAGAGATTTAAAGCTTGATTTAGTACTTAGAAATTATCAAGTAGATAGCAAATTTATCGGCAAAGTTAAGCAAATAAGATGCGAGGAATTTAAAGTCTTTGAAATGTAAATGACACGATAAGTTTTTATAGAGGTTCGAAGATGGGGTAATTCTTCTACTCCTCTATTCTCCAACTCCTACAGGAATCCACTAGGTATTGATTAGTATACAAAGTGGTAGATCCGAGATACAAGTCTTGATCACACACGGTGACTTGATCTTTTGGGACTCGATCTGAGACGCCTTGATCACTCAACTCAAGCTTCTCGTGCGACTCGGCTTCTTCACAGGCGTGCAGCCTTGCTACTCTGACCCACTTGCTCAAGCTCTTTGGATTTGATCACGAAGCCCTCCAAAAGCTCAAGACTTGGTTCGACCTTGAACCTTCCTACAATCCTTCGTGGAATGTAGACCCTTTATTCTTGATAATTTCCTCTTCAACCGATTGAAGTTATCTTTCCTTCACGGTGAGTGTTGGATTGATGTTCTTCGTAATGTAGGCTTGAGGATTGAGCGTTTAATAACTTGAGAATATTTCGGGTTACAAAATGTTTCTTTCTTGCTTGTATTCAATTCTCAGATGGTCAGGGTAACCTTCGTAACATTTTCTCAGAGTTATTCCTCAGCCTTTTATAGTGAGCTTTCAAAAATCTGCCCGTTGAAGAGATAGGCTTATTTTTGAAAGTCACTTGTGGTCGTTGGCTTGTCTTGTTGCGATCCTTGGAATTGCCATTTCCTCGTATGAATTGCTCTTGACTTTTGAGTTCGACACGGTGTAGTGCTTCCCATTGGTTTATTCCTTTTGCACGCTTACGGGGTGAGCACTTGAGAAAGGTAGCATGGAGATATTACTTGTTTAAGTAATTCTCTTGATTTACGTGCAACGGATCTTTTTCGATTATCTCGACTTGATTGCATTTCCTTGCTTTCCCCAGGTGACTTAGAGTCGACTTCAATCATTGGATGACTCTTACATCACTTCAACTTGAGACTTGGCTTATCTTGAGTTGACTTGATGATACTCCTCTCACCGCATCTTATTTTACTCCTTGATCGAGTTCTTGTCTTCTCTTCTTTGCCATACTCGGTTGTCTTGCGGTGAGTCTTCCTTCTAGTCTCTAGTTGTCTTCTTGCATGTTTGGGCATAGGACTTAACTCGGCTTGACCACGACCCTATTTATTACAATGCGGTTTACAACAAAAATGGGGTGCCAACTTACTATTCTAAGTTTTACATGGCATTCATCAAAATCTAAACAATAAATTTCCCAACAAGATTCCTAATAAATATGAAAATATGTGCCATATTTTTTTAAGGTTGTAGTAGTAAATTCAGATGCAAAATAATTTTCCAAAGTCGCTCGTATGTGTACGAGAACTAAGTTTATTAATTAAGAAAATAGGAGCCAGTAAAACATAGTTTTGGCAACATTATTGTTATTATTTTTATTTTTTTGGAGATACTTTTATTTTTTTACAAGTTTATATCATGTATTTTATATATTCACGTTGCTATGTCAGTTTTTAAATTTCGTTCTGGGGAATTTTATTATATGACTTGGATTTTCCAATTATAATATTTTATTCGGGTTCTCATATTTGGTATTTCTCAGCCCATTCGATGCACGAACTGTATTTTTACAAAAATAATTTTTAGAGATTGCAAAACATTTAGAATTTTAATAATTAATTAAAATATGAAGATAATTAATTTGATTATAAATCATACAATTAAACAATACAAAAAATATTATTATAAACTATGAAAAAAATCCTTTTTAATAGGTCAATAATAAATTTTGTGGATGTTAATTGTGTCTAAATATTTAACATATTTATCTATAAGAAAGAAAAAGTTTGAAAAGAAAGATTAATTGCTAATGTGGAATAGTTAATGTATTATTTTTGAATGAAATCAATAATAAAATCATTTCAAATTTCAATGCCTCTCAGGGTTTAGAAAGTTGAACAGTTGTTAGAATTATTAAAGGAATTAAACAAAAACCATGTTTATATTTAGCAACATAATTTTATGAGAAAATGCAATATTTCAAAAAAATAAAACATATTCTATTTTCATAAATACACGCATATATTTTTTTAAAATCAAAGGGAAAAGCTTTCATTAATATAGCAGATCGAACTGCAAATCATTACAGATAAAGAGAGGAGGGACTCCACTCTATGACGCCAGATACAGAATATGATGTTCTAACTAACACATGACCAACCACATTCGTTGATCTCTTAACAAACACAGAAGACACTTTAGGTAGACAGTCAAGAAGCTTTCTGCACTCCTTAATAATGTCAGAAAAATAAGAGTTATCCCCTAATTTTTCTCTCAATGCTTTAATCACAAGTAGCGAGTCTGATTCCAGGCAAATAGATACGTCATTCCAGTGATCCTTTAGCCAGCTTAGTGCTTCCCGGACACCCAACGCTTCGGCTACCTTAGTTTGTATAGACATGTACTAGAGGCATGCTTTGCTGCTATGAAATTTCATGTCCAATCCCTCAGTACACAACCATATCCAACCTTAGAAACATCAGAAAAAATAGTTGCATCCACATTACATTTGAGCACTCCTTGTATAGGTTTGCCATCTCATTGCACCATCGCCAAGTTGAACAAACCAATCTGCTAAGGGGGTTGTTTGAGCAGTCTGCTATTGAAATAAGTGAGAGTTGGCAAGCTGAATAATCTGAGCAGGGGTGCGGCTTCACTGCTGCCAAACGATCTCATTCTTGTTCTTCCAAAAAGTCCATACAAGCATAATGATACGGCCCTTCATTTCTACATTGTTAACCACCCAAACGTCAGTCAAACAACTGAGAAAAGAAACAGATTACATCACTATGTTATGTCTGAAAATAGCATTCCAGCATTGCTTAGTATTGGGGCAGAAAAAAGAGCATGTGCAATGGTTTCAACCTCCAAATTACAAACCGGACATAACGGAGACACTTGAACTCTTCTTGAAATTAACCTCTCTTTAGAAGGCAACACATTGTGACAAGCACGCCAATGCGCCATATCAAATATTTAGCTTTAGGAGGTACTTTCATAGCCCAAAACTCCTTCTAGTAGAAAAGATATCCAAAACAAAATTTAGCTTCAATATCTTTGCAAAGTATTTGGTACCCCGACTTAACAGAGTACACACCCTTTTTATTACCTGTCCATATCCAAGAATCACCCTTATGCTTCATACTCAATGGAATACTAGATATCAACTGTTGGTCTCGAGAATTAAACAAGTCTTTAATAATATCAAAATCTCAGTCTAACACATCAGACCTCATAAGCTATTAACAGAGGTACCTTCCAAACCTAGATGAGAAGATGAGACAAAAAGGATGATCACCAGGCAACCATGGATCTTTCAACATAGAAATATTTTTTCCATCTCTAACTTTTCGTTTGATATGGAAAATGTACAACTTTAAAGGTTGAATATAAAATACATTGATAAAAATAAAAAAAAAAACTATTAACATGAAAAGTATGTTAATAATATAAAAAAATAAATTTCCATATACATGAAACTATTATGAATATACATCTATATAAAAAAATTCTTCTTACATAAATATATATAATGCTATGTATGGGTATATTAAATATATATGTATAATATTTGGATCATAATTTGAGATAATTTCTTTAATTAGTATTTTTTGATTGAGTTTAATCAACTTAAATAAAATTCTATGTAATTATGAAGAAATGAGATAAACTCAATTAACAACTATACATATATTATAAATAGCCAAAATATATGTATATACAAATTGATGTCCAATAGCCCAAATGCATAATTTTTAAAGCACATTACAGAGTAATGAGTAAATATATCTTATATGTTTTTATTATGTCTATTTTTTATTGTATATATACAATATGTGTCAAACCGAAGATCGTAAAAAGATGATCAATTGGATATATTATACATCAAAAATAGATTTAAAACAAAAATTATTAAATTTTAAAAAATAAAAATGATATATATAATAATTTATGCAATATACACACAAATTTGAAAATCTAATTAAATAATTATATTTTTTATATAACTTTAAAAAATAATTTATTGGAAAAAAGTTGACTATCAATAATAATGAAATCGACTATAAATTTATTAGTTCTTATTTTTTCCATAGAGTTTTATTACTTATTTTAGAATAATTTTATTACTTTTTATAGAAATAAAAAATGGGTGGGAAAAACATTGGTTACTATTGTGAGAATAGTCTTTCTTTCTTTATATATGTATATATACATACATACATATAGGATTTGGTTCAAATGTGATAACCATCCCTAAGTGAGACAGTGTGGACTCATCTTACCCATTGATCTTAAAAAATGAAGGGATGTGATTAATTCATTTTTTTTTGTTTTCCCTTATTACCGCTTATTTAAGGGTAATTTTGTAATTCAAATCAATTATCCCAACGATTTTTCTGGTATGTTTGACTTTTGGTAATTGCTTTTATGGGGTGGGATTGTAACTGCCGGATTTAATGGCGTTAATTAAGGAAGCAATTTTATTTCCAATTTTTTATTGGGCGATTGACACAAATACCCACCTTTTTTAAGTCAATGTCAGACTTTTATGCTTCCCAGTATAATTTTACGTAATTTTAAGCTCCCGCTCTTTTTTTTACACAACAATACGCTCCAGCAAAAATTCCCGAATATTTTTACGCTTTGTTTCAACATTGTTTTTAACATGTTTCAAGCATAAAAACAACCAAGAAACAATATAGAAACAAACCAAAAACAATATAGAAACACCATATGAGCAAAAAGAGTTAAAAATAGGTAAAATTATATTTAAACATAAAAAACCTTCATGGAAACAACAAAGAAACATCGAACACTATTAAAAAGAATATGGAAACAACCCAGAAATAACGTAAAAAATATTTAAAACACTACATGAATGAAAAGAACTTAAAAATAGATAAAAATTGTATTTATACATAAAACACTACAAGAAAACAACAAAAACAATTATTAGAACAACATTAAAAATACTATAGAATAACACCGAAACTAGGGGTGTCAATTTGGGTTGGGTCTGGGTTCGTGGATCTGGGTTCGCAGGTTCGCGTGTCAGAAATAGTTGACCCGGACCCGACTGTTTAATTATTCGTGTCAGAATATTGAACCCGGGCCCGACCTGCTTATTTCATAGGTAACCCGGACACGACCCGCTTAACCCGTATAATAAAATTATTTTAATATATATTTAATAGTTTTAAATGAATAAATTTATTTTTTTCAAAATCAATCACTATCATACACTATTCGGTTAATAAACAATATTACAATTCACAACATACAAAAAAATATAACATAACTGCATAAATAGCATAACATACTAATCATATTTTGAGGACAATATTCAAAAAGACATGCATAATAATAACAAATACATAATTAAGGAGGTTTTATCATTTGAGTTTTAAAGATATGTCTTGTTTGTTGTTTTTTCTTACAATTAGTTATTTACTTAATTTTTTTTTAAATTCACAAACGGGTTAGACGGGTTAAACGGGTCATAGTAGGTTGACCCGAACCCGACCTGTTTAATTGGCAGGTTAGTTAGGTCTGACCCAATTTCAACCCGGACCCACAAAGCCTGAACCCATACCCATTAATTTCGTGTTAAGTTCGTGTCGGGTTTGCGTGTCGGGTCCTAAATTGACACCCCTAACCGAAACAATAGAAACAATGTACAAAATAATATATGAATAAAAAACAACATAAAAAAATAGGTTAAAGTTGTTTTGAAACATTGAAACAACAAAGAAACATCATAGAAACAATAAAGAAACAAATTTAAACAATATCTAAAACTTATATAACATGTAAAACAATGCAGGAACAAAAAAAAATAAAAAAAAATAAAAATAATCAAAAAATATGCAGGAGCGTAAAAGAAAAAATTAGGTACAAAAGTAAAAAATTAGGTACAAAAGTAATATGAGCGTATTGTGTTGTATGGGGAGCAAAATCAGTGTATTCCATGTAATTTTTTCTTTTTTATTTTACAGTATAGTTAGAGTTCTTCTGCTGCTTAATTAGCTATTAAATAATACACATTTAGTTGTTTTTGTTGCACTATTTTATGACAATAAGACATAGTTGAATATAATATACTACATATATAGTTATTCTACGCTGCATAAATAGTTTCTATATAATGCATAGTTAGTTATGAAAATGCGATGTTACTTTTGGAAATTATGAGTATGGGATGTTACATAATGTACTGCATATTTAGTTATTCCACATTGCACAATTAGTTTCTATATAATGCATAGTTAGTTGATTTTGCTGCATAGTTTATGACACATTACATAGTTGGGTATATAAGCTGTATTTTTAATTTTTAACACTGTATAAATACCTTCTAGATAATGTATAATTAGTTGATGTTTGCTGCATGGTTTAAAATATGCAATATCTTATAGTAATTTATGCATTGTTTCTTCACAATTTTTTTTTCTTTGTAAAATATGCAGAAATTGTTAATGGCATGTAGGAAGATAAATTTCTTGTGTTGCGTTAATAGAGGAACTGTATGAGGGAGGAGGAGAGAGAGAGAGAGAGAGAGAGAGAGAGAGAGAGAGAGAGAGAGAGAGAGAGAGAGAGAGATGAATACGTGAATTTGAGATTGTATGAGAGATGAAGGGATTTGATTTTAATCTCCTTTATTTTTGTAACTACATTGTTATGTTATTTTACCCTATTACTCTTATGTTGATTAAATTAATGTTTTAATATATTTTTTATCCATTAAATCTCACCCATTGATTAATAGTGGGGGATGGTTGAGATTAGTCCATTGTGTCTCATCTAGAGTCAGTGCCTCACATGATCATTCCCCTATATATATATATATATATATATATGGTTAGGATCAAATGTGGTAGGGAGCTTACCGTGTGGCAGTGTTGATTAATCCAATCCATCCACATATTTTATTCAATGGTCCAGATTGCTATTAAAAATAACTGATTTATCAATTAAGTAATAGGTGAAAAGGGCATAATAGTAACTAGCAAAATGCCATAAATAACACCCCTACAATCAATGGATTGATTAATATCACGTTTGCATAACTGAATTGTGCACCATTTTAATAGCTGAACTGTACACCATTTGCTAACTGATTGTACACCATTTTATATCTAATAATGCATTATTGTATAACTAATTGTACACCATTCAATCCTAGCAATTTTTATGAAATTTGATTTTACGATTGTTCCTGCTTTTCATTCAATTGTGATTTACTCACAGTGATGTACAATTAGTTATACAACGATGCACTGTTAGACATAAAATAATGCACAATTAGTTATTATATAGTACACAGTTCAACTATTAAATTGGTGCATAATTCAATTATGGAAATGTGATCTTTATCACATCCATGATTGTAGGGCGTCATTATGGGAAGGTGGTTATACCATTTTGTCTTTATAGGGCTTTTGGATGATGTACAATTAGTTATACAATGATGTACTATTAGATATAAAATAGTGCACAGTTAAGTTATTAAATCGGAAGATAGTTACACCATTTTGTATTTAAAGGTTCATTTAGATGATGTACAATTAGTTATACAATGATGTATTGTTAGATATAAAATGGTGTACAATCAGTTATTAAATGGTCTACAGTTCAACTATTAAAATGGTGCACAATTTTAGTTATGGAAACGTGATATTTATAAATCCCTTGATTGTAGCGGCGTGATTTATGGCATTTTGCTAGTTACTATTATGCCCTTTCCACCTATTACTTAATTGATAAATCAGTTATTTTTAATAACAATCTGGACCATTGAATAAAAGGTGTGGATCAATGAGATCAATCCATATTGCCACATGATAAGAGACTGTCACACGAGATCTCATCCCTATATATATATATATATTAATGCACTATCAAAATATAAACAAAAAAATAGTTGCGGTTAAACCGAAAATGGAACCGTGGAGGAACTGGGTTTCGGTTTGGAACCAGAACCATGAGGCAACGATTTTGGTTTCTCATTTTTTAGGAATTAGAATCGACAGTTTTGGAACCAGAACCGATGGTTCCGGAATCATGGTCATCCTTAATTATATGATGGAAGTGTTGAGGGTAATGAATAACGCATTAGCTTTGAAATCACAGAATATTCAATTCTATCTAATAAAATTGATCTCTTTCCATTTTTATTTATATATCTTAATCGGTTATTTGCCATTATTTTAAACTCGAAATAAAGAAAATCAAATAAATATTTGTGGCAAAATGTAACAACTGAATTTAACCCTATGTCTTGTTGGGAAGGACATCGGTGTTCGACCGCTAAACACCTATAAAAATCTAACAATCCTCGCAAGAAAACGAGATCAATTGTAGGGTAGTAAGTTAACCACAAGTCGTTTCTCAAGGAAGACTTAGCCGGAAAATAATTATTATGCAACACAACAGACAGAAAATAAAACCTAAACACTCTAACCAATTTTGTGATTTAATAAACTAAAAGAGAACAAGTAAAAAGACAATAATTAAACTGAACATGGATAAATTTTGAGAAAAATATGTGGAAGAAAGTCTAGGATTTCGGATTCATCTCATCAAACTCACAAGCAGAATATTAACCAATTGATCATGCGGGTAATAAATATAACAATCATGTAAAAATAAGGCCTAGGTCTGATAACTCAAGTATTCACAGATTATGGTTATCCCAACATAATTTGATATTTTTATTAAGCCCTAGGGTTAGATAACACATTTCTGATTCATGTCTAACCCCTTGAATAAATTTAGTCCAGGAATAATATCTTCGATCGATCTCAATTATCCCCTTAAACAATCAAGAGTTGACCAAACATCAATCAACAAGTAAAACAATTTATTCAGTAAAGCAGATCAATTAATCAATACTCATGCTTGTTTGTTTGAATCAAATCATCCTAATCCTAGAACAAGAAAATTAGTTCATGCTTGAAGATGGGATCATAATCTCAATTGAAGGAGAGATAACAATCATAAACATAATCATGCAACAATAATAATCACCCAACAATTGAAATCAGACAAAAGAGATGAAGAAATCTCACTCTTTGATTAAGAAACAAAATAACTTCAAGGGGAAGAACCCAAGCAATCCCAATGTTGAAAGCAAGATAAAAATACCAAAAAACTAAAGTATAGAAGTGCTATGAATGAGAGTATACGAAATTATGGATCCCCCAAGTGTTATTTATAAGCCTAAGTCCTATACAAGGTGGAAGAATCTAAAAAGAAAAGGGAAAATCGGATTTAAAATTCTAGAAACATCTCTTGGTGCGCATCCGCGCATAGTGCGCGCCGCGCAGCATCCACGCGCGCATACTTGCGCGCTGTACTCCTTCTTTCTACACGGCCTTGCGCGTGGCTTGCGTGTGCGGGTGCACGCGCGTCCTTCAGTTTTGCTGTGCGCATCTGCGCAGTCTTGCACAGCATGCACAATAACATCAATCTTGACGTTGCATGCCGAGCACCCTTGCGCGCACACACAACATAGATTTTCCCGACTGTCTTTTGCCCTTAATGTCCGTTTTGACCGTTTTAACCTATTTTTAAGTTCTCTTTTTACGAAAAACCTACGAAACAAACAAAATACCATATGTAACATATGACAATATAAAATGGGGCGAAAAGACACAAAAATACGCACAATCACTCACACAAAAATAGAAATCACACAAAAACATATAAAACAATGGGCACAACGGAAACAGTAAAATCTTTTCCCACCTAGCTGGATTAAAAATGGGAACCAAACCAAGAATACCAAATAATAGTGCAAGACGACAAAAATAGCACACAAGAATTTTTACCTGGAAAACCCAAATTGGGAAAAATCACGAGACCGTAGTCCAGATAAATCCTCCACTAAATGTATAGTAGATTACAAAATTCCTCCATAAAGATAGAGGATACACAAATTATCTCAAGTCAATCAACTTGGAATACCCGAGAAAATAGGAATGCTATTTTGGGTGAGAATGAAAAATCACTACTAATTTTTCTCCCTTTTCTTCACTCAGAACACACACTTATAGAAATCTCCATACTCTCTATTTTTTTCTCTTTCTCAGCAATTGCCAAATTGCTTCTTGCTGGTGTAATTTTTCATCTCCAAGTGAAACTATTTATAGGCAAAATGGATGGAAAACAAACACATGTATAAATGTTTGTCAAATAAGGTTGGCAATTCGGTGCCTAATGTCAAAACAATTGGCTGCACTTTTCCAAAAGTATTTGCCATGCCTATGTCACCACTCAATTAGCCAACAAAGCTTGCCCACTATTGTTGACTTTTCCAATGGGGTGGATTAACAATTCTCCCCATCCACCTCATGTGGGAAATCAACCAATCTTGTTTTGCTTCTACAAACTTCAAACTTATCTATTGGTAAAGACTTCGTCAGCATATCCGCGCCATTTTCATCAATGTGAACTTTATCAAGTTGCATCAACTTTTCATCTAGCACATCCCGAACCCAATGATATCTCACATTAATGTGTGTTGACCTTGAGTGGAGTGAAGAATTCTTACTCAAGTGGATTACGCTCTGACTGCCATAGTTGAGTGTGTACTTTTCCTGCTTCAATTCTAATTATTGTATAAACTTTTTCAACCGCAACATCTCCTTGCAAGCTTCCATCACAGCAATATACTCTACTTCAGTTGTGGATAATGCCACACAATTTTGAAGTTTCGATTGCTAAGAGATAGTTTCCTCTGCAAATCTCATCAGGTATCCAGATGTGGACTTCCTAGAATCAACATCACCAACCATATCTGCATCTGTGAATCCGTCTAGTACAATTTGGTCATCACCAAATTTTAGACAATATTTAGAAGTACCTCTCAAGTATCGAAATATCCATTTCACTGCAGACCAGTGATCTTTCCCTGGATTAGAGAGAAAACGGCTAACAACACCAACTGCATGAGCAATATCAGGTCTAATACATACCATAACATACATTAAACTTCCATATGGTATCTTTTGCATTTCTGCTTTATCTTCCTCACTTGTTGGACATTGCGTTAAGTTAAGCTAAGCTTGAAGTGACCCACAATTGAAGTACTGACTGGTTTTGCCTTGCTCATGTTGAATCTCTCAAGAACTTTCTCAATGCATTTTTCTTGAGATAACCAAAGCTTCCTGTTTGCCCTGTCTTTTGAGATTTTCATTCCGAGAAATTGTTTAGCTGATCCTAAGTCTTTCATCGCAAAAGACTTGCCAAGTTGTTTCTTCAGCTTTTCAATCTTGCTTGCATCATGACCTACAATCAACGCATATCATCCATACACAATAATAGTATGATAAATCCATTACTACTGAATTTTTTAAAGAATACACAGTGATCAGAACTGATCCTGTTGTAGTCATGGTCAATCATGAAGAAGTCAAACTTCTTGTACCATTGTCTCGGAGCTTGTTTTAAGTCGTACAAGCTCTTCTTCAACCTGCATACCAAGTTCTCCTTACCTTTGACTTTGAATCCTTTTGGTTGCTCCATATAGAAATTCTTCATTAAATCTCCATGAAGAAATGCAGTCTTCACATCAAGTTGTTCGATTTCCAGATCCAAACTGGCAGCTATCCTAAGAACAACTCTGATTGCGGACATCTTCACCACTGGTGAGAAATTTTTTTCAAAATCAACACCCTTCTTCTGACTGAAACCCTTCACAACCAGCCTAGCTTTATACCTTGGTTATAAGCTTTGCTCTTCAGTCTTCACCATGTACACCGATTTAATTTTCAGAGTACGATTACCTTTTGGTAGCTTCACCAGATTATAGGTGTGATTTTTCTGCAAAGCGTTCATCTATTTTTTCATGGCTCCACATATCCTTCTGATCATGTGATATGGCCTCTGCGGAACTTTGTGGTTCTCCCCCATCAGTGATCATTACATACTCATGTGGGCTATATTTGGTAGAAGGTTGTCTTTGCCTGGTGGACCTTCTAGCCGCATGGTGCAACGGGAGGGACATCACCGGTTGTATCATGGTGTTGCTCTTGCACACCTACCCCGTGATTCTGATTTCTAGGAGAAGAAATTGGATCTACATCATCTGGAACATATTGGTTTGATTCAGATTTCTCAATCTATTTGGCATCTTCAATTGTTTGATCCTCAAGAAATACAACATCCCTGCTTCTGATAACTTTCTTCTTGACTGGGTCCCATAACCTATAGCCAAATTCTTTATGGCCATGGCCCAAGATGATGCATTACTTGGTCTTGTCATCAATCTTGGATCGTTCATCTTTTGGAATATGTATGAATGCCCTGCAGCCAAACACTCTCAAATGTTTGTAGGAAATATCTTTTCCAATCCAAACTCTATCTGGAATGTCGCCACCCAGAGGAGCTGATGGAGAAAGGTTGATTAGATCAACTACAGTCCTCATTGCTTCACCCCAAAAGGATTTGGGCATATTGGAATGTGATAGCATGCATTTGACTCGTTCACAAATTATCCTGTTCATTCTTTCTGCTACGCTATTATGTTGAGGAGTTTTTGGAACACTCTTCTCAAGTTTGATTCCATGATCCCTACAATGTTGCTCAAATGGACCCTGGTATTCACCACCATTGTCATCACAAACTCGCTTCAGCTTATTTCATGTTTCTCTTTCAACACTTGCTTGAAAAATCTTAAAGATGCCCAAAACTTGATCTTTAGATTTCAAAAGCAAAGCACCAGACTATTCTAGAGAAATCATCAATAAATGTGACAAAATATGTTACACCACCAAGACTTCTATCTTTCATGTAGCACAAATCAGTATGCACCAGATCTAGTGGATAAGATTTTCTTAATGGTGAAAAACTCTTGAAAGCAACTCTGTGTTGTTTTCCAATTAAACAATCAACACAAGTTTTTAGGGGCATACTGGTTACCTCTGGGAGAAGTTTCTTTCTAGTCAGAACTTCTAAACTCTTCTGACTTAGATGTCCAAGCATTTTATGCCATAACTCAATGGATGAACTTTTATCAATGGCATTCACCTCTCCATTGGATAATCTGGCATGCATCAGGTACATAGAATTCTGCTTCTGTCCCTTAGCGACAATGAGAGAACCTTTGGTGAGCTTCTATTTTCCTTCACCAAAGTGATTGTCATAGCCAGCATTGTCAAGCTTGCCAGTGGAAATAATATTTACCCGAATGTCAGGAATATGTTTGACATAATTGAGCACGAGTCTGCTTCATGTATCAGTGTTCAATATGATGTTACATATGCCAACGACCTCTGTCACACCATGGTTGCCCATTCTGACTTTGCCAAAGTTGTCACTGGTGTATGATGTGAACATATCACGATGAGGTGTGATATGATATGAAGCTCCTGAATCAATAATCCAATTCGTCTGCTGGCATGCAGAACTGATATAAGCATCATCACAAATGATGACAACATTGCCATCAACTGCAGTGGCGGTAGTGTCTTTATCATTGATCTTGTTTTAATTATTTACATTCTTTCAATCTCTTTTCTTCTTTCTACAATCTCTTTCATAGTAATTTGGACCACCACAAAAATGACATTTGAAGTCCTTATTGGATTTGGACCTCCCCCTGGATTTGTCTCTTTTATTTCGAGAACCTCTATACTTGCTTCTTCACCGTTTGTCATTTTCAGCTACTAAGACTTTTGACTCAAAAGAATATTCTAACTCCTTTCTTCTAGACTTTTCATTAAAAAGACAATCTTTGACCATCTGCTTAGTCAATTCACCATTCGGAGCTGAGTTACTACCACCACAAATGTGTCCCAACAGTCTGGTAACGAGCTGAGCAACAATAAAGCAATTAATTCATCATCAAATGATATTTTCATAGTGGTAGATTAATTTATCAGACCCTGATAAGCATTTAGGGGCTCTGTCATGTTCGCATCTTCTGTGTATCTGAGTCGGACAATTTTTCTGATAATAGAAGCTTTGTTCAAGGCATTTTTCCTCTCAAACATGGTTTCAATATTTTTCATAGAATATCAGCCTTTTCCTCATTAGCAAAATGATGGAAAATGTTATGTTCAAGGAAATGCCGGATATATTCTACAGTTTTTCTGTGTAGGATTTTCCACTCGTCATCACTTGTATCTTTTGGTTTGGCAGTATCACCTTTCAAGGACAAATAAAGATCCTTACAGTAGAGAAGATCCAACATACTCGGTTTCCAATTATTGTAGTTGGATCCGTTGAGTTTGAACATCCCACCAACATATATATGTCGATTCCTCCATTTTTTTAATCCGCAACAACGTGGCTCTGATACCACTTGTTGGGAAAGAGGAAAATAAATGACACTAACACAATGAAAACAGTAAAATCTTTTCCCACCTAGCTGGATTAAAAATAGCAACCAAACCAAGAATACCAAATAATAGTGCAAGACGATAAAAATAGCACACAAGAATTTTTACATGGAAAACCCAAATTGGGAAAAACCACGAGACCGTAGTCCAGATAAATTCTCCACTAAATGTATAGTAGGATTACAAAATCCTCCCTAAAGATATGGGATACACAAATTATCTCAAGTCACTCAACTTAGAATACTCGAGAAAATAGGAATGCTATTTTGGGTGAGAATGAAATCACTACTGATTTTTCTCCCTTTTCTTCACTCAAAACACACACTTATAGAAATCTCTCTACTCTCTATTTTTCTCTCTTTCTCAGCAATTGCTAAATTGCTTCTTGCTGGTGTAATTTTCCATCTCCGAGTGAAACCTATTTATAGGCAAAATGGATGGAAAACAAACACATGTAATAAATGTTTGTAAAATAAGGTTGGCATTTCGATGCCTAATATCAAAACAATTGGCTACACTTTTCCACGAGTATTTGCCATCCCTACGGCACCTACTCGCCAACAAAGTTTGCCCACTATTGTTGACTTTTCCAATCGGGTGGATTAACACGTCTTATATACCACCACAACTAGCTAAGGAAGCTGAAGAATGTTACTTGTGATGCTGAAAATATACTGGGCTGGATGGTTATTGAGTCCGCAGATGAAGAGTGGAAAATTATAAGCCAAATTCTCGAAAGTTACTCTAGATTCTAAAATTGTCTTAGAAAAATATCTAAGATATACTTGAAGAAAGTGCATAGAAAGTTCTAGGATAGTTGATAGCCTAGAGAATTCTAGTATAATAGATATTTTGATGGATGAGTTTATTACATAAAATGTAGGGATAACGTTTTAAATCATCCCAAACTATACGTGTTTTTACACTTTGCAACCCGAACTTTGAAAAGTTACTGATTGCAACCTAAACTTTACAAAATTTTACACTTTGCATAAAATTCCGGTTTTACCCCTGGTTTCAGGAAAGTTGGTTTGTAGTTTACACTCTAAACTTTAAAGTTGTTACACTTTGCAACCTGAACGATAAATTTCATTGCATTTTCTTTGATTACTCCCAAAGGTCTTGCGATCCGGCGAAAATGGTATCAGAGCCTAGGTTTATTAAGAACTTTTAGTTAAATTTATTATATTTATATAATTAACAATTGGTGAGGAGAATTTACTCCGAGATTATGGATCCGGACCGATGTCCGAGATGTACACCTTACAGACATATCGTCAAATATTGACGATGTATGCCAAGAACACCTTGACCAGGTTTCATATTGGGAATACCAACATGAAGAAAAGGAAGGCCGAGAGCCGACGGGAAACCTTAAGGCAATGCAAAATGCGAGCCCGAGAATATTATAAGGCGATTCGGATGCTTAACTGGACACTTATATGTTCACTTGATGAACCTTCAAGAAACGGTTCATGAAAATTCCCATCGAACAATGATTCCCGATGGAGTACCGGAGTGGAACGAGATACTTCCCAGATAAATCTAAGATCTCCGAAGATCTTAGAGAAATCGAAAGACGGTGCGAGAATTATGGCAACCGCCATATTCATCTACCAAGACAAGTTCATCGATCGGAACTGGATGGAGACGATGGTGAAATATCGAAAGAAACTCTTGAACTCCTTCATGATATTCAAAAACGAGTCAAGAACCGGAGGACAGGCCAAGTTCATCCGGAGGAAGGAAACGTATTGATTTTGGGGCGATACTATTTACACCAAAAGGGGAAACCAACCGAAGTCATACGAAAAATGACGGATGAGGAGAAGCTCATTGCTCTAATCAAAGAAAAATCCATCAAAAATTAAAAAGATGGATATTGAAAAGATGAATCTTAAAGATCTACACGACTGGGCGTAAATCCTTCGGCGGGATTAGGTATTGTGGATTTAAAGATGAACGCAGTGAGGAATCGACTTTGGTTACCTATGATCCACAAGGTAGACCAATTCCTCCACCACCGCCACCAATTAATCCTAACGTCGAAGAAAGTGCGGGTTCACATCATGGAGCTCGGGGATTTCACGACCGGGAGTGATCCACTTTCGGGGACGGGGTCGAAACCTCTTGCGGGAACCGGACAACCTACCGGAAGGCCGAATGTTTATCGACGCCTTATGGAAGATCGCACCTCGACCCAATACATCCGTATGGGTTGATGTTAAATCTGGACATCCCATTTTAAAAACAGAAGTTCTCATTGATGAATGGGCTTGGCTATGAGAATTTCAAACGAACCCTCGATCTTACAAAGGATTCATTCATTTTACTCCTTGAAATGAGTCTTGAAGGATCGGTGAAGATTGCGGGGATATGACCGATGCTTGAGTACGAAGAGTTCGGTCACATCGGGGAATCACTTAAAGGAATTGTCGATGGTATGGCAAAACTATTCAAAATCCAATTCATCGGCACGAGTTATTTCGAGGGATTAGAGGATGAAAAAGAAAGAAATATAAACAAGCCCTCTATAGCCTTGAGTTCTTGGATATTTGTCATATTGACGAATATATCAAGTTGTTCACCGAATACGGTGGAAATCCAAGATTGAGGAAAAAGAAGGCTGCATACGGCTATTCTTTGCCAAAATTCCGAGTCCTTGGAGAGAAATGCTTATCGGGAATACAAGGGTGGAGTGAAGTAGAAACGTGGCCGAAAAAATGTCTTTCCTAAAGGCCAAGTTATCGAATGGTGTTACCAAGCGACTTTACACAGAATTACAAGAGATTAAGAGGAATTAACAAAGCGGTTCCTCTATGTTGCATAGATAATGATATCCCAACAAGAGTGGGAGGTCAACCAAGGCGGCACAAAAGGAAGAAGGAGCAAAGCCATCCATACCGAGGAAGTAGCGAAAAAAAGAAGTAGGTCTTCATGGAGACCTAGAAGGTTCTCGTCAAAACAAAAGGCCCGAAGTTATAAATCGGGGCAAAGACCAGCCTGGCGAAGTACCAAAGCCGAAAATCCGAGGAGAAAGAACTTTCAGCGTGCTCACACTAGAGCTAATGAAAGTTTCAAAGATCAATTGCTGGACATGCGAGCAAGAGGGCATATCTAACGGATTGCCCAGGACAATCAAAAACGAGGAGTCGGACGAGTTCGAGGCCACACCGAAATCAAAGAAGGCATCTATTATCGATTTAATACGGTGTATCAATTTGAGGATATTCCCTCGGATGAAAGCATCTATGAAGAAGAGATCTATTCGATGATGGAAGTGAATCGATTCGAGAATCGAGTGAAGAAGAAATTCTTCAACAAACGGTCGGGGAGGATATGTCGATTCCTCTCTCACACTACGGTGTCTCATAAGACTCTTATGAGAATCATGAAGGAAGATCCAAAGCTTCAAGTCTATGATGGATTTACAATCGGAGCTATGGAAAAAGCATTGGATAAGATTGGGTTTAAGTAATGTAAAACACCAAATTATTCACGAGTAACAACTGGAGAACTTGCCATTCCGATGGAGTTTACCAAGAACACGATCGAGATGCGATTGGTCCCTATTAGAGAAATACAAGAGATCAAAAGCAAAGTTAAAAGAGAAGTTGCAAATACACTCTCATGGATTCATATCGGAGCCATAAGAGTAATTATTAAAGCAACATTCAAAGAAGGAATAGATTCGCCTCTCAATCTTGCTATCTTTGACAAGCGAATCTCGCATCTCAAGGATTCATGCCTTGGAGCGGTTCTGAGAAATTTGTATGCGGGAAATTGGCATTTAATGTCTATCCTAGAATTGCATACAATTTGGGAGATCGAGACTTGAAGAGTCCTAACCCTTCATCAAGATTTCAAAAGAGTCGATTTGATGAAAGAAGGAAACAGCCTTACTCGATCACATACAAGATTTCCTATGCTCTCTCGAATACCCATCATTCAAGTATTCTTGAGAAAGGAATTTATTGAAGTCCCAAGAATCTTTGAGGACTTTGCGGAGTGGTGTTACCAGAAATCATTGAATCTCCAACTATTAAGGAGATTGATATGATAATTCAAGATCAACCGTCTTCAACAAAAGTCGAGTCTCGAGTTGAGCCTTTAGAAGGATGTCTTTCGGCAAGACGAGAATGGTGAGTAGTAGCCGTTGGGAAGAAAGGAGACCAAGAAACGGTTGTGCGCATCCCCGATGTTTTTAAAACAAGGAGAGAGCTGAAATGTCGAGAAATGGATGGCGAGAGGTTGAAGTAATATTCGACATCACTCAAAAGGATAACATTTTTCCTTGTGATGTTCTATATTATCTCCAACAACCAATCGTTGGAAGGTATCAAGGAAGCCGAAGATAGGAGAAATTGAGCTTACTATCACGGGGAGTTGCGGGAAAATCCCGAACAATTAATACTTTTTGGGAATTGAATTTCTTGAGGATCATAAACCTTGGGAAAGATTACAAGACGGAATGGAGTTTACGGTGGCGAATAAAAGATACGAGAATCGATGACCACTAGTCCATTCTCCATATACATTTCTATTGGAATGTTATATGCTTTGAATACAAAGCCGAGTATTTATTTGCTATATTGATTCAGTGCTTAGGAATATGTACTTTGCAAAGCGGATGTTTTTCCTAAAGAAATTGGAGAAGATTTACCAGCTATTGCAGGAAGAGATTTCTCTAAAATGATTCTTATCCTTAACGGGGAATTAAACAAGCGAGAAATAATGATCGGAGGCGCGGGCGTGCCCATGGTACAAAGTAAAAACGCCACCAATCTATTTCCATGATACAGTGCGATATTTTGCTTTGGGAAACAATTTCCTACAAACATTCAAGCGGTTCACACAAGAGAACGAGACGAGAAGACTTATTTTCACAACCTTATGTGATCATAAGATTATTGTCCGAGATCGGCTGGGAAGCATTTTACGAGAAAAATGCCCATTAATTTTCACAAAGCAAGCGTGGTGATGAAGCCAAACTTCGCAATCCAAAAATGGCGGATCGAAGGAAATTTGGTGAAGCTTTATTATCCTATAGACAATTTGGTTCAATCCGGAAGGATCATAAGATATGGGATAATAACTTGTATTCATTCGTAGTACAAGGAAAGAACGAGTCACTCCGGAAGCCATTGCGGGGATTATGGATGAGTCTAATGGAGAATCCACAGAGTGATGTAACCATAGAGGAACAAATATCACTCGAAGATATCAAAAAGAAGATCCAAAGGAATTACAATGAAGATCCTTTGGCTTGGTGGGATAAGAACGAGCTTAAAGCTTCCTTAAAGGTTAAACCTGGAAAGGAGTACGAGTTCGTAAGATTCAAGCCAATCCTTATGAACCAGGAAGATCGTGAGGATATGCGAAAGATACTTAAGGAACATCTTGACCTTAAGTTAATCTCACCTGGAGTTTCTCCATACAAAAATCCGGGGTTCTTAGTCGAAACCATGGAGAAATCAAAAGAGGAAAGCGAAGACTTTTATTAATTACAAAGGAATTAATAACATTTTGGAGTTCGACGGATACTATATCCCAAGCGAGAAACATCCGTTAATCGTATCAAAGGTGCCAAGATATTCTCAAAGTTCGATTGCAAGTCCGGATTCTACCGAGACAAGATGGAGGAAGAAAGTAAGAAGTTTACTGACTTTCTCTACACCACAGGGGACACTATATTTGGAACGTGATGCCTATGGGATTGGCTAACGCACCCCGATATATCAAAGAAAGATGGATAATCTTTTCAAAGATTATTTCGCTTTCATGTTCGTGTATATCGACGACATTCTAATCGCATCAAAGAACATGAAGGAGCATCTCAAACATTTGGAAATATTTTCGAGATGTTTGTCACAAAGAAGGATTAGTACTTTCGGAAAAGAAGGCGTAATCGCAACAAGACAGATTGAATTCCTCGGAATTGAAATCGATGAATCTTGAATTATTCTACGAATCATATTGTGGAAAAGATACAGGGATTTCCCGGATACACTTAAAGACAAGAAGCGAGCTTCGAGTTTTAAGGGAGTTGTTAATTATCTTTGGAATGTTTATTAACAATCTAGCATACTACAGAAGGTGTTTAGCCCATTCTTGAAAAAAAAAGATGCAATATTCAAATGGGAAGATGAACATCAAGAAGGAATTAAGCAACTTAAAGAAGTTTGTAAACGACTTCCAAAGCTTGCGATTCCCAAGACGAGGACGAACTGGTTCTATATACGATGCCAGTGATGATTGGTGGGCGGCAGTTCTTACGAAAGTCACACCAAACGAGGAAGTGCCATGCAGATATCTTGCGGTTTTATTCACCCCTAGTGAAGCAACTCGGTGGCATATTAACGAAAAAGAATTCTTCGCAATGTCGAAAGGCTTTTAAAAAATGGCCTCTATTTTCTTGGCTAAAAAGTTTACTTTAAAAATTGATAATTCTAGTGTCAAGGCTTTTAAAAAACAAAATTGAATCAAAACCGAAAAAAGGCTCGATTACTTAGATGGCAAGTGAATGTCAATATTATGATTATGATATTGTCATTATAAAATCTCATGAAAATATTCTTGCAGATTTTTTGACACGAGATGGAAGGACGCGTTCGGCGAGGTCCTTAAACGAGTAAGACATCTCGGGAAAACCTGGAGAGTCTAGAACGAGATTTTGGGACGTTATGTCTCAATGCGAGAGTTCTTTGGGACGACTTCAACAGGTGACCAAAATCCGTTTCTAGTCAAATACGAGCATGCCGGTTCGCTCAAGGACAATTGTTCTTAGCACCGCAAGGCCTCTCTTCCAGGCCGCATCTCCTACGGTGCAAAAAGGGGCCGAGAGAGTACGGGCTCTAACCCGGAGGTTATGGATTCAAGTACCATAATCACAAGTGTTGCGGTGATGCATCCCGAGGGTGTACAAATCAGAACGAATGTTGAAGCTCCTGTCACAACCCGAGTCTTCAAGTCAACCCAAAGACCTCTGGGGTAAAGAGGGAGAGTTGAATCTTAGGCCACGCAGGCAAATCTAAGGTTCAAACGACGAGAATAAGATTTCTCCTATGCGGTATATCGGAGGCAATGGGAGAAACTAGTTACAAGACAAGGTATTAACCCGGAAAAAACAATGGTTGATATCTCGAGGCAAGTATCCCGAGTTTGGATGAAACCAGGAAGTCATCCAAATGAAGTGAGAATGGTATACTTTTGGAGCTTTAGCTTCAATCTATACCGTGTCACCAGATTCCCGAAAATCTCAAAATTACCAAAATGGATTGGGGAAGCGATTTACGAGACTTGGGCCAATAATCCACACTTGGCCGAGGCGATATTTTGGAACTCGTATTTTATCGGTGCGGCTCTGAACCAATGAAAGGCTTTAATGAAGCTTTTCATTTCATCAAGCTAAGAAGACCGGATGGAAATGCTTTAAAATATATTAAGGCGGCTTCACCTAAAGAAGGACCAAAGATGTTAGTAGGAGCATTTTTACAAGACGAAGCTTCTACCAGGCGAGCATGGGGTCTTTGGGTTTGTCTAATCAAATGGACAAAGTCAAATATCCATTCAAGTTCTTCCGAGAATTCGGCAAATGGATCTTTCCTTTTGAATTCGATGATCGATCAACCACGGGGTTTTGCGAAGAACTCTTTGAGACCAAAAGAAGAATTCTCTTCGGGAAAACAAGATTCCTGCAAGCAAAGAAACTTACCGGAAATTCTCGTAACATGGCGCATGTTGGCCGTTGGGTCGACCGGATCTGTCAAGCATGCCCCGAACAAAAGGAACCCGAGTTTGGGAAAGGATTCCGACCCAAACCCGACCGACAAGATCATGCACGAAAGGATAAGGGCCCGGCTCACAAAAACGCGTTATCCTCGGGGACCACGTAAACCAAATTTTTAAAAGATTCCCGACAAACATCACATGGGGTTTGAGTCACGCGGGAGAAAAAGAAAACCACCAAGGCGAGGCAATAATGTGGGATATGACGTAGCGGTGACGTCATATATATCGGCAAGATTTGAAGTCCACCTTTGAAGTCCTGACTTACCTCTATAAAATGCGAGGATTTGAAGGAAGGCGAGGACATCGAACATTTTCCTTAGTTTTCTTATAATAAAGTCTCGAGAAAAATTTGTAATATTTTGAGTGTTTTAGTTTTTAAGTTTTTATGTGTTTTTCGAGTGCAAGCCTCATACATGAGAGGCTAAACAAGTATTCTCCTCCCAAAAGGAGATTACTAATGTAATAAATTTTTCTTTAAGTTCTTAATAAAATAAAGGATGTTTGTTCAACATGTGTTCATGATGTACTATTGATCAATCCCCTTTGAAGAATTACTTTTACGCCTTGGAGTAGGAAACGAACCAAGGTCGTGGCTTTGAGCTGATTTGAAGGAGTCGGATAACTTGCGAGATCATCTTCCCGAGGTGAGGTTGAATAGTGAGGAGTCGTTCGTCAAAAGATCCGGGGCGAAATTTTCCGACTGGTGGCGTTGCGAACCACTTAACCCGGTGTTGTTTCGGTCAAAAGAGGTATGAATTTTAAGGGATTTATTAATTTTACGGAAGCATGTTGGGCCTGATATGGTCGTAATGGACTATTTTCATTTTCAATCTAAAGACCCAATTTGTATACGGATAAATACTTGAAATAAGATCCTGATAGAAGTATGTCTTGTTGAGTTTATAGTGGAAACTCCGACATGATCCATTTAAAACCTCGAATAGAGATGGATCTAAGTAGGTGTAACAATGTCACGAACAAAACAAGTTACAGAAAAATCGGGTTCTTATTTCTCGAAAAATCCGAAAAACAAATTGTTTAGGGAGTGAAAAACTTTTGATTATAGTATAATGCAATATATTTATCCTTATGGAACAATCTGCAACAAATTAGAGTTTAAAGGGATAACTAGAACTATTGTTATTAAAGAATAAAATCCTAGGGGCAAAATGGTCCAAAAGTTGCAAAGAGTAATTATTTTCGTAGTTCAGGATGCAAAAGGATAAAAATAAAAGTCTAGGTTGTGAAGTGTAAAAAGGGGTAAAGTTGGGGTGGTTAAAAATAATTATCTCTAAAATGTAGCCAAGATTAATTAAATTTTAGCCATCGGTTAGGGAGGTGTATTAATATAAATAGAGATAATGATACTCATTTTGTACCTAGCCAAAAGATTAACAAGAATTAATAGCAAGAAATTATTCGTCCAAGCTCACTTTTCTTTTTTTTAGTTTAGTCTCTCGCTTCCTAACTAATGGTAACAAATAACGTCAATAGAGGAAAACTTAGTAGCATTTATGATGACTACTATTGCTATACAGCATATTGGATATTTATCAAAGTTTATTCTCAGTCTCAGTCTTTATTCAGCCAAAGAAAACTTAGTTGCTATAAGAATCTTGGTGGTGGAGTGCCCTTGGCAATCAAGGATAACCAGTTGATGCAACTATGGATGGAAAATGGTTATCTTCACATTGATGTCATTTGATTGGATATATGTGGCATAGACTGCACTTCGTACTACACTTCTTACCTCCATAACATTTCTTAACTTTAAGATGTTTTCCAGAGGATTCATGCAAAATCATGCAAAATCACAAGCCCTCAAAGACCTCCAAATAGGTTCATTGTCTATCCGGACTTTGTCAAACATTCTGGATAATCTCTCCTCTCGATAGTTGCTCAATCTTGAAACTTTTGCCAATGATAAATGTAAAACAGCTATTGGGCATTCTAAAAAAACATTTTGCAATTGATTTACCAATAAAGAAGTTTTAAATCTATTGGATTTTTTTGTCTTTTTTAATTAAGATAAAAATAGGTTTTGAATCTGTAGCACAATTCATATATTCAAAATTTCTTTCGAATTTTATTGAATAGATGCATCTAGGGAAAATTCGCTTTGAAGCGAAAATTTTCAATTTGAAAGACTAAAGAAAAAATGAATCTAAGAAAATTCAATTCATGAATTTATTAATCTTAGAGTTCAAAAGTTTAATGAATTCTCAGATTTAAATTATTTTTCATGAATTTTTCAAATGTAACAATTCATTTTAAAAGGGTTTTGGTGACCAAAAACTTGATTCATTATCAAAAAAGAGACGAGCCCTTTCCGTTGGCAAAATGTTTGGACTTATGTAGCTATATGTAGTGAAAAAAAAGGCTTTATTGCACATTTGGCCCTATAAGTATAAGGTGATGAAATATTTTAGGTCTTGTAAGTATCATATGGAGCAATTTTGGTCCTGTAAAATTTGATTTTCGTGCAATTTTGAATATACAAGTTCTAATTTTTTGCTTTTTTGTCCAAATAGAACACTTTAATATTTTAATTTTGACCAAAGTTACATAAAAATAGAATTTATTGGACCATAATTGAGTAAAAAAACAAAACTTACAAGACCAAAATCGCTACATAGTATATTTAATTAATGGATCGATTATGTCATCTAAATATAATTACGGGACCAGAATTGCTATGCAAAATATTTACAAGACCAAATATACCAACCCATTATACTTACAGGACCAAAATTGCAATTAAGCCTAAAAATAATAATTGTCAAATGTTAACTTTTAAACATAGAGGAGAAAATGTTTACATGGGTCAATATAAAAAACCAAAAATACAATTTTATCTATAAATATATACATTTCAAAAAATTGTCTACAATTATATACGTACCATACCATAATTGACCACCAATATTACAAAACATCTACAATTGAAATTGTCTCCACATAATGAAAGTGTATATATATATATATATATATATATATATATATATATTTTTCATATTACTCAAAAATAAAATAAACCATATTGTCATTTTTCAATAATTTATTCATACGTTTGTATTTCAACTAAAGATACAATGTCATTCACCTACAAATATCTAGAAGATTAGTTAAAGTAGTTAGACAGTTAATTTGTTATAACTCTATTGTAAACCTCTCTATAAATATAAGGTGTACTGTACACATTTGATATAATGAAAATCACATTTCACCAGATTCCTTTCATGGTTATCAGTAGGGGTGCGCGTCGGATCGGGTATCTCGGGTTCGGGTAGTTCGGGTCGGGTACCCGAAATTTCGGGTAGTATTTTTTGCTACCCGATACCTACCCGATATAAACGGGTACTCGACAGATCGGATACCCGAATTGTCGGGTTTCGGTTTTTTCTTTAAAAAAAAAGTTGTTGCAGTCTGATGGTGGGGTACTAGTGTCACGTGTGTGACGCCAAAACCAAAGTCATACAATTTTTTATTTTTCATTTTCTCTTTTTTTCTTGTTTCTTTTCTCTTCTTTTTACTCTCTGTTTCTTTTTCTTATGTTTTTCTCATGCTTTTTCCTCTTCTCGCTCTCATTTTCATTCTATCTTTTTCTTCTTCTACTTTTCTCGCACAATAGGAATACATGGCTTGAAACTCTTCTTCTTCTTGTGTTAATAGAAATCTAAGCTTTGAAAATTGAGGCTATTTTCCTTCTTATTTTATTGAGAGGTTTGGAGGTCTGAGATTTCTACTTTTGTTCTTATCCCCATTCCCAACAAATTTCAAATTAAACAAATGAAAGACGTTTGGGATTTGGGAGGATTATGAAAATTTTGGGTGAAGATAATGGAGGCTAAAAAGCCTGGAATGCGGTTTGGTGTTTGCAACTCAAAGAAGATGCGGCTATTTTTTTTTTAAAATTTCGGATACCCGATCGGGTAATTCGGGTAGAATAGCTATACCCGATAACCGACCCGAAAAATGCATATTCGGGTTCGGGGTTACCCGAAACCCGATTTTTAGTAAATTACCCGACTCGATCGGGTAAAATTCGATCGGGTCAGGTCGGGACCCGAACTACCCGATCCGAATGCCCACCCCTAGTTATCAGAGCCATAATGGCTTAATCGCCACTTACAAAAAAAAAAATCATGGCTGATCTAGATTCATCTCAGTCCATTTCTCTTGCTTCCATGGATCCCTCAGCTTCCATGCCTGTAGGATTACGTCTTCCCGTTCAGAACTTCAACTCTCTTATTCATCTTAAGATGGAAAATACGAACTACAATATGTGGCGTGCTCAAATTTGTTTGGTCCTTGATGCGCATGATCTTCTTCCTCATGTTCTTGCAGTTTCTTCGCGACCACCTTTGAACATCAAAGATGTTCAAGGACTTCCTGTGTTGAATTCAGAATTTTTGCGTTGGCAGCTTATCGATAAACATCTTCGCAGTTGTTTATTTACGTCTATTACACTTCAAGTGTTACCTCATGTCATCTCAATTCCTACCACGCCTGAAATATGGCAAGCTTTGGAGCAGCGTTTTCACTCTCTATCACGCACTCATATCTACCAATTAAAGATGCAACTACTCACCTTAAACAAAGGTACAAAATCCTTGCAAACTTATTTGGATGATGTTAAAGTTCTTACTGATAGCCTAGCCGCAATTAATGAGACTGTGAAGGATGACGATTTATTGTTATATATTCTTCATAGATTGTCTCCTGAAGCCACATTTCATTTGAATATGAATCGTTCTTTAACCATACATGATTTACTGGATTGTTGATAGTTGTGGAACTTAATTTGAATCTGCAAAAATCGTCTGAACCTAGCCAAATTAGTGAGGTTTCTACTGTTCTTTTCAACTCTTATCGTGGTCGTGGAATCATAGAGGGCATGGTTATAGTCGTTTGAATGGTCAGAATGGTAATTTTGGTAGGCGGTCGAGGAAATTTCACTCCATGAGGTAGAGGTTCATTTTCAGGAAGAGGCAATTTCCCCTGTTTCATCTTTGTCAGAAAATTGAATTAATATTCGCACTTGGTGTCAAATCTGTGGGAAACATTATCACTGTGCTATTGATTGTTGGTATCGTGATGATTTTACTAATTATGCCAGTACCAAATCTCCAGAGGCAAACAAGTCCTAACTGCTCAACAGTCGTATTCCCCTCAATCCTCTCTTAGTGCTCCTTGGTATTGTGACTCCGGAGCTAACAGTCATATTACTCATGATCTATCTCATCTATCAATATCTCAATCTTATGATGGTAGAGATTCAGTAGCTGTTGGAAATGGTAATACCCTTCATATTGCCAATACAAGATATGGTAACCTTTATACATCTCACTCCACTCTTAAACTCTATAATGTCTTACATGTTCCCAGTATTTCTACATATCTCTTATATGTTTACCAGTGTACTTTTATTTTTACTGAAAAGGAGGTTCGCATCCTGGACAATCTCACCAATCAACTCATATTCACCACAGCTTCTTCTATTGGTATCAAATAGTTTGTATCCCCTTCCTCCCAATGCTATTGGTCCATCTCTTTCTGTCCTATCCACCACATCTTCTTGTGGCACAACCATATGGCTCATCCGTCTTCTCAAGTTCTCAATGTACTTGCTCCTTCTTTAAGGTTGTTAGCCTCTTGTGTTAGTCTTAGTTATCATGATTGTTCTGTAGCAAAAGTACATCGTCTTCCTTTTCCTTTATCAAATTTTGTAGCGTCTAGGCCTTTTGAACTTGTTCATTCTAATGTATGGGGACCTTCTCATGTTCCCTCTCATAGATTGTTCCGGTATTATATCTTGGTCATGGATGATTTCACTCTTTATAGTTAGATTTATTCTCTCCAAGCAAAATCAAACGCATATTCTACATTTGTTATGTTTAATAAAATGGTCAACACTCAATTTGATACCAATATCAAAATCCTTCAAACAGATAATGGTGGGGAATATATTAACTCTCAGTTTCGCACTTATCTTAAATCCATTGGCACCATTCATCAAACAACATGTCCTTATACCCCACAATAAAATGGCAAAAGTGAACGTCACCATATGCACTTGATCGAAACTATGTTGGCTATCTTACATCAAGCTCACCTTCCCTTCTCGTTTTGGCTTGAGGCACTTGTTACTTCCAACTATGTTATTAATCGACTTCCCAAGAAAATTCTTCATAATAAATCCTCCTTTGAATGTCTTTTTCTTCAGAAACCAAATTACATGAGTCTAAATCCTTTTGGTTGTCTTCGTTTCCCTTGGGTATGACCATATTACAAAAAACTCGAATATCGTTCCACTCCATGTATACTTTTAGAATATTCTGACACCACAAAAGGTTATCAATGCATGGATTTACAAACACAACGTCTTTTCCTCTCTAGAGATGTTATTTTCAAAGAATCATTTTTTCCCTTTTCTACTTATTGTTGTACTTCTTTCTCTACAGCCTATTTTACCTCATGTAATTCCTATATTCTCCTCTTCCAGTCCATTGCCATTTATCTCTCATCATCCTACTCCTACTACTCCTTATTCCCCACCTCCCTTCCCTTCTATCTCTCCTACCACATCATCTATACCATCTGTTTCCCCTCCCAGTCCCTCTGACTCCCCTTCACCACCACATCCCACTATTCCACCTCCACCTATTCTCTCCTCTCTTCACCCAATGGTTATCAGGCCCAAAACGGGTTTTCTCAAGCCCAATGTATTTGTTGTGAATAGTATTTCTCATCATCCACCACTTACTGAACCACTTACTTATACCACTAATGATTAGAATATTCGTTGGCAGAGAGCAATGCAGGATGAATTTTGTGCTTTACAAAATCGTAACACTTGGACTTTGGCCCCTCTTTCCTAAGGTAGGCAACCCATTGGTTGTAAGTGGGTATTCAAAATTCAAAATTCAAATTCAAAATCAACCTCTCTCTTGTCTCTCATTCATGTGCATCTTCCTCTCCTGATGACTCTGCTCCTTACTCTAATCCGACCAAGTTCTGTAGTCCCATTGAGGTGCTTCAGTACCTTACTACCACACTCCCAAATCTCCAATTTACTGTTAATTCTATTTGTCATCATATGCACCGTCCTACACAGGCTGTTTTTGCTGCTCTCAAATGGGTTCGTCGCTATATTCAGGGTACCATTCATCTAGGCTTATTATTTACACCTGGTCCTCTCCATCTTCGTGCCTTTTCTGACTCTGATTGGGCCAATGATCATTATGACCGGCACTCCACGATGGGTTTTTGTGTCTTCTTGGGTTTTAACCTCATTAGTTGGTGCTCTAAGAAACAACCTACTATTTCTCAATCGTATACCGAGGCTGAATATCGGGCTATGGCCTCTGTTGCATCTGAAGTTAAGTGGCATACATTTATTATTCATGATCTTCCTATCTCACACCCACCTCCAACACTCTGTGTTAACAAGTCAAACATTGCTCTAGCCAACAATCCTGTCTTCCACAATCGAACTAAGCATATTGATCTCAATTATCACTTTGTTTGCGAACAAGTTCTTGCTAAGCAGTTGCATGCTACTCATGTTTCCTCTACTGATCAACCTGCAGATATTCTCACCAAAGTTGTTACCTATGAGCGCTTCCTTGCTCTTTGCAGCAAACTCCCACTTCGCTTCTCTCACCTTCGTTTGAGGGGGAATGATAAGATACAATGCCATTCACCTATAAATATCTAGAAGATTAGTTAAATGGTTGTAACAAGAAGTTAGTTAAGCAGTTAGAGAGTTAATTTGTTATAACTCCATTGTAAACCTCTCTATAAATATAAGGTGTACTGTACACATTTGATGTAATGAAAATCACATTTCACAAGATTTCTTTCATCAACCACCCAAAATGTATTTTACCAAAAAATCTCTAGGTTGGATCAACTTTGTGCTCCAGTGGTAAAGCCTTGTATTTTTAGGGCGATTGACGCTGAGTTCGATCTCATACGATTGTGTGTCTTCTACCCTACTATCTCTTTTAATCAAAAAAAATCTCCAAGTTATGACTATCCCCGTCTACCCCCAATTAGTCCCCGCCTAGGTGCTAGGCTCCCCTTGTCCATCTACGTTTTTCTTATGATTGGGCCTCGCGTAAACTAAATAGGTCTTATCTAACCACGCCAAAACTCCGCCTAAGCGCTAGACCCAAGCCTGCCACCCAACTAGTGTCTAGCACTTTCTACATCATTGCTCGTAATTGGCCAACTAAAAGCTATTTTAAATAACCAAAGAGCAATCAGCCATTTATTAAAAAAAATAAATAAATAAAGACCAACCAAATAAAAGTAGGAAAATTTGGAAAAATGCCCCCTTTCACAAAATTTTTGGAAAAATCCTCCCCAAACCTAATTCCTTTAAATTATACCCCTCACTCATGTGAAATGTCCAAGATACCCCTTTTCTCAATTTTTTTTTTAATTTTTTGGCAAAGTGTTGTTCCCTCCTTAAATCAAGCCCAGTTGACCCAGGGTGAAATTTTTCATCTTTCAAGCAAATTCATTTTTGATTCTCCCATCTCCACTGAAATCACAGCGTTTTCCGGCCATCATGGAAAATATTATTCCCATCTCCGGCATTTTTGATGGAATATTTCGAGCAGAGGAAGAGCTCATTTCCAGGTTTCTTTTTTGGATTTTTTCGCGAGCTCATTTCCAGTTGAATTTTGAGTTCGAGCAAAGGTGTTCTGAGTTGTACTTTTCAGCTAGTTTAGGTCGAAAATATGGAAAGAGATTAGTTTTATTTTTGATTAATGTCTGTTGTTAATTTGGTCGTTTTTCATTTGTAAAAGATTGTTAAATATGCAATTTGGTTGGTATTATGGACTGGTAATTTGTCAGTATTTGCATTTTAGCACATGTAATGGTTTGGAAACTGAACATTTGATGAAATTGTAGAATTAAATCGATTTTGTTAAAATTTGTTCTGTACATCAGTTGGTTGGTGTGTTGTCTGGTATATAGTCATTTTTATGGTCGGTGTGTGATCGGTATGCGATCGATACTTACAGTCGGTGTGTGATTACAGTTGGTTCACTGGTTGTTTGTAGTCGGTTGTGTGGTCATTAGTTTTATAAAATTTTTATTTCAGTTTGTTATTGTATTATTTCAGGTCCTGCTTCATGCTCAATACTAATTTCTTGGGATGGTGCATGAGAGTTCCATTCAAGTAATCGTCGTTGGTGTTTCAGTGGAAAGCAAATAAAGCATGTGGTTGTCCATCTGGATGTAACAGATGAAGATGATGTACATTTGTTGATTCGTGTAAACACAGACAAGTTTTTGTCTGCTCTACTTTGCTTGGTGACAAAGCTGAGGTCAACCAAGTATCTACCCAATCTAAAAGGGAACAAAATCAGTCACAGAGCAGTAAACGTTTTGCAGAAGCTTTTGACCACATAAGCATTGTAGTTCCAGAAACTCAACCACATTTCATATATGTAATACTTGAACATTGTGCTTGTGTTGCTTGAGTTAATTGTTTGTACTAGTACTTAATATTTTATGATTAAATAGTTCCCTGACCTCAATTTTTTCCTATTTTACATTCAATATTCACTATTTACAGCAAATATATAATGCTGGAGAAAGAAATTCATTATGAAAACAAACTAAAATAATTATATTTAAATACTGGAGAAAGAATGTAAAATTATACAGATAATTAAACTTAGAAATATGCAAATTAGCTAATGTTCAAATATAACTAAGATTGTTTCCTCAAAAAAAGAAAATATAACTAAGATTGTAAGGGCATCAAATTCGAGTCAATTGTACTAATATAAGAAGTTATAATCATATAAGTACTAATTCAGAAATCTATTTAACTAAGAAAGTTTAGATACAAGATACTAATAAATAACAATGTCTTCACGAAGAAAAGTTCGACACAAAATCTAGGTTAAACTGAATGCACATCCGAGGATCTATGACAGTCACACATCCTCGTGTTGCCAATGATTCCATGAACTTAATGACCATCACTCCACAGTCACTATCATTGTTTCGCTGCAGAGGGTGCTCCATTCTAATAAACTTCCATTCATCATTGACATCTTGGGGGGGGGGGTCCCAGTTGGCCCAACCATTTCTCTTCCGGCATAGAGTGGGAAGTATCCAAGCTCATGGCACAAACTCCCTTTTGTCTTTGTATATGTCGAAGTTGTAGACAGAGAGCCATATTTTCCTTGTTTCAAACAAAAACAACAAAGTGTAAGATCGAAATAAAAGTCGAATAGGGTCGGAAGGTAGTCAGTACTACAAGTACATCACATGAACGTCGGCCAGATGGTGGGTACATAGTCGAGAACACTGTCGGAAATGCATTAAGTACATACATATCGTGGGAAAATAAAGGAAAATATCTAATAGAATTCCAAAAACACAAACAACATCCAAAACCAACCAAAAAACATCACAAATAAACTTCAAAATAATACTATCATGCTTTTAGAGAATACCAAAACGACTCAAACAAACTTACAAATACTTAATATTATTTTTGGGCAAAAATGCAGATATCTTTGACCAAAATCCATCAATCCTAAACCCCTAAACCCATGAAAGTCCCATAAAAATATAATACAATACATTTTCTGAATAAAAAAAGTTACAAAACAAAAATTCATACAGAAATGAAATAAAAATCCACAGAAAACTCTAGAATTAAAGAACATCAAACCCAATTTACCAGAAATGTACTTGATAACGGAGAAATGCTGGACCACTATACTGCTCGCCGTCGGGACATTGAGAAACACCGGAAAAATCCGAGACGGGAAGGACAAAGAGAGACCTAAAGGAGATAATTGTTTTCCTTTTCTTTTAGTCAGATATGTGAGACATGGAAGAGAAAGATTTGGGTCCTTTTCATTGTAAAAGGTTATGTTAGACATTTCATAGGGGGTGAAGGGGTATAATTTAAAGGATTTAGATTTGGGGGCATTTTTCCAAATATATTGTGAAAAGAGGGTATTTTTCCAAATTTTCCATAAAAGTAGCCGTTAAGCCCAAGAGCTTCTTCTTCGACATCACCGCCGTTGTTGGCTTGCTACCACTTACCACCAAGAAGTCTCTCTCAATCGCTCCACACACAATGAAAGGAAAAGAAAGGGGAAAATCAAGTCATATACTAACATACAATCATCTTCCTCTATTATATAATACATTTTCCTCTTTCAAGGCTCATCTTAAACGGAAAATATGTCGAGTCTGCTTCATCATTTGCGAGACGACGGATTTGACGTGCAAATGATTGGGAATTTCTTGAGCTTCGCTTCGAGAGGAGATAAGGTTGGATTGAACGAGATGCTGAGGCAGGGAATGTCTCCCGACGTGCAGGACTACGATAATCGAACTGCGCTTCACCTCGCCGCCAGCGAAGGCCACGCCTCCATTGTCGAACTTCTTTTGGCTTACGACGCCAATGTCAATCTCCGAGATCGCTGGCAAAAAACTGTAATACAATCTGCCTCTTCTTCTTGTTGCACTTTTTTTTTTTGCCCCTTTTATCTGTGTGGAATTCGTGTTTGGTTTTCTAATCTATTTGAGGAAAATTTGAAATAGTATAGGGTTTGTACGGTTATGTTTCCACGGTCCATATTCGAGTTTCTTGGGTTGAAAAAAATGAGTTTTCAATTTGTTTAGTGTGAAAATTGAAATTATGTCTAGATGAATTAATGAAATTAGATTTTATGTTGTTTGGAGATGAGAATAGTTTTAAATAGTTTTTTTATGTGTATAAATAATTTAAAAAATTGATAGTAGTGGATCCACTTTAAATATTCTAAATTGAATATATAATATTATATTTGTAAGGTTGTTAGTGGGGAGTCCTATTAAATATATATAATTTAAAAATATTAATTTTTAAGTAGATATAGTTGGTATTGGTGGGTTACACAAGTATACTTAGATGAAAAGATGAGAACAATAATTGATAAATGATGTAGGGTAGTGTATAGGGTTGAGAATAGAAATTATAAGTTTGATATGTTTTATGTGTTACTATTTGACTAATTGTATCCCACATAGAATTTTGATGAAAATTTTGTGGGTTTCTTAACTATAAATAAGGCCCTAATATTTGGTTTTAAGATGTACCAAAATCTTCTCTTCTATCTCTATATTTGAGGAAGTCCTATATTTGGGAAATCCTAATTTGTGGGTAATTTTGCCCAAGTTGTAATTTGTTCGGGAGATTAGTAAAGTGGTCGTTGCGGTTGCGATGCCCGAGACGTGGCAAAATTGGCGAACTCCGTTATCAATTCCGTGTGTTCTTTCCTTTATGTCTTTTAGTTTCTCGCAATTATTTTCCGGTATTCTTGTTGTAGTTAGTATTCAATATTGTTTGTTGTAGTGGGGTATTTAGTCCACGCTTATAATCTTGTTTAAGTAGGTTAAATAAGGAGACCGGATTTTAAGTGGGACCGTTGTGACCCCTCCGGCCTTTCCTGGGAGCTTGCTTTATTCAGTATTATTTGTTGTGTATTATATACTCTCGATACCCCAACAAGTGGTATCAGAGCCGAAGGTTCGGCCTCGGCTCGTTTGTCTTTTATTTGTAATATTGAATACTACTATTTGAGTGCGAAATGACTACGGACACAACCGGTGCATCAGCATCCTCGTCCGCGCCAGGAAGGATGTTAGTGCCAAGTATTAGAATTTCGGTGGAAACATTTGACGGTACGGGTCATTTGTGCATTTGGCAAGGCGAGGTGCTGGATTGTCTATTTCAGCAAGGTTTAGACATCACCATTGAAGAAAAGAAACCAGATGAAGTTGAGGAAAAGGAGTGGAAAACCATTAACCGCTTGGCATGTGGAACAATCCGATCGTGTTTGTCCAGAGAGCAGAAATATGCATTTAAAAATGAGAATTCTGCTTACAAACTGTGGAAGGCTTTGGAAGACAAATTTCTGAAGAAGAGCGGTCAGAACAAACTCCTCATGAAGAAACGATTGTTCCGGTTTGAGTACCGCGCAGGTACTACTATAAACGACCATATTACTGCATTTAATCAATTAGTTGCAGATTTGCTTAATTTAGATGTAACCTTTAGTGATGAGGATTTGGCTTTAATGTTGTTATCATCTCTTCCTGATGAATTTGAACATTTAGAAACTACTTTACTTCATGGAAAAGATGATGTATCTCTTGTTGTAGTTTGTGCTGCTTTGTATAGTTATGAATTAAGAAAAAAGAATAAAAAAGAAAACAGGAACATAGCAGCAGATGATGAAGCTTTGGTTGCAAGAGGCCGTTCGAAAAGCCAAAAGAAGGGTAGAAGAGGAAGATCGCGTTCCAAAGCCAAACTTGACAAAGATGAGTGTGCTTTCTCACACGAGAAAGGACACTCGAAGAAAGACTGTCCAAAGTTGAAGAATAAAGGAAAAGCTCCTCAAGATGCTTGTGTAGCTGAGGGTGAAAGTGAAGATGAGTTTTCACTGGTGGTTTCACCTTTAATTTCCCGTTCTATCATATGTCTCCCGTGAAGGAGTGGTTCTTCAATTTTGAAGAGATCAATGGTGGAGTTGTCTATATGGGCAATGACAATGCTTGTAAGACAACTGGAATAGGTTCTATCCGATTGAAAAATCACGATGGATCAACCAGAGTCTTGACGGATGTTCGGTATGTACCAAATTTGAAGAAGAATCTCATCTCTTTGGGAGCCTTAAATCAAAAGCTTAATTGTTACTTTGCGAGATGGAGTTAAAGCTACATCCGGCTCGCTCGTGGTGATGAAAGGCATCGGAGAAATAATTTGTATTACTATCAAGGTAATACTGATGATCGGGGACAAAGACGATTCTGATTCCAGAATGAAAAAGAGTCCGCTGACCAAGTTGTGGCATATGCGATTGGGACATCTTTGGTGAGAAATCCTTGCAAACTCGCAAAGCAAGGATTATTGAAAGATGTTAAGGTATGCAAACTTGACTTTTGTGAGCATTGTGTTCTGGGAAAACAAAAGAGAGTGAAATTTGGAACTGCTATCCACAATAGAGAAGGTATTTTGGATTATGTTCATTCAGATGTTTGGGGGCCTTCTAAGACGCCCATCTTTGGGAGGAAAACATTATTTTGTCACTTTCATTGATGATTTTTCCAGACGTGTTTGGGTGTACACTATGAAGACTAAGGATGAAGTGCTTGGAATTTTCCTTAAATGGAAAACACGAATTGAGAATCAAACTAGAAGAAAGATCAAAGTTCTCGCATGCGTCTGATAATGGTGGAGAATACACAAGCGATCCCTTCCAAGAAGTTTGCCATAAGTATGGCATTGTTCGGCACTTCACGGTCGGGAGGACACCACAACAAAATGGGGTGGCGGAGCGCATGAATCGAACTCGGTGGAGAAAGTTCGATGTATGTTGTCCAATCTTTGGGTTAAGCGAACAACACTGGCCGAGGCCGCGGACGATGCGCGCAACATCTCATAAATCGATTGCCATCATCCGCAATAGGTGGTAAAACACCTTTAGAGGTATGGTCTGGAAAGCCTGTTACTGATTATGATTTCTTACATGTTTTTGGTTCTCTTGCTTACTATCATGTGAAGGAATCAAAGCTAGAACCGAGAGCTAAAAGGGCCTTGTTCATGGGGATTACCTCTGGCATAAAGGGATACCGTCTTTGGTGTCTCGAGTCGAAGAAAATATTGTTTAGCAGAGATGTTACCTTTGATGAACATGCCATGTTGAAGACAGTAACAAGTGAAAAGACCGACGATTAACTCGCAACAAGGTGGAGCATACACCAAAGCAGGTGGAGGTAGAAGAAATGGTTATAATTCCAGCTAAGAATGACAATCCAACAACAGAGGATTTGTCAGATGATGATGAAGAAGAAGTTCAGACCCAAGAACATTTGGATCAACTTGAACCCATTGCAGTAAGAAGGCCTAGACGAGAAATTCACAAACCTGCTCGATTTGCAGATATGGTAGCTTATGCACTTCCAGTTATAGATGATGACGTTCCTTTCACTTTTCGAGAAGCAGTTCGAAGTCCAGAAAGTGAGAAGTGGAAAGGTGCCATGGAGGAAGAGATGCGGTCTCTTCAGAAGAACATGACTTGGAAGGTGACACAACTACCAAAAGGCAAGAAGGCAATTGGATGTAAATGGGTATTTGCAAAGAAAAATGGATTTCCTAACAAGAACGATGTGCGTTATAAAGCGAGGTTGGTAGCTAAAGGCTACGCTCGGGAAGGAAGGAATCGATTATAATGAGGTATTTTCTCCGCTTGTTAAACATTCCTTCATTAGAATTTTGTTGGCCTTGGCGACAACAGTTGAATTTGGAGCTAGCTCAACTTGATGTGAAGACGCGTTCTTACATGGTGATTTGGAGGAGAAATCTATATGACTCGGCGAGGAAGGATTCAAAGTTGCGAGGAAAGAAAACGGTCGTAAGTTGACCAAATCGTTATGCGGATTGAAGCAATCTCGCGACAATGGTACAAACGATTTGATAAATTTATGATGGGGCAAAAGTACACACGAAGCAAATATGATCATTGTGTGTATTTACACAAGCTACAAGATGGATTTTTTTTATTTACTTACTCTTGTATGTTGATGATATGTTGATTGCATCACGCAGCCAAATGGAAATTGACAAGTTGAAGGCTCAATTGAATCTAGAGTTTGAAATGAAAGATCTCGGGAAGCGAAGATACTCGGGATGGAGATAAGTAGGGGCGAACGAGTGGCAAGCTTTGTTTGACTCGGAAGCGAATATCCGAAGAAGGTACTACAACGTTTTGGTATGACAGAGAATACAAAACCTGTAAGTACACCACTTGCTCCTCATTTGAAATTGAGTGCTCAACTATCACCAAAGAATGATGAAGAAGCGAGACTACATGGATAAAGTCCCATATGCTAATGCGGTTGGTAGCTTGATGTATGCAATGGTGTGTCTGGTGGACATTTCACAAGCGATTAGTGTTGTGAGGTATATGCATGACCCTGAAAAGGTCATCGGGCAAGTCAGAAATGGATTCTACGGTATATTCTTATCTCGTAGATGTTGGTTTAGTGTTTGAGCGGGATGGTAAACTTGGTCAAAGTATAGTTGGATATTGTGATTCCGACTATGCAGGTGATTTGATAAGCGAAGGCCAACGACGGATATTTGTTCACTTTGGCAAAAGCACCGATTAGTTGGAAGTCTACTTTGCGATCGAAGGTTGCTTTGTCTACAACAGAGGCAGAGTATATGGCGGTCGAAGTGAAGCCGTAAAGGAAGCTATTTGGCTTCAAAGTTTGCTTGAAGATTTGGGAGTTGGTCGAAGCACATCACCGCGGCATTGTGACGAGCGCTTATTCACTTAGCAAAGAACCAAGTTCTTCATGCAAGAACGAAGCATATCGACGTTCGTTATCATTTTGTGCGGAGATTCTAGAAGAAGGAAATATTTTACTTGAGAAGATTCATACTAATCAAAAATCCCTCGGATATGTTGACGAAGGTGGTGACATCACCAAGTTTAAACATTGTTTATACTTGATCAACATCTTGCACATTTGAGTTGGCGCCTGAGGAAGGCGCATTTGGAGGCACCGCCAAGACCGCTTAAATTGAAGAGTTGAATTTTTGACGTGGGACTACAATGAGTCAAGGTGGAGATTTGTTACTATTTGACTAATTGTATCCCACATAGAATTTTGATGAAAATTTTGTGGGTTTCTTAACTATAAATAAGGCCCTAATATTTGGTTTTAAGATGTACCAAAATCTTCTCTTCTATCTCTATATTTGAGGAAGTCCTATATTTGGGAAATCCTAATTTGTGGGTAATTTTGCCCAAGTTGTAATTTGTTCGGGAGATTAGTAAAGTGGTCGTTGTGGTTGCGGTGCCCGGAGACGTAGGCAAAATTGGCCGAACTCCGTTATCAATTCTGGTGTGTTCTTTCCTTTATGTCTTTTAGTTTCTGCAATTATTTTCTGGTATTCTTGTTGTAGTTAGTATTCAATATTGTTTGTTGTAGTGGGGTATTTAGTCCGCTGCTTATAGTACTGTTTAAGTAGGTTCTGTCTAAGGAGACCGGATTTTAAGTGGGACCGTTGTGACCCCTCCGGCCTTTCCTGGGAGCTTGCTTTATTCAGTATTATTTATTGTGTATTATATACTCTCGATACCCCAACATTATGTGCAAATGGAAAGTGGGAAATGATGATTTTCAGTAGAAAAAAATTATAAACAAACGTGATTCTATTTTTGTGAAGTCGGAAAATGCAAATTAGCACTTGGAAATGTAACCATACAAGACCTATTCCTCTTTCGGTTATGTAAATATTGCGATGAACAATTAGAATGTTCCTGATTGCAGTTTAAATTCGTCAACTGGCATTACGAAATGGAGGGTATGCTTAAGTGATAGATTATGAGCAGTTTTGAACTTTTGCGTTCGTGATATTGAATGGATTATGTAACACGGGCATTGGAATAATTTTGGAGGCTAATTAGTTTAAATTTGGGTAGACTTCAGACTTGTAAAACTTCAGTGGTACTCTTATTGATACTGTCTGTTTCCCCATCAGCCATTAGCGGATGCAAAGCTGTATCAGCACCGAGATATCTGCAGGATCCTTGAAGTCAATGGAGGCAGAGAACTTATAGAGGACCAAGCAATGGTAATCTTTTAATTTTCTTTTTCAGGAGAAAGTTATCATTGCTATGGGTTATTAGATTGTCTGCTATGTAATTCTGTAGTTAACCTGTGCCTTCATATGGAACTAAATGTTTGAGATAGTTATTTTTATTAGCTCATGTTTACTCTTCGAATCTGTCTCTTAATCATAGAAATTGTCTCTGCTTTTATTTGATAATCTGTATTATAGCCAGTTCATGTCACTGATCTGTTCCCGAAGATCAGTCAGTCAGCTCAATCTGACAGATAACTGGGACGCAGTATATAATTTATGGGGAAACTTTCAATGTTTGATATGAGTATTTGCAAACACATAAAAAAAAGTGATTCTCCCGTTTTAGATGGAAAGACCACATCCTAGTGTTTGCAAAGTGTCACTTGAATTGAAAAGTAGGGGGAGGGGGAGGGGGAGGAGTGCTTTAGATTCTTAATTCTGCTTGTGGTTTGACTTTTACACACAAATAGAACACTTTTACAACTCTCTTAACTTAATCAAATTCTCAGCTTCTATTTGCAAACACTATCTCTGATTCTCAATTACTTGCCGCTTCCAAGGCAGTAAATCTCTTCCTCCAAAAGCAGGAGTGTTTGCAAACACTCCCTAAGATGCTTCAATATGGCTAATGTTTTTGCATGAATCGAAGTTCTCCATTTTGCTGGAGTTTACTCTAATTGTTAATCAGGTGATTTAGAGCAGTGCATATACCAATTAAACACACACACACACATACATACATATATATATATATATGCACATCATTCCCTCCTGGATCTGCATTCTTTAATTGTTGAGTTTACTCTGAGCAATATAATCCATGTCCTTTCGGGGTGCACTCAGCAACTGCTTGACTTTATTCTGGTCAATGCTTTGCTATGACAAGATCTTTTGGCAAGTTTGAAAGCACTTATATTATAACCATTGAGGTTCTATGATGTCTTCTGAAAGAGTTGGTAATCTGTAACTGTTGTGGGCTGAACACATTTACCGTGTTTTTTAGAAAAGTATATATCTATGTTATGTTTTCATTTTTGTGCAGACTGCAAAATTGACTTTCATTATGGGACTTTCCACCTGTCGTGAACTTATGTCTTGTACTCTTATGCAGCTTGTTCGTCATGAAGACGATTCACAAGAGAATATTGATATCTCTGAACTGAATTTTCAGCATTCTTCCTTAATTGAGCAGGTACATATTGTAAAGATATTACACTGATATTTCCGAATGTGACCATTGTGTTTGTGCTTGATCTTTGGCATTCATACGGATATTTAGCATTAGTACCGAATATAATATCTCAAAGCAATCCTCAATTACATCCTCTAGAGTGGGATTGAAAAAGTAGACCTTTTTTTTTCGTTAGAGATACTTCTCAAGTCTCAACTAAGTCCTATTACTATAATTTTCACGGTGGACGCAGCAATTCTGTCATAGTTTGCCATCAAACAGTTAATATTCCCACGTATATGCATTCCTGTTTTTAATCTTCATATCATTATGTTATTTATGGTGGTTTTGAGAACACAGAGCCTGAAAAACAGAAACTTATCTTTGATTTTTCTCGATTTTACAAAAAAAAAGATTGTAGTTTTATTGGATTTCAATCAGTAAATTAAACAAATATGTTACCAGCACTCCCAGAAACTACTTGCATAGATAATGCGCTGTGGCTCAGAATTTAGTGTATCATTTGACATGGAATTAAACAAGAAGATTTTTTTTTTATTTTTTTTCGTTTTCCTTTTGTTTTGCTGAATTTTGCAGGGTCTATTTGGTGAATCAGAAAAGGTCAAGTGGCGTGGAACTTGGGTGGTTAAAACAGTCATCTCCAGACACATATATCATCCTGAGAAAATGTCTGTTTAGTGACCTTAAAACTCATCCAACCCAACAGCTTATGCATACTCAGTTAATTGATTATAATTTGTTTGAACTTGGTGTAGGGTGTTGCCTGCTAAGGATAATACCCTTCTTAGGGAACTTCAACATCCAAATATTTTGCAGTTTCTCGGGTCAATATTGCATGGTGAAGAAATGATTTTGATCACCGAGTACTTGCCAAAGGTAACCACCTCTAATCTTGAGTTTTTCTTTTGAGTTTCTTCTGACTTTGGATTCATATATAGATGCAAATTTTTCTGCCACCTCATATAACAGGAGGGTAACATGAATATGTAGCACGTATTGCTACACTCGTAAAAGCTTGATTATATTCTTTGGCTTTATTGCAATTTTAGTCATGTAACTCTTAGGGATTGGTAATTTTAGTACTATAACTTCTTAACGTTGGCAGTTTCAGTCCTTGACAATTTTATCCTTTAGTCAAAATAGCAATTCCAATTCTGTAATTTTTAATGGTTATAGTTATTTTGGGTATTTTTGCTAAAGGGCAAGAGTAATGCACTATTGTGGGAACAAATGAAATATTGGCCAATACCCAGTTGGGACCAAAATTGCACTAATAAGAACTTATGGAATCAAAATTGCACAAAATCAAAATCTTTACGGATCAAAATTGCTACCTAAAATACTTACAGGACCAAAATTGTTAGCCCCTGAAATTATGTTAATTTTATGTCAGGGCAACATGGATGACATTTTGTCTAAAAAAGTTCGGCTGGACCCTGCAACTTGTCTACGTTACGCACTTGATATTGCTAGGTAACATTCTGTGTTTCCTACTCAATCTGCATGGCCCTTGTAGTTTTGATCATGCATTTTATAATAAAAGATCATAAATACTTTCTGGCCATATACATCGATCTTTTGATGGTCGTAAGGACTATGCTTGTTGCATTTAATGCCTCACACTCGAACTGAAGCCATATCATATACTGATTGCCAGGGGAATGAATTATCTTCATGAGCACAAGCCCCACCCCATAGTCCACAACAATTTACATCTCAGGTAATCTTGTCTTTACTAAGTCTTCCTGGCTTAAACCTACAACCATATTTGACCCAACAAGCTCAGTTGAGCTATTGGGTATGTTCTTTTCAAGAGTTCATCCCCTACAATTTGGACCATCAGGTGCTGTTTTCACTTGCTTGTTTTTTAGGGATAATTACAAAAGACCCCATGAAGTTTGACCTAATTACAAAAAATGCCCCGAGATGTTTCAAAATTACAAAATGCCCCTAAGTTTGATTATTGTATTAAATTTAAGGGCGTAACTGGAATATTTCTTGAAATATCAGCGGTATTTTTGAAATATTTTGTGTATAAGAAGGGGGAAATGTAAGTGAAATCAAACCTCTGGGTTTTTTTGTAATTAGCCCAAACCTCAGGGATTTACTGTAATTATCCCTGTTTTTTATGTGTGTTTTTCGCTTTGTTTATGGTTGATTTTATGAGACTGTGTATAATCTATTTAACTTTATCCTGTTAGGATTGAAATTTAATTTAGACTTTTGAGTTGTCACTAAGCTTCTTCTCTTATGGTATACAGTAAATCTTGTTTTTAAATCACCAAAACACCAACTTTCAATGTATCGCATTTCATTCTCATCTTAGAACCTGTAGTTAACTGAATTATTAACGGAGTATTTGCAAACTTAAAAACAAAAGTGATTCTCAGCTTCTAGATGGAAAAAATAGTTATTTTTTTGCGTCTTGAATATGAGAATCACTTTTTCTTAGAGTTTGCAAACACTCCCTAAATATGCTGGTTTTTTGAAATGTTTCTCATTTCATGGAAATCTTATCCTATTGATTGAAATCCTAGAACATAACTACCTAAATGCATATATACCCATATCTTAAGACCATTCTTCACCACATGAACCATATGCCTCATTTTGTCATGACAAACTTCTTCTTTCTTTTTTGGGATAAAATTACAAAAAGCCCCCTAATGTTTGGGCTAATTATAAAAAAACCCTTGAGGTTTGATTGTGTCTTAAATTTAAGATATAAATGTAATATTTCGATAAACGTAAGGGAAGCTTTTGAAATGTTTTTTGCTTATGAAGGGGAAAAATGTAAGACAAATCAAACCTAAAGGTTTTTTTTGTAATTTCCAAAAATCTCTGGTATTTTTGTAATTAGCCCGAACTTCAGGGGTGTTTTTGTAATAACGCCTTCTTCTTTTACGAGGTTGGGTTTTCACCGATATGTGATAACCTGTACTTCAAACATCGTTGCTTGATTAACGTTTCAGTTAATCTCATCTTGGTCTCTAGTTGTTACCTAACTGAGCCTGTGTTCTCAGGAACTTGCTACTTGATGAAGGTGACCAGGTGAAGATTGGAGAATATTGGGTTCAAATGTTGTACGAGCGAATACACCCAAATCAAGAGAAGAGTATAAAGCACACTTGGTTCAAGTTGGTTTAACGAATTTTTATTAGTAATGAATCTTCTCCCCACACCCCCTCTCCTCCCCGTGCAGGCCAGTTAAGTAATAATTCCGACAACCTTGATGCTTCGTAGTTCGTATGATACCAAGAAAGACATCCGTGCCTTCGGTCTTATATTTTATCAGGTACATAAATTTTATCCATGATTAGATCTTGTATGTTCTTATCAAGCATTAAATTCCCTCAATCAAACCTTCTTGTGATAGTTACTTGATGTAATGTATATGGATAGCATTAATTGCTTAAATGTGAATTGTCAGATTGACATAATACCTGCAATCACTAAAAAACAAAAAGCACTTCTTAGTTTTTGGCTGCAAAATCACTTTGTAGTGTTTGCAAATGCCAACTTCTGATTCTGATTCTGCTTCATTTAATCAGAATCTCAAAGCAAGGAAGGAGGTGCTTTAGATTTCTGCTTCTGGTTTGAATTTTACAAATAAATAAGCATTTTTCCAACCTTTTCACCAAACACTCTCAACTTTCTTTTGATTCTCAACTTCTGATTCTATTTTCAAACACTACCAGTTTCTGATTCTCAACTGTTTCTACTTCTACTATAATAAATCACTTGTTCTAAAAGCAGAAGTTTTTGCAAACACTCCCTTTATGCTTATTCCTTTAAGTCTTTATACAATAAGGAACCTAACATATGAAAATGAGTCTCAAAATTAATTTACATGTACAAGCTCAACATTTGCCTAGTAAATTTCATTTACATTTGCATTGTCCATGACCGAAAGCTCCAACCTATCTTTTGATATCTAGAAACGTAGTCTCGTAGAAAAAAGCAAATTGCAATCACTAACAAAGAGATGTTTGAAAAAGTTACTTGTGTTTACCCACATTTGCTAGTCTCATATAAAACTCAAATTTTGTAAAACCAATGCAGGATGAGGTAATATATCTTAAAACATTAGTTCTTACATCTAAATGTGTTATTACCATCTTTTCAATTTTCTGCATCATTGTCTAGTTTCAACTATGCTGTACATTTTCAATTCACTGAAGAAGCCGTCCTCAAAATAAGATCATAGAACACTATGTCACCACGGATTATGAGTATTATTTATATTCTGTTTTTTATTTTTCTCGGGACTGTAGATGTTGGAAGGAAAGCACGTCACCGATATGAACTCCGACTATATGCATCTCAAGTCTGTTGAGTTTGAGAAGAAGTTCCATATCAGTCGATGCCCTGGAAGAATCCTTCAGTAAGTAATTGATAACATTGTTCATCCACAGATATTTCTAATCATTCTTTTCTTGTTATTAGCATCTATATTGGATGCTACATTGCGCAATAATACTATTCAATTTGAAATAAAAATAACTACTTTGAAATGAAGTACATAAATTTACAGAATGATTACAGAAAAAACACCCCTTAAGGTTCAGGGTAATTACAAAATAAACAGAGAATTTTCAAAACTACCGAAACCCCATTGAGGTAGATATTTCTAATCATTCTTTTCTTGTTATTAGCATCTATATTGCATGCTACATTGCGCGATAATACTATTCAATTTGAAATAACTACTTTGAAATAAAGTACATAAATTTACAGAATGATTACAGAAAAAACACCCCTTGAGGTTCAGGGTAATTACAAAATAAACAGAGAATTTTCAAAACTACCAAAACCCCATTGAGGTAAGGTTTGATTTCATCTTACATCTTGCCCTAATTGTTAATTGACCTGACGGAATTTACTAACATTATCAAATATTTTACAATTATGTTCCTCTACTTTTCTAAATAGTGCAAACAAAGTGCCCCAACTTTTCGTTAGGTTATTTGTAGTATTTAGAAAAATGGAGAGATGTAACTGTAAAATGTAAGACGAAAAGTTTGGGCTATTTGTAATATATAGAAAAGTTGATGGATGTAACTATAAAATATTTGATGATATCAGTAAATTACACCAGTTCAACTAACGATTGAGATAACATTGTAAGACAGAATCAAACCTCAATGGGGTTTTCGTAATATTTGAAACTTATATGGGTTTTTCTGTAATTACACCAAACCTCAAGGAGCTTTTTTAATTATCCCTAAATTTACTTCATTCCTTCAACTGTGCAAAAAATTCTTGTAATTTACAGTTTGAGGATTTTGGACGAAATGTGAGTAGCATATGTAATTATTTCCTTTGCAGGCTGATAGAGCAGTGCACAAGCAAAGATATTAGCCAAAGACCTTCATTTGATAATGTCATCGAAATTCTGGAAGAGGTCATTTTGTTGCTGAAAAAAGCTGGTTGCCCTGTTTGCTGATCTCTCAACACTGTAAATCCGGTTGGTAGTGGCCACGGTATTACCCATTAGTGAAGAGGCCCGGTTCGAGTCTGGTAGTGGCCACGGTATTATTCTTCATGAAGAGTTCCGGTTTCGAGTCTCTGCAATGACAGGGCCGAATTTTTAAAAAATAAATCTGGTTGGTAAAACATTTAGTTTAATCTTTCTTATTATATGGTTTCTTGCCTTCTTTTCTATTGCTGTACGTATACGTATAAACCGAACTGTTGATTTTCTTTTTGTGTACAGATGTGTTTGTATTATCGATTCATTTTAGGTGTTTAATTTAATCATGCTTTATGACAGTGTTTTAGTAGAATAAATGTTTTACACATTTATAGAGCATATATAGCCAATGAATGCTCTAAAGCAAGAATTAGGTACCCAAATTCATAAACTAATGATAATCAGCCAGCTTCATAATATCCACCAAGCTGGTATGCCACCAAATTTGGCCTATTATTTTCTAATATATATCACTAGTGGGTTTGAGCCAATTTAGTTTTAAAATCGTTTACTTCAAAACTGATACGAAAAATAATAATTATACTAATATTTTGGTGGATAGAAATTTTCATTGTAAATCTTATTGTATCTTCTATCAATACAAGAAAACGTTGTAATTCCTACAGAAAAAATCTGTTGGATTTTGGATTCCAACTGAAATCCCAACAAAAAACGCAATGTTGGAAAAATAGTTGTAGGAATGACAATATTCCAACGGTATTTCCAATAGTATTTACCCGTTTGAATATAAAATCGCTGGAAAAAAACTTCAACGATTATTCCAACAGTAATTCTAATGGAGTTATACTGTTGGAATTTAGTTAAACTGGAATTCCAATGGTTTATTTCAAATGATTTTGTCTACTGTTGGAATTGTCCAAGGGTGTGTTGTAGTGTGTTGGAAGTAAAATTCCAATTATATTTTGTTATGTTGGACACTGGAATTTGGTGTATTGCATTGTGCTAATTCCTACAATTCGCAATAGAATATTTTATCAAGCATTTTGGCAAGTTTGAGGTTAGATCAGGGTGCAAATGAATTAAGCCGGACCCAACATTATACTAATATTTAAAATTGTTTAAAATCTTATCAAGCTTTAATATTATGTTTGGCCAATTTGATTAATAATATAATCGAGTTTGAACAAGTTTTAATCAAGCCAAACACAAATCGAGATTCAGCAGTTTGATTTGTTCATACATATTTTACCATTTTTTGTTAATTTAGTCAAGATCGAGCTGAACTTTGTGTTTTATCAAGCGAAAAAAAAGGTTCAAATTTGGTTCCAAGTTGATGAAATGGTCTCAATTGTCAATGGATCAAGTCAAATAGTAGATAAAATGGTTTGTGTTTTTCGGTTAGAATTGTGTACATATAGTAAAATGCTTTTTGTGATAATTCAAGAGAGTTAAAATCATGATAGCAATAACCACTATATTCATCTATAAAAAGTTAAATATTAAGTAAAGAAGGGTAAAATTACAAAATTAGTCATATAATTATAGTGTGGTAGCAAAAAGTTTTTTAAAAAAAGATTCTGCAACTATATAAACGTCTCAATTTTGATCCAGCAAAATGCACAGTTTGCAAAATAGTCATGTAACTGTATGAAAATCTCAAATTTGGTCCTAATGTCATCAGAAATTGGGAACTATATTTGCCGCTCACATAATTAAAATCCGATGAAAGTAGTACCAAAATCGGATTTTCATATAGTTCTGACTATTATTTCGAAAATCGTGTATTTTGCAGGATCGATATCCAGATTTTGCTATATTTACAAGATTTTTTTCGTAAAATATGATTTTTATAATACTTTTTTGCTATAGCGCTATAATTACAACTCTTTTGCCTTAAAGAAGAATAAAAGATCGGTGTGGGCGGTGACGCGGAAATCCCATGATAAAGCAATTTAATATATAGAGAAGCATCTCACGCAAAGTTGGCAAGTGAGTTGCATAATGTGCAATCATATGTTGCAACAGATTGGACAAAAGTGTTGTAAAAACAAAGGAAAGGCTGTGGATCACAGGTCAAAAGCTTCAACACCATCGCTATTTTCTTGTCTTTTCTACGTTGGTTTTGATCAGTTGGATTAACGGATATGATTACATGCAACAACAAGTCAGAGTTGATGTAGCAAGCAAAACACTGCCTTGTTTGTTTATGTTTCCAAGGGCCAATTTCCAATTTCCAACTATTCATAGAAATGAAATCATGTTTGTTTCTAAATTTTCCAATGGAAATCATCATTTTCATTTTTTATTTTTCACATAAAACAACATCTCAAATCTATATTTTCAATTTCCAACCCTATATTATACCTTACATCACTCATCAATCACTTTCTCACCTTTTCATCCAATTATACATGTGGGACCCTCCATTACAAACTACATCTACTTAAAATATTACTATTTTTTAATTATATATTTAATGGGACCCACCAACCTACAATCTTCCAAATATAATATTATATATATAATTAAAAAATTCAACCACTATCAACTTTTCAAATTATTATATACATAAAATAATATTTCAAAACTACTCAACCAAACATAATCTCATTTTCAAACCTATATAAAACTCATATTCATTCTCTCATCCAAACATAATTCCAGTTTTCACACAAAAACCAATAAATTCTCAAAATTCTATTTCCAACACTAGAAACTGGAAATGGTCCATGGAAACATAACCATACAAGGCCTAATAGTTCCACATTCTTATATCCACTTCCTATTTTACGTGTACACAGACATGGAGCTATAGCTCCTACTATGGGGGCACGTGCCCCCATAGATTTTTTTTCTATTTATACAAACCTAATAAATAAATTACTAAAATCATTAACATTATAAATTAAAAGATGTTATATATTATTAATAAAAGTGTGAATATATTGTTAGTATTATATAAAATAATAAAATCGATATATTAATTAGGGAAAATTGTGTCGCATTGAATATTTTTGATGTAGTTTTCAAATATATTATTTTGTTCTCCCATTGTAAAGTATTTATGAATCCATCCCTACATGTAAATAATATTGCGTGTACATAATGATGTCATAATTGTATTTGTGTCATTCATCTAATATGGTGGAATAGATAGTGAAATAGGAACTTGGAACAGGAAAAAAACTTGAAACTGAGATCAATAGATATGATAGATGGAATCTTCTATTCCAAGATGTGTTTCATCTCATATTCCACAACACGGATCATTGTCTCATATACACAACATTTATAATGTTAGGGATTGTGCCCTTAAAGCAATTATGAATTGTTTTTGATTATTAATAAAAGCGACATTTATTTTCGAACTCTTTTGCATATTGTATGTATTTTCTTGAACATCATGAAAATCCCTAGTTTATTTATTGTAACCATAATCTTAGTATATAAGAGTTATATACAAGAGGATTAAGATTATGGATAATAAACTAAAAAAAAAATAAGTCCGTGATGAAATTAATTAAAGTATGGGATCTTTAATTAAAACATCATTAATGCCGATTTAACATTTTGAATGTGACTGTCTTATCCTGACCGTCGATGTGGAGACATCTTAGTGGGGGCATTTATATATGATTTGATCATATAGGACTTGGACCGATTTAATTTGAATTTTCCATACAAATTCCGTTGTAGAAATGGAAAATCAAATTAAATCACTAGATGATCATATATGGATAAATCTTAATCCTGAGTGATTATAGACTCCTGTTTATTTCGGTGTGGTTCTTAATTTGCTCATTTAAGTTTGTCCTACGACATTCCCAACACTTGCATTTTAGATTCACATTTGAATTAAATAGTTGGGAATATAAATTCACAGATATGGAATCCATTCCTTCTTGCGGGAAGTAGAAAGACGATTCCCTCATTTGTTAATTCTGGAACTGAATGGTTTGAGATCTCTAATTTATAATCTGATTATAAATTAACCATTCACTAGTGAATTAATGGTAAATGAGGATAAGAGGTAATTGAAGAGGTTTAACGGATACTACCTAGCTTCAATTACGAATTGTCTATGGAGGATTAATCTATATGTAATGATTATGTAATGATTATATCAGTGGACTGCTCAATTCGTAGAGTAAGATATTATATGATTATAAGAGTGCAATTCCGAATTTATAGTGGAGTAATATCGGAATTAATAAGTCGAATAAATTAATTAAAGAGTTAATTATTTATTCAATTTATTGGAGCTTATAATTATAGGTCCATGGTCCCCGGTTCGCCTTCCTAGAGTAAACGAGTTAGAAATAATATTTTATGTTCCTATGGGTTTTTTGGAAAAAGAGTTTTCCAAAATATTTGGGCTAATATATTAATATTAGTTAATTCCGGGAATATATGATATTTTACAGTTTTGACTGTATTTGGAATTAAACAAATATAAGATATTTATAATATTAATATAATTAAATTGATAATTATATTGGATAATTATCAATTAGAGTTTGAGTCTATCTAGAATTATTAATTCTATAATAGATAGGAAACCAATTTGGAGTGGAAAACTGATTGAACTAGGCCTATAAAAAGAGGACCACATCTCACAATTGAAACACACAATCATTACTGCCCATCTCATTCAATTAAGAATCTTTTTCGGCCGTACATAGAGTCGCCGCCCCTCATACAATTGATAAGGAATCTTTGATCAATTGTAAATTGTTGTTTTTGTTTTTAAAAGGTTTGGTCAAGTTGCTTTGATCAATTGGTTTTAAAAGATTGATTAATAAAATTGGACTTCTCCAGCATACGTCCAAAGGTGGTAAATTGGTTTTGGTTTTTAAATTGTGATTTTATGGTTTAATTTTTACCTAGTTCAATTCCCCTCCTATCCAGTTAGCCCAATCCTACGATCTCATGAGTTGAGTACATCGTAGGAAAATAAAAGTTAGGAACTTAGAATTATTATTTGGGTGCCCACACACTGCCGTTGATAGGGAGGATCGAATTGGAAGATCGCGGTGTCTACGAGCTTCGGGGATTTGAAGGATTGACGGAGAAAAAGCGAAGAACAAGAAAATCGTCGAAAGAGGTAAATTTTCTTTTCTTCCTTTAGTATGAATAAATTTAATAAGCATGATCTTGTGTTCTTATATCTAAAACACGATTTTCGAAATCTCACGCTTCCGCTTCCGTTCGATTAGATCGAAAAGCCGGATCTTATTTGGCCCGGATTAGATCCGGGGCCCGAATAATTTCCAACATATAAATTGTGGCACGGATCAAACACAATCTTATAATAGAAGATCTCGCCCGATAGATATGTGTTTGAGAAGAAAACTATTTGAAAAGCTAATTATAGTAGATGACTATGACTAACCAAGTTGGATACTACTCCAATGGATAACATCTAATTAATCGTTCTCATACGGGTGCGTGTGTCCCCCCCCCCAAGTTCCCCCCATTGTACTTAAAAAAAAATTACCGTTTGGGACCCCAAATACAATAGGTTGACCTAGATCCGCTAAAAAATTCTTTTAAAAAAGTATTATTAATTTTTCAAAGAAATGTATTTTTCTAAATAATATGTCACAAAAATAAATATAATACAAGTTTTTATTTGAAGAATTAAATGGGTGAAGCCTGGGTTTTTACTTATTTATTTATTTGTTTTTACACTCTCATTTACGCCGCTGGAATATTTTAAAAAAAATAGTTATAATTTGTATTATTTTTTTGGAATTTTCTATTTGGTCCACCTTATTTTCGTGTATCGATCCACCCTGCTAGGGTATTCTGGCTCCGCCATTAATTTACACTACTATTAAAATATATCCAAAATGGGATCAATCTGGGTCGATACCGATTGCTATCACAGTCTCATATCTTGCAATTAATCTCAAGATATTAACGTTAATCATCAATCAAATGTGGGATCAATCTTGTGTTCCAATGGTAGAGTCTTGTGTTGTAAGAGCGATTGACTTGAGCTCGATCTTATACGAGTTCATGTGTTTTTCCCCTATTATCTCTCATTGTACCAAAAAAAATCAAATTAAGTTCATTACAACTTACAAGAGCATTTCTAGAGACTCTTTAAATTTAAAAAGCATCTTTTGCGAAATGAAAAGCATTTTTAAGTTTAATGAGTAATATTTTTGACATTTTTCAACATGCTTTTTGCATTTGGTTCTTTATTTTAAAATTTATGGTATTTTTGGAAATAAATGTCGTTCAAAATGGTCATTAAAAATAACCATTTAATGCAATTAATTAGTCAGCATAATGTAACTTGTAGGATATTTGATTGGGTTAGGTTTGAGTTTCGCTTAAATACATCACGTTAAAGAAAAAAAATGCAATGTCATGGAATTTGGATGTAGTATGTGTGATCAAATGATGTGTTATTTGGCGAGCAGATCTAAGTTCGAATTTCATCACCTCTCCTCCAAACATTTCATTTCTTGCCCTTCGCACCTAAATAAAAAAATTGTACTTTTGTATTTTTAGTTTTCCAAATTAAAAAAAAAAAAGTTATACCATAGAATTTTTGTGGGCCAAATTCTAATTAGCAGTTATACGATATATATCGAATAAATTAAATATGCCATCGTTTTTTGTTTTTTTAAGAAAATCAATTCATAAGCGATTATGCATGACAAAGTCAAAGAATTAAAAATAAAGTTTAATTGAATAAACTCCCACACTGGAGTAGACCAACTTCTAATGATCTCGAAAAGTCGAAAAAATAAATAAATAAATCATAAAGTCAATGTTAAGAACATTTCAATTAAATATAAAACATCTAATGTTTGAGACTTTTCAGTATTACAAAATAATTTTTAAAATTAGAATTGATATTTCACCGAACATATATAGTCTGAAATATTGGCAGATAACCTTTAATAAAGCCTTAAAAATATTAGTTATTAAATCTATAGACACACTTAAAGAATTCGTTGAATTTCTACATATCTGAATATGCACATCACTAGTTTGTAGCTTAAATGGTATCATTAACCCTTTATAAGAGTGTTAACCAAGGTTCGAACCTTGTATCTTTCAGTTTCTTTGAAATTTACTTTCTCCCTTCCAACTAATACTTTCAACTTATTAAAAAAACATATCTGAATATGCATTAAATTCGAGTGTCAACACAGGAGCAACACATTTATTTATTTGTTTTTATTTAAATTATTCTTTTTAAGTCAACCAAGTTGCTTTAAACCTCCACTCAAAAGAAAAAAAAAAAAAAAGTAGCCTCTCTTTTCTTCTGGTGATTTTCCATAAGAGATGGATTACAAAAGTACTATTTTTTAAGTCAAACATCATGAAAATCACTGGAATTAACTCTTTTGTTGTAATTCTAATCAAACTGCTGGAAATGAAACAAGTAATGCATGGGATCATACATTGAACTAGTAATGGTGGTGATCAGACTTTCTCTTCCATTCCTTGTTCCACTGTTTGGATGGTGGACACATGTATGTACGTCCAAAAATCAACCGTTTAAGTAGTGTAACAGAAAGTAAAACACCAAAAATGGAACAGGAAATCTGTTTCTGTAATGGTGATGGGATTTTAACTTAGCATTATATACATATATATTTGATTGTATTATTTAATAGGAGCATACATTTTGTGTCTATTTTCGTTAACGATTTATTATGTTAGAAATAAAGCAGATAATAGTAATGTAATATCTGAGTTTTTTTTAATGAGTCGAATGAGTGGATGAAATGGAATAAATCTCTAACAAACTGGAAGACGTATATGTTCAAACCATGATCAACACTCTTACAAAAAGTTAGCGATACTATTTACATAAGATCCAGGTACCTACAAGATAACATTGATCTATAAAAAAAAAAAAAAATCTCCTAACCAAACTTATTTGTATTGCACCAAACTTTATAAAATATAGTTAGAGATACACTTTCCTTTTCGTTGTACCTAACAATTATAGGAAGCAAGGTATTATTATATTTTGCTCAAATAAATTCAACTTTCCTTTCATAGACTCAATACAAGGAAATTTCAATGGGAAAAATTTGTTGGAATTTGGCCAATTACCGTTGGAATTATCGATTCCAACGGAAATTCCAACATAAAATGTATCGTTGGTAAAATGGCCGTTGGAATGGTGAAATTATAATGGAAAAATATTCTAACGGAATTTCCAACATTATTTATCCATTGGAATATGTAACCGTTGGAAAGAACTCCAATATTTTTTCCAACACTAATTCCAACAAAGTTATACCATTGGAATATATTTAATCGTTGGAAAAAACTCCAACGGTTATTCCAACGGAATTATACTATTGGAATTTAGTCCAATGGTATATATTTGTTGGATATTCAATTAATTTATCTCATTATCTAATATATTTAACTTCTCAGTAGGTCACCCATCATCAATTTGTCCCAAGTCAAGCACATTTAACCATGTAGTTTTAATATAATTGACTCCAGAAGAGAAAATATATTTTATTGATATGGATTATATTATCAAATCATTTAACCCCTATTGAAATTTTCCAATGGTATTGGAATTTCCAATGGAATTTTCCAACATGTTGTACCATTGGAATTTCTGTTGGAATTTTAAAAACTCCAACAGAAATCCCAATGATTAATTCCAACATTTGGTTTACCATTGGAATTTTTGTTGGAATTTTCCAATGGTATGTTTTAGCGATGTAATTTTTGTTGGAATTTTTAAAATTCTAATAGTATTTCCAATGGTTTATTATTACTGTTGAAATCACTGTTGGAATTTTCCAACGGTTAGTTATGATGTTGGAATTTCTGTTGGAATTTTAAATTCCAACATGAATTCCAACATTTTCTACCAACGGTTTTATTTACCGTTGGAATTTTCATTGGAATTTTCCAACGGCATAGTATAGTATTGGAATTTCTGTTGGAATTTTAAAAATTCCAACAATTTTCTATTTCGTTGGAATTTGATTGTTTTCTTGTAGTGACTGTACATAAACTAGCTTCATGTATCGCTTAAACCGATCTAACTGCTAAGTAAATCGAACTGAACTAAAAACCTTCAATTTGAAAAGATAAATAGAATCAAAAGTAGCATTTAGAATATTTTACATTAAAATTATTTTTCAGGCATAAATGCAAAACTGGTCTTTTACGGAGGTGTCAAAAATAGTAATATTCGAATTTAAAAAAGTTAAATTAATTTTAGTCATGTAATTGTTAAAAAGCTTGAATTGAATCTACATTTGGCCGGATATTGTTACATCAAATCCAAATGACTTGAACATGTTTGGATCTCGTCACTTTTTACTTTCTCCACGCGGACGTCAAATCATATGTGAAAGTTCGAATAAGTATTTGGCTAAAACTTCCATAAACTCCAAATCATATGCATTTCACGTGATAATATATAGGTCGTATTTTAAAAACTTGGACAAACTAAATTGAATTGTAGATGTTGTATTAATTACATGATTGAATTAAAATTTGAAATTTGAACATTACTATTTTCACACTCTTATTTGTTACAAGACTAATTTTAGATTTTTTTCTCTCTTATATTTAGTCTCTTATTTTAAATATTATACACATTATAAGTATTGTTTTTCTGCAAAGTGTTTTTGAAAATTTTATCACAAAATCACTCAACCTTAAGGTCCTTAGCCACTTACTCGGTTACACCTCCACAGCTCCACTTCCCATTTTCCTTTTACTTTCCGCCACTTTGAAGTTTGAACCAAAGTTCAAATCACTGGACCAAACGTGTCTGAAATCTGACACACCCCACTCAAACTAAAACATGTTAAATTACTAAGATAAGAATGTCTTTATTCTTATAACTGAATTTCCATGGTTATGTCTTGCTATATTTTTGGTAAACAGCTTCAATTCTTCATCACTCTCACCAAGATAAATTGCGAGATATTCATCGGTTGGCTAATATCTTTGGCGGTGTCTACTGGCGTACAACTAGATCCTCTCATTTAAAGAAAATTCGATCTCACCTGAATCAAATTTACATAAATATTAGTCAGTATGAGTTTCTACCAAATTAAAATTTCACCAGTTCGCATATGTCCTAATAACATTGTGATGAAATATGGATTAAAAACCACAACCTCTACCCCACAAGAGAAATAAGCTTCTTGCGTTGTCAACAACATTTTTTTCTTTTCTTTTTTTACACCTCATAAAAAAAAGAATGAACCCATCCTCAAGCCCCTCACTATCTTTGCCCTAAAATTTTGTGGAGGAGGTAAATCAGGATGTGTCTCAACAAGTCAGGGTCCTAAGCTTCGTAGACTAAGTCACCGCACAAAAAATATTCCTTTATGTTATTGTTAGGGGACTCGAATCTCCACACCGTAGGTACCAACAAGCAGACAACACGTCACTCACATTTTTTACCACTTGAGCTATCTATATCCATATAAGCTTTTTTAGTTTAAGCTGCAAGAGACATGGGCTCCACGCAGGGGCGGACGGAGGGGGGGGACAAGGGGGGCTGCTGCCCCCAAAATTTTTCAAAATTATTTTTCCCCCCCAAAATTTTTTTAAATTATTTTTTTATAGCTAAAATATAGGAATTTTCGTACAATTGCCCCCCCAAAACTTTGATAAAAAACTTCAAATAGTCGTCTTTCTGATTCTTGCCTCCAAATTTTTTTTCTCATGGTTTAAATATATGAATTCGGCCCGTTTTTCGCCCCCCCAAAGTCGAAATCCTGCGTCCGCCACTGGCTCCACGTGCGTTAGCATCTGAAAATCTGACAAAAATAATATGATTCTATAAAAAAAAATCACGACAATGATATATGACCAACTGGAATGAAGCTTTTTCCACCCAATTTTTCTTTTCTGTTTTTTAGCAACTGGTTTTTTTTTCTCAATAATTTAATGTTTTCTAGTTCCTATATATACTCTTCATTTCCCCCAAATTCCCACCACCATATATCAATTGCACTTCAACCCTTCAACAAATGGGAAATTACGTTTCTTGCACCTTGGCTGGGCCAGTGAGCATGAGCTTCGTCAGGGTTACAAAGGTCATTTTGCCCAACGGCGAAATCTACCGCCTGTGCGGGCCGGCGAAAGCCGCGGAGCTGATGCTGGAAAACCCCAATTTCTTCCTCGTGAGCGCGAAATCGCTGGAAAAAGGGACACGATTCTCTGCTCTAAACGCCGACGAAGACCTGGAGATCGGCGGCGTCTACGTGTTTTTCCCGATGACGCGGCTGAAATCGGTGGTCACGGAGGCGGATATGGGTATGCTTCTTTTGGCGGCGAATTCTGCGGCCAAAAGGTCGGCGAGTATATTGCCGGAGTGCGGCGGTGATATGGCGGCGCCGCCGAAACTGAATTTGGATGAAATTGAAGAATTCTCGACGTTGGAGTTCAAGCACAGATTGTCTATGTGCAGGTCTAAGAAACCGTTGCTGGAGACTATAATTGAAGAGCCAGTTTGTTTGAGATAGATGGTGTGATCGGAAATCGACGGCCCTGCTTTAACCACCTGATACTCTTTCAAAGTTTTTAGTGGGAGTTATTATCATTTTCTGGATATTATTTTTTGTAGAAAATTATCAAATTAGTATAAGTTTGTATACAGACAGATACAATACAAAATAGTTTTGTGGGGCCATTTTATTTCATCTTTATATTTGAAATAAAAGGAGAGTTGTATAAACTAATAAAAGTTCTAACAAAAGTATTTTTCAATTTTAAACATTTCAAAAAAAGAAGGTAAAAAGGGGTTCTATTTAGTCATGTCCACTGAGGTTGTATTTGATTAGAAATATTTGAATTTGATGGGAGAAATGTAAAGGCAAATTTGAAATGATTCAATATAATATGAACTTTGAAATTGATTTAAAGTAGAAACTTTTTTTTTTTTGGACATAAATTCAAAATAGAAATAAGAGTTTGAAATTCAGTGTATTCAAGTTATCTAGATAAGCTCAATAATATTATTGTATATTTGAAACATTAATTTTAAATATGTTTTTAAACTATAATAACAATGTAAAGTTGTAAACAATAAGAAAAAGGATATTTGTATTTAGTGGTTAGTATGGGTAAAACTGGAAATAGATCAGGCCGAGATAGGCTTTTTCATTGGACGGTCTAGACATGATTGACGTATTATATATAACTAGTGTTTTACCCGTGCGATGCACGGTGAGTGTAATGTCGGACAATATAAAGTTTGTTGTGTTTTACGATATTGGGTTTGTTGGGTCCGACCATGTAGATTGGATGTTTATAAAATTTATTATATATTAAATAAAAATAGAAAATGTACAAACATCGTCTCGAACAAATTAATAACTACAAATTTTGAAAAACTTCTTTGTACACCTCTTTTTGCGTTTGTTTGTTTTTTGATTCATCTTCACAACATACTAATATTTTTAGTCCCTTCCAATTGGTGACTCGAAAAACAGCAACGTATAGTTGGTCATGACTGAATATTGGATTCTTCAAATACAAACCAACATTGGAGAGAGATTGACATTGGCTCTTGTTTATGGTCATTGCATAAGAAACAATCAGAGAAAGTTGTCTACGTTGAAACTTGAATGGAATTCTAAGGTCCGACGGCGTTAGTGTCATTCGCGGTATCAACACCTTCTGACTTGCATACGTTCCAGTCAGAATTTTAGTTTCAAGTACGTGTTTGGAGAGCCTCGTAATCACCAATCTAGTCCTGTTACAATAACATTAAATGGATAGTATTGGGATCGACTTTGTGTTTAAGTGGTAGAAGCTTATACTGTCAGGGCTCAAGGCAATCGATTCGGGTACGATCCCATGTGAATGAATATAATTTTGGTATCAACTTTGTGCTTAAGTGGGAAAAATTTGTGATGTTAGGGACTCAGGGTAATTAGTCGGAGTACGATCTCATGTGAATGAGTGTGTCTCATCCCCTACTTTCCCCTGGTGTACTAAAAAACTGGATAGAGTTTTAATAGTAACTAAAATTTAAAGATAAATAATGCATTAGAGAATGGAACAATAAATCCTAAGACTACGTCAAAAACTTGTTAAAGAAATAAAAAAAATGAATTACAAATTATAAAGTAAGCAAACACAAAAAAAAAATATTAAAAAAGATTTGTCATACCATTTGTCCTATCAAAAAGGAGAAAATAATGTCGGTTATAAAATATTTTTCATAGAAACTTAAAAAAAATACAATGGAAAAATATAATAAAGAAATAATAATAATAATAATTTCTAAAATAAAAAAATTCCAAAAAATGGCTGATAGTTAGACTGGAAAATAAGGCTTGATGGATTAATGGTACAAACTGGATTAAATTTAGACTGCAAAATAAGGCTTGATGGATTAATGGTACAAATTAGAATATGTTAAACCAACAATAAAGGCCCCCTGAAAATCAGTCCAAATGTAATTAACACCTCCCAAAAAAATAAAAATGAAAAATACTTAAAAAAAAGTTAGTGCAAATGTGCAATGCTAAGTCATTACTCATTAGCCAAAGGCTAATTGTACACTAAATGTGCCAAGACAAAAAGCACGCAACCCTAACACCTAACCACAAAGTCACACAAAACCCTTCACACATTTTTCATCTACTCTCAATCTTATGTGTCGCAAGTCTCCAAATTATTTTTGCCGAAATTCCACAAATTCAACAACAAATACAAACCCTTGCATACATTATCTCAATCCTTGAAAATGCTTCCTTTCGTGTAAATAAATAGAAATGATTTCAAATTATTTTAAAGAATAATCTCGATTTTTATTTAATACCGAGAAATTTTGTACATAATCATATTTAAATTGTTTTATTTTTATAAATTGGTCGGAAATAGAGACCAACTTTATTTTCGTTGTAAAAAGGGGTAGCATCCGATCAAGAAACACAAAAGATGACTTTTTGTGGTGGTGTCTTCTGCAGTAATGATTGTTTCATTTATTTTCTTCGTTCATGTTTTAAATTTTAGATCTATAATTCTTTCTTATAATCTGTATTTAAATAAATAACAGGGTTACTTCAAGAACTAAAATGCAATTAAATAATGCTTTTATATATTTCTCTGATCATTTAAGATATCCAAATTTATATGAAGAAAAGTTATAGATCAATATTTTTCTATTATAAAACCTTAGATTTAGAAATTTTGATGTTTTCCATACATAAAATGAATTAAAAGCCATATGATGCATCTTAAATAATAAATTCTGTATTTTCTTTCGGGTTATTTTATATGTTTCAAAATGTATGAAGAAAAAATTACAGATTTATACTTTTTGCATATATATTTTTTGGGTCAATTTCGTTCTTGCATAAAATGATTTAAAAACCTTGGCATGTATATTAAATATATTTATGATTTTTTTTTCTTTAATTTGGATTTTTTAACGCAAGAGAGATAATTTATTTTTTTGAAAAAGTTATTTGTTTTACAGAACATAGATGCTCTAAATATTTTTATTTTAATTTTATTTCTAGAAAAAAGTTCAGATATATAATCTGTCAATTCGAATTTGTCAATATGTTTAGTTTATAATCACATATGTATTAAACTGCTTATTTTCATTATTTTGGATATGCATGGTTTGGATATGGATATCTGGCCCATAAACAGTTCATATATATATATATAATAATTTCTTCATACTTATGCAACTATGATATTTTTTTAGGTTTTTCCTTGATTATGTTGGTATATAAGAATATCAAAATATTTCTACAATGGCATGCAAAAAAAGATTGATGCACTGAAGATGAATAAATAGTAAGTGGCTCAAAAATTGTCATTTCTATTCATTGTCCTGTTCTAAAATAAAACATTTAAATAATCTCATTAACAAAAAAAAGTCATTCATTTTCTTTCTTCATCACCCCTATCTTTACTTGTCCTTTTCTAGCATATGAGAACTCGTCTATAAAAGAGATATTCAAAAACTAAAACCTTCAAAATTTCTCTTAAAAATAGAAGGTTTCTTTGAGTTCGTCAAATGAAACTTTATTTTCAGATGAATGAAACGGCAGAAAAAAACAAAAACAAAAATGTCAAAACAAAAAAGTATGGCCACATATTAAATAAAAATTCAAAAAATATACCTTATGATTGTATTCAAGTTTTGTTCCCTTTAACTTCAAGAACATTGGATTCTTGACTAAAAAACATTAGAGCCATGAACCAATCGCATTCTTAGTGTCGAGTACATTTTCATATAATTATGGTCCTTTTTTTTTGTATGAACACCCCAATGTGAGGTGGGGGATTAAGGTCACATCCCCAACCTATTTATTAATATGAGATCCTCCAAAGGAGTGTTTACATGCAGAATATTACATCCACTCTATTACAAAATTCAACTTCTTCTAACAGATCTAAACGAGGGTAATTCTAATTGATCCATTCGAATCAAACCTATGATTGGGAATGGAATAGACTGACTATCATATTCTACAAAATTTTGTACAGTAAAACCAATGGAAGCAAGGGAATCAGCTACTTTGTTTCCCTCTCTATACACATGTGTAATGAAAAAATTAATGCCACTAAGAATGTTGTGAATTCTGACCAAGCTATCCTTTATAGTCCAATGTAGGGCTGTTCATTCAGTTAATTCGGTTAACCATTAACCGAAACAGTGAAAACCGAATTAAACGATTTTTCAAATTGGTAAAACCATTCACCGAACTGAAATTGAAATTACCAATTGACCGTACCGAATAATATTTCGGTTAATTCAGTTAACCGACCGAATTAACCGAAATTTAAAAAAAACAAATATGAGGCATTCAACACTCCAAATTAATTTCGTAAAAAAAAAACACTCCAAATTAATCCAAAATCAGTGCATGCTTACAATAGTCAACCTGACCAATTGTACATAAGTCCAACTGAAATATTAATAAAAACAATACAACAAAGTCGAAATACAACACACTAGTCAAACAAAATGAGTACTAGATAACAACTTAATTAATTAAGAAGTCCAAAGCTCCATCCACAATTCATGCAAATATGTCATCATCAGACATCAATTACAAGATAGGCTCCACCACTGCACTCCATGATGAATCTGCCATCAAGAAGTTTAATTAATTAATTAGAGATTTCAATTTGTAAAGATGACAATTAACAATAAAATATTGGCTTATAAACAAAAGAAATATAATTTGCATACCATTATCAACAGTCTCAACATCCATAAGCTCCTCCAACAAGTTGATTTTTACTTGATGAATTCGAATCCAATCTTGATAGCATATAAGTGCTTGACCATCGTAGGAGTTAAAGAACTCCTAAAGCAATCAAGAACACGCCCTCCGGTCTTTGAAGGTAGACTACGATGCAACAATGGAAATTGGAATAGCCAATACATCTCGGACCAACATGGAAAGATAAGGAAATCTAAGACTATTGACTTTCCACCACAATAAAATATCAAAAGATTCACTAACAGTTTCACAAGACTCAACAAGATACTTATCCAACTCTGACTGGTTGTCCCCACTGCCACCAGATTGAAGCTTATGCATTGCATACTTCTCTTGCATACGATTTTTAAGTTTATTTTGCGATCTCCATTGTCACTAGTTTGTGAAACATGAGCTCTTGTCATTTGGAGGCTTGTATGCATTATACAATTCATAGAGGGCGCCTTAACTTTCTTCCCATCTCCTCACCATTCACTTCTTGAAACATAACTTTAAGTGCAAACTCCACATATTTCAATTTATGCCTAGGATCAAGAATAACCGCAACAAAGACGAGGATATTCAACTTCTCCATGTCACCACAATATTTGTCAAACTTGTCTTTCATTTTCATAGCCATCAAACTAAAGTCAAGCTCTTCAGTAGCTAAAGACTCTTGTAATAGAGAATTCATCACATATTTCATCAAATAACAAGTTGGAAGTAACATAAGAAGTTCCTGAAACTCTCAGTGTAAGCTCATAAAAATGCTCCAAAAATTTGACTAATTCTTTAACAATTTTCCAATCAAGTTTAGTAGGAAAACCGTCACCCGATTCTAAACTACTTCGAAAGTTCTCATCTTGTACTTCAAACATTTCAAAAGCATTTTCAAATTTATGAGCGGTACTTAACATTAAGTATGTAGAATTCCATCTAGTACTGACATCTAGGCACAACAAACTTTTGCTTTCTATTCCTTCAACTTCCACACACTCTTTAAATTTTTGCAATATAGATGGAGATTGCCTCACATATCTCACTGCCGCTCTAACACGTTGAACAGATGGATTCAAATCTTTCAAACCCTCAGTCACAATCAAATTCACAATATGTGCAACACATCTCATATGCATATATTTACCATTTAAAATGACACCAGGCCGATTTCCAAACTTCTTTTGCAATGTTAAAACCGCTACATCGTTACTGCTTGCATTATCAACAGTTATAGTGAAGAACTTATCAATCCCCCAAGAAAGCAAGCATTTCTCAATTAACTTAGCAATTGCATCACCTTTGTGACTTGAAACTTCACAAAAATTTAAGATTTTTTTTGTGTAATTTCCAATCTTCATCAATGAAATGAGCTGTGAGACACATATTATTTATTCTTTGCAAAGATGTCCATGTGTCGGTAATTAAACAAACTCTTTGGCATGAATTCTTCAATAATTGCCTCAATTTACCTCGCTCATTTATATAATGACCATAAATATCCCTTGTAATTGTAGATCGAGAAGGAATGTGAAATCTAGGACAAGCTACTGACACAAAGTGTTGTAAGCCTTCACCTTCCACAAATCTAAATGGGAGTTCATCAATCACAACCATCAAAGCTAATGCCCTTCTGATTGATTCTTGATCAAATTTCCAAGTTGAAATATTACTTATTTCCCCTTCTTGACCCTTACTTGGAAAAAAACAACTGAGTTTGTGACTTGTCCATATTTTTAGGATTTTGGGTGCAAGCAGTTAAATGATATTTTAGTGATGCAGTCCCATTTTTTTAGGGTCACATGCATATTCTTTCATACAATAAATGCATTGAGTTCTTGGCTCACCAGAAGGAGTAACCAGTTTTTTAAAGTGAGCCCAAACCTCTGACCTTGGTTTCATTGTTTTCCTTTTTCTTGAGGATTTCTCACCAGTTGGAATTTCATAATCACCTGAAGAATTATGTGAAGGCGGACGAGGAGGAAGAGGAGGAAGAGTCGATTCATCTTCCATTGACATCTACCAAGATTAATAAAATATTAATTATATATACTAACATGAATTACAGACAAATGCTCTATATCACTCTCACCATTTTAAATTAATTTGTTTGATATTAATTAAAATTAGAGAATTAATTCATACACTTGAATGAGTTAAGGGCTAAAACAGAACATTAAGAAAAAGAACAAGAACACGTCAAGTTTATTAAAGGTTAATACAAGTTTGGTTAAGATCCTACATAAAAAAATTGGTTATATACTAATTTACTGAAGTTTCACAAGATGATAGTATTTTACCTTCGCAAAGAGGTTAGTACCCGTCGCCGCTGCTCAGAATGAAGAGGAGATGGCTCTATATGGGCAGCAGGCGGCTTTGAGTATAAGAAGAAACCCTCAAATCAATTATTGTATCACTGTATGGTGTTAGTGGGTTTGGGCCTTTTACCTTTAGGCTTTTACAAGACATCACTGATCACTTAAATTGTATTTGTAACTTAATATGATATATTATATAAATATATATAATATCTAATACATTATTTTGGTAATTCGGTTAATTTTTCATTTTCGAACTGAATTAACCGATAACCGAAATATGCCAAAACCTTTAACCATTAACCGAACCGAAATAATTCGGTTACCGACCAAATTAACCGAATTGATTCGGTTAACGGTTAACCGAAAAAAATTCGGTTAATTGAACAACCCTAGTCCAATGTCCAGACAAGTCATGAGCAATGATGTTGCAAAGTATAATTGAATCAGTCTCTACCCACAGAGTTTGGAAGGAGTGAGATTGTAACTTCAAGAGCTCTCTCCAAAAATACATTCGCCATTAGAGGTCATTGCGATCATCGATCTTTGTAGTAGTAAGCCCATATAGCTAAGCCCTGGTTATCCCTGAGGATTCCTCCCAATCCAGCTGAGTGAGTTTGAGATTTGAATGCCCCATAAATGTTGAGTTTTAATTCAAGTTGAGAGGGCTTCTTCCATAAAACAGGCAAGTGATGAAGTTGCCTTTGCAGTTTAAGATGGAATCCATCAGCAAGAGCCAGTTTAGTATAACTTGCCCATTGTTTCGAGAGAAAAGCTTAGCCTTGTTCACCAAAAACAGATAATTTTGCACAACCTTTATGATTCTTTGGTAACTGAACTTAGCATCCTCATGTTTACACATATTTCTTTCAGTCCAAATGGCCCATAGGATGATACAAGGTAGTATTTTAGTGATGTGTGTGGCGTGTGTAAAAGGGGTCAAATTAAACCAACTAGAAATGAAAGTGTTTATGTGCTCTGTGTGTGATAACTGAATTCTCATCCAATCAGCAAAATGGCTCCACACTTTGGAGACCTGATCATTGTGCATAAATAAGTGTGTGAATGATTCAACTTGGGGGGCTGGGGCATGGGGTTGAGTGTGAGAGAGAGATCCAGGACAACATTGGCATTTAGAGGCAAGAGAGGTACCTCTTCTTTGGACATTACAATCAACAGGGATTCTGCTCTGAACCAGCCTCCACATAAATATTGATATGGAAGGGGTGAGAATCTGGTTCCAGAGTATATGATATGGAAATGATGGGGGAGTGGTGTGATGAACAAGAGAGTAAGCAGAAGCCATGGTAAATTTACCATTAGAGGCTGGTTTCAAATCATCTTATCAACTTTCTTGTTAGAAATGGGAATTTGGCACACTTTAGAAGTCCACTCATGGCCAACAACTTTATTAAGTGTATTAGTATCCCAGGTGCCATTTTTCCAGAAAAAATTAACAGGTATATTTTCAAGATCAGGAATATTACAATCAACCACAATAAGAGGTGTATCAACCCAACTATCATACCAAAAACTAATAGAACCATCCCCAAGAGTCCAGACAATATGATCATTCATTAGCTCTCTAATTTTGCACAATCTGTTCCAAATAGGACTACCCCCATGTGAAAATGGAGCAATACAAGCAGTCATACCCCCAACATATTTCTAATGCATAAATTGGGCCTAGAGTGAGTTTTTAAGTCTGAATCTCCACCATAACTTCATTGAAAAAGCAGTGATGAGGTCATTTAAATTCCTGATACCAAGACCACCCTCAGCTCTAGAAGAGCAAATTTTGTACCAGAAACCCAATGAGTTTTTTGTTGTTTTCGTAGATCCCCGAGAAAAATCGAGACATAATTTGTTCAAGCTTATGCACAATATATTTGGGTAATAACCTGAATAAGATGCAAAAACATTGAATTAAGAGTGCTTTGGATCAGCATGAGTCTGCCACCAAAGGACAGATGTTTCCATGCCACTTGACTTTTGATTTTGTTCGCATCTTATTAATAATACTGTGAAACAAAAGACCTTTTTTGTGTCCCTTGTATAAAGGGGCACCCAAGTAAGTGATATATAGGTCCTGATTCTGAAATTGAGTAATGGAGGAGATTCTAGATATTCTATCAGAGGTCATATTGGAGCCTACAACAAAAGAGCTTTTGGATTTATTTAAAGATTGCCCAGAAACATGGCAATAAGTATCTAAGAACTGAACCAAAGAGTTAAGGGCATTTGTAGAATCATTGGAGAAGATCAAGATGAGAGATGGGTTATTCATAGAATCTTCACCAGTACATAATTGAAAATTAACATTTTCTACAAAATAATTAACTAAAAAAGAAGACATATCCTCCAAAAAACATAAAAAAATAATTTGGCAATACTTAATAAATCTGACATTTTAACAATTGATAAAATTAAATTATTTAATATTTGAACCATTAAATAACTATATAACTCCATAAACGCCACATATTTTATAGTATTGATTAATTGATCTGCTTTCCTGAATAAATTGTTTTACTTGTTGATTGATTGTTTGGCCACTCTTGATTGTATAGGGGATAATTGAGATCGATCAAGATATTATTCTGGACTAAATTTATTCAGGGGTTAGATATGAATCAGAAATGTATTATCTAACCCTAGGTTTAATGAAAATAGCAAATTATGTTGGGATAGCCCTAATCTGTGAATACGAGAGTTATCAGATCTAGACCTAGTCTTTACATGATTGTTATATTTGTTAACCACATGATCAATTAATTGATATTTTGCTTGCAATCCATAATCCTAGACTTTCTTCCGTATCTTTTTCTCCAAGTTTATTCGCGCTTAGTTTTAATTCATCTTTTTAATTGTTTTCTTTTAGTTTATTTAAAACCAACAAATATGGTTAGAGTGTTTAGGATTTATTTTCTGTTTATTGTGATACATAACCATTATTTGCCGACTAAGTATTCCTTGAGAGACGACTTATGGTCAACTTGCTACCCTACGATTGATCTCGTTCTCTTGCAAGGATTGCTAGATTTATTTTAGGTGCTTAGCGGTCGAACAAAATTTTGGCGCCGTTGCCGGGGAAGGCTTTAGGCGTAATAATTATTGTGTCTATTTTTCGTGTTTTTAGATTATGATTCTTTTTGTTTATTTTTTTGGGACTCTTTTTGTTTGCCTTTTGATTTTACTCGATTCCACTGGTGCGTTTGATCTGTTTTTCTGGTGATGTTTATGCAAGGACGTAGAAATATCAATCGGGACCTTGCACCTTTCGTAGACGACATTCATCGCGTTGCGAGACATAAAGGAAACGAAGGAGACAATTCTATGGAAAGTAGCGAGGATTTTCGTGATCACATTCCGAAAGAAGAACAAACAAACAAATCAGAGATGGGTGATAATCAAAACGAAAAAAACATGGAGGCACGCCAGCCTTCGATGCGTGAGTTTGCACGCCCTGTCATTGGGACTGCGACCTCTTGCATCACGTTGGGACAAGCAGCACGGAACTACGAGCTCAAAACCATACACTTTAATCAGTTGCCATCATTCTATGGGATGCCTAATGAAGATCCTCTTAACTTCATTCGGGAATTCTATGCAGTCATTCAAATTTTTCCTCTACAAGATTTAGATGAGGATCAACTTAGGATGCGCTATTTTCCTTACACTCTGAAAGACCGGGTAAAAACTTGGCTTATGTCTCTGCCTCCTAACTATCTTACTGATTGGGAGGCGGTGTACAATAAGTTCATGGGCAGGTACTACTCTCATAAAAAAACTTCAGATCTGCGAGGTAAGATAGCTAATTTTAGTCAGATGGAAGGTGAGCCTTTCCATGAGGCCTGGGATCGCTTTAAGGATTTACAGATTAAATGCCCACATCATTATGGATTATCGCATAATTATCATTATATGGTTGACAATGCCGCTGGGGGTGACATGGGTGTACAGATGGCCCAGGAAATCTATGATTTTCTAGAGATGATGAGTAATAACTCACAAAAAAAGAGTGTCAGAGGCAAACCGGCTGTCGTGAATGAAGTAGCCCCGAGCTACGATGTTACAAAACAATTGGCTCAATTGACTAAGCAAGTACAATTGTTGGCTACAAGGAGGCATCCAACTATTCCCCCTTTTGCCAAGTCCTGTGGGATTTGTGGCGAATTTGGTCATGAGACCAACATTCGTAATGCTATCTCTCAAACGTAAAATTCACGTTGGCGGAACCATCCAAACTTTAGTTGGGGCAATTCACAAAATCCCTCTCATATCTATCCAAGACCACCGAAACCACAAGGCCAGCCAATCAACCAGCCAAGGGCCCTATCTGTTGAAGAAAACTTGAATTCCTTTATTCAGGTCAGTCAACAAACACAAGAAGGTAACAATAGATGGTTTGAATCTACGGAAGCTTCTTTTAAGCGTCTTGAGACTCAAGTTGGTCAATTGGCGACTCAAGTTGGTAAGTTAGCTTGACATGTCTTCAAGCAGGACATACATCCTAGTCAACCAGTGCAAGCTCAATCTATACCATTCTAGAATTTGGTGAGATTTCTGATCATAAAAGTGAGATTCCTCTTTCTATTGTCTCATCTAACCTTGCAGGTATCGCGAACATAGAAAAAGAAGTTGATGCAGGTGAAGAAGACATGAATATGGAGGCAAGCACAGGATCTCCTTCCCATGAACTTTCTATTCCGTCCCCAAGTCCATGCCCAAAACACGATCCAGGTAGTTTCAGTATCAATATTTCTTTTGGGAATGGTAAGGAAGCCACATGTATGCTTGATCTTGGAGCCGGAATTAACCTTATGTCTTACTCTACCTTTAAACAATTAGATTTAGGGGAATTGAAGTTCACCGAGTTACGTCTGCAACTTGTTGATAGGTCCATTAGGTATCCTACATGCATTATTGAAAATATTTTAGTCCAAGTAGGTGGTCTTAAAATTCTCACTGATTTTGTTGTTTTGGATATGGAAAAAGATAAAGGTAATCTTAAAGATCATACTATATTGTTGGGTAGACCATTCATGTCAACCACTAATACTTTGATCGATGTTAAAAATAGAAAACTCAGTATGAATGTCTTGGGCGAAACTGTGACGTTTTCAATTTTTGATATAGTTCATAGTCATGCATGTGTTTTGAATGATTATATGATTATTGCCTCGATCGATTCTGCCGTGAAAGATGTCCTATGGCAGGAACGCAATATGCTTCGAAGCGGAAAACAACCAGATAAAAACTACAAGGTGGTGAATAGGGTTTTGCTCGATGATCCGCCTTGAATCTCTCCGTTGACACCGTCAAGCTAATGAAGTTAAAAGAGCGCTTCTTGAGAAGCAACCCAGATATTTTCACTGTTTTATTAAAGAAAAAAAATTGTGTATGTGTTTTCATATTTGCATGTGCGTGGTGTTATTATTTTGTCATCTTCACATGGTTTTTGCAGATTTGTAAGCGGATATGACTATGGTGCCATTTATCGATCATCGCATTTTTCAGGGACATATCTTTTTTCCTTATCTTTTTACGCATTGAGGTCATTGCGTGATTTAAGTGTGAGGGGGATGATTAGTCATTGATAAAATATGATGATTGCATGTGGCTATGTTTTTACTTTGCCTAGTGATTATCCCAAGTTTAATAATAGTGTTGTTTAGTCAACTTGAAACAGATGTATTAATTTGAGTTTCAAATATGAAATGACTTTGTGAACTTGATACATAGGATTTGACTAAGTCGTGAATTAGCCTTTGTGGTGAACGAATTAGGTGACGGTTAAACAATAGTCTGAATTGTGGGGCTTGAATTACGAGATTTCATTGATGTAAATTAAGTTAAAACCCTATTTTGATTTGTGTGCACACAAAATTGCTAGCCTTGCGGAAAAAAATGCAGTATATAGCTATAAAAAAGTATTATAGAGCTATATAAAAACAAAAAAAACAAACAAAAAGTGGAACAATCGAGATTATACTCCGCTGGTTGAGTTGCTTAGTAAATAGGAGCATTCATGAGCCCCATGTTTGATTTTTACGTAAAACGGTGGCTCAAACATGAGTATGGAAAACCACCCTAGGAGCCTTTGGAAAACATCCGAAGTTTATACCTAGTGTAATAATATCTTGGGAGTTCTAGCAAAAAAAAAAAAAAAAAAGAAAAAAAAAACATGGCTAGCAATTGCGTGATTGGTTGTGTGAGTAAAAAGGTTGCAACTTTTGACACAAATTTGAAATTTAGTAAGGAAGGTCAAACAATTTGATTAATATTTAACTTTAGCCGAGTGAGTATATTGCGAACGTTGGGGATCGATAAGGAATAATCCGAGGTAGATGGAACATGGTGTTATGGATTAATTGATTCTCAAATTGGACATAATATTTCTTGTTGGGTGTACTGGCATTATTATTTGCTTGAGGACAAGCAAAAGGCTAAGTGTGGGGGAGTTGTTTTGCATGTTTTTGTGTGTATTTTATGTGATGATTTATACATATTTTGGTGTGTTTTATTTGCATTTGCATGTTTTAGTGTTATCTGTGTTATTTTATTGATTTTTTAGGTTTTGGTGGAAAAAACAAGTTTTGGAGCAAAAAACGTTAAAAAAGTCATTTTGCGCAACTACGACAGTCATCGTATTTTGGATGTAACGTTCGCATCCGAAGCCCGATTGACATGATTCATGCACCATTAGAAAGAAAATTCAAAGTTCTACAATGTTTATTTCTGTTACGAAATGCAAATGAAGACATTTAGATGGGTTAAAATCATGTAAAAGGCAAAATAATATGTCAAAATATCAGAAATGACACGTCTTGGTATTGTGGCCATAACTCTCTCTATAAAATTGATATTGAGGTGATTTAAGTGGCTATGGAAAGCTAAGAGACAGTGCTACAATTCATAAGAAGATATCAAGACGAAATTCTGACATTTAGAGATCGCGCGGGCGCGCGCAAGGGGCGCTCGGTCGCGCGCTGCGGCCAACAGCTGCATAATAGCAGGGTGCGCGCGCGTGCACATGGTCGCGCGCCATGACTTGCTGAACACGAAATTTTTTATTTTTTTCCAATTTTTGGCTCTTTGACCTTGTTTAGGACTCTAGACTTATAAATAGGACTTGGGGAGCCCCTATTTTCGACACACCTTCATTCATAGCACTTTTAGACTTTAGTTTTTGGTATTTTTCTCTTCCATTCAACATTGGGATTGCTTGGGTTCTTCCTCTTGAAGTTATTTTGCTTCTTAATCAAAGAGTAAGATTTCTTCATCTCTTTTGTCTGATTTCAATTGTTGGGGATTATTATTGTTGCATGATTATGTTTATGATTATTTTCTTTCCTTCAATTGAGATTATGATTCCATCTCCAAACATGAACTAATTTCCTTGTTCTAGGATTAGGATGATTTAATTCAAACAAACAAGCATGAATATTGATTAATTGATATGCTTTCCTGAATAAATTGTTTTACTTGTTGATTGATTGTTTGGCCAACTCTTGATTGTTTGAGGGGATAATTGAGATTGATCGAAGATATTATTCCTGGACTAAATTTATTCAGTGGGTTAGATATGAATCAGAAATGTATTATCTAACCCTATGTTTAATGAAAATAGCAAATTATGTTGGGATAGCCCTAATCTGTGAATATGAGAGTTATCAGATCTAGACCTAGTCTTTACATGATTGTTATATTTGTTAACCGCATGATCAATTAATTGATATTCTGCTTGCAAGTTTGATGAGATGAATCCATAATCCTAGACTTTCTTCCGTATCTTTTTCTCCAAGTTTATTCGTGCTTAGTTTTAATTCGCCTTTTTAATTGTTTCTTTTAGTTTATTTAAAACCAACAAATTTGGTTAGAGTGTTTAGGATTTATTTTCTATTTAGTGTGATACATAATAATTATTTGCCGGCTAAGTCTTCCTTGAGGGACGACTTGTGGTCAACTTGCTACCCTACGATTGATCTCTTTCTCTTGCGAGGATTGCTAGATTTATTTTAGGTGTTTAGCGATCGAACACTCTAGTATCTTCATTGAAGCCATGTATGTGTACAATTTTGAAAATGATTTAAGGCCATCTTTGTTTAGCCTACTTAGCCTAAAAAGTCTACCTATGAACTCATGATACCCTAGTTAGCCAATTTTGAGCCAAAACTTTTATTCTGAGCCACATTGATCTTTACAATTGCAAAATATTTTTATCCCTGAAATTTCTTGAACTTATAGAAAATGAACAAGTTTGGGGGAGATGTGGTGAAAATTTATTAAAAAAGAGAGAAAGTTGGCAAAAAAAGAGGGATGGGCAGTTGGGTAAATGATAAAATACATGAAGTTCGGAAAAAAAGAAGAAATATCTCTGAAAAAACGAAGAGAAAAATCGAGCAAAGCAAAGAAAAATTCTGAAAATTGTGAAAAAATGAGAGCTTGAGGCTAAAGACAAGGAAAAATAGGCAACAAGGCCTAAGAATGAAAAAATGAGAAATAAGGGTGGAGTTGGGTTGAAAAAAATTACAATGAAAAATGAATTTATGATGAAATTGGGTTGGTGAATTGCAAGTCTTTGCGCTTAAATCTATATGCTCAAGTCAAGCCACTTAATCCAAATTTTACCTACCCTTACAAAGAGCCTACATTACAACCAAATGAAAAGTCTTTTTAATTCTTAGATTGTGCACACAAAAGTGGTAGAGATGTTAGACGATTAACAAGCCTATGGTAGTTCTACTTTCACTGAATTGATTTTGAGCATAAACACTTTCCATACACTTTGAGAGTCGAGTGATACACTACTACCTACTTGTAAGTCGCGATGTCAAATACCCGAGAGAGTATTAATTATGTCGAGCTTATGAAAGATGACTTCTTGATAATGAATTGCATGATTTACTTAAGTATGGAGTCATGTGAGATTAAATGTTTATAGTGTTCTTGTGTGTTCTTTTTACCCCTTGATATTATTTTTCTTAATTTGCTCGAGGACGAGCAATGGTTTAAGTTTGGGGTATTTTAATACGTGTAAATTATACGTGCATTTAAGGGCTTATTTTGATATATAATTGATGCATTTTCATGTATATTTAGTGTGTTTTACTCGGTTTCCTTTGTTGGGCGTGATACTGCTTACTCTTATGAATTTTGTAGAAAAGTAAGCTAAATTGGATAAAAGGTGATATCATGTTTCAAATGATATGTCAAAAGACAAGGTACGGGCAAAAATGTGAAGGAAATAAGCATGGACGGTTGAACAAAAGGGAATTTCCTTCAAAAACGTCAAAATGCGTTTTTTGGAGTCTTTTTCCCCTTCTAATTCTATAAGTGACCTCTCCAAGCATCTATAAAAGGGACCCATTGCTTGCACGAAATTACATCATCCATCATCAATTCATACATCATATAACACATCAAATTACGCAGGAACACAAGATTCTAAGTCTTCTAGAGAGAGGAGGGCTAGGTCGCGAAGAACACCACAAGGCTTTTCACATCTACATGAGCACAAGAGCTTCGAAGGCTTAGGAGGGGGATTCATCCTGACAAGAAGGGATTTCATTTCTATGTTTAGATCTCTTGTCTATGCTTAAACGATTCATAATGTTGATTTCGAATTTGTCTGTGAGTTTGTAATCAATGTTTGGCTAATCTTTCGGGTCTTAGGGGCATAATTAAAGCTGTGGATTCATGTTAAATCTTGATTAATTGCTTTCATAATTGATTCATGTATTCTATTTTATAAATTCGAGTGCTTATTTATAATTGTCGATTATCTGATCAATAATTTTCATGTCATACTTGTTAGTCCATAATCCGGAAGGTGATTCTAACCAGACGAAAATCGGATTCAGACATAAACAAGGTAATGTATCGGGAGACTACTTCTGTTTGTGGGGAGTATTTTAATTAAAAGATCTTTTGGGAGTTAATAATAGTTGTGATGGATCGGGAGACCTCAATTATTATTAATCTACTGTTTATGCACCACCCGGGAGGGGGAATAAACTATTTTAGGAATTGAACCCATAGAATTGCATGAATTGGTTATTGAAACTTTAATTGGATTTAATATTGAAGAAACATGTTGAGATTATGTGCCCAAGGTTGCTGTTCACAAATTTATTTCTTTTATTTCATTATTTTCGATTTTTATATAAAAACTTGATATTCGATCGCTTCAATAAAATTGGAATCCGATGTTATTATAGCCTAAGTGTTTCGTAGTCAATCCCTGAGGAATACGACCTTGCTTGCCATTATTCTATAAACTACACTGTACACTTGCAGTATAGAGATCCAAATTTTTTTGGCGAACAGGCGCCCTAATAATCCTCTCATCTAGCCGCCTCAAGAATCCCCTCCATGGGTCGCTTGGTTGGGGAGTGGAGGAAATCATGCCCCAAGGGCATAATTTAATAGAAAAAGAGTCTGAGTGACGTGATGTCTACTTCGCTAGCACCCATATTGTGGAGGTTCGAATTTCTCTGGTAATAGGGTGGAAGATGATTTATTGTGTGGTGACTCAGTCTAAAGCAGCTTAGGACCCTGACTCGTTTAGACATATCCCTCGATTCACCTCATCCATGAAGCTTTAGGGGCGGGGCAGTGGGGGCCCTGTGGGATGGAGTTCATCCTTTTTTGAGTGGAAGAAATCATCTTCCAATGCAATTATTCTATTAATTAATCTAATTAAGTATTACACTTGAAATTAACTCATTTATTTCAAGAACCGAGACATCTAGCAAGTAGTATGATTACCTAGCAATATGTAAAATAGCGAGCAAACCAACTTCACTTGCAAATATATTGTAAGATCCTTTTGACAACTAATCTCCCTATTTGCTATAAGTCATGAGGAGTTAATCGAAACCGAATTAATTAAATAATTGTGATCCCATTTCAAATTTCTTTTATTTTATGAATCAATATTCATCATGTTTTGGTCAAGTTTTTCAATGTCACATTATTAGATACTAACGGACAAAAATTGTATGAAAAACATTTACAGTAGAAGATATGTCTTACACCAAACAAATAAATTTAGACATATAATTGTTGGAAAAACTGGGTTGGTGTATATCAAACGTCTACGAAAATTTGAGCAGAGTAACAGAAAGAAAGTCGAGGCAAAAGTTAAACTCTTATCTTTAAGACGAAATTGCCCCACTCACGGTGTTAACAAAAATTGGCAATCGCCTCCCAATATATAACGACTTATGTCTTATGATAGCAACACTACAAATCACAAGATACTACGAACTTTATAGTGTTATTGAACTCTCACAACTTTATGCAGCATGTATGAAGAATTTGAAATTTCCGATTCCAAAATGAATTATGGGGACTACTACTTATAGAGCTTCTGGTGGATCTTCAGAATGGGTGCAATCCCAGGTTTGGATCGATCGTGTCCGTCAGATCGCGCCCTGTGATCAACAGTGCGATCTGATAGGATTTGATGGTCCAGATCACACCCAACTGAAGGAACATACCCCTTAGCATACGCCCCTGCACATTGGATAGTCGTGTCCAACCATGGCGCCCCGTCAGCGAACAAACATGTCCAATCAGCGCCAGCCTGCGCCACTTGGACGACTATACCAAGTTACTGCCACCCTACCACATCACCGAGCCACATGGTGCCTCCTCAGATTGGGTGCAACCCCAGGTTCGGATCGATCGAGTCCATCAGATCACGCCATGTGATCAACAATTGCGGTCTGATGGTCCAGATCATATCCAATGAAGGAACACACCCCTTAGCATACACCCATGCACACTGGACAGTCGTGTCCAGTCACGGTGCCCCGTCAGCGAACAAACATGTCCAATCAGCGCCAGCCTGCCACGTGTCGCCACCTGGATGACTATGCCAAGTCACTGCCACCCTGCTACATCACCAAGCCACTGGACCGAACACTGGTTCAATTTTTCAAAACTATAAGGCTCTTCAAAGCTCCTCGCGACGTTGCGAAGTGCGTCTCTAAAACGCCCAATGCGACAGTGTGCGACGTGCATGGGCCAGGCTCGGACGGTGTCCTATACCGTCCTTGGTGCTATTTGAGCTAGCCAAAGGCTAGTCAAAATTGACTTGGTCCACTAGGATGTACCATAAGAAGCTCCACATGATTATTCCTTATTAGTGGTAAAGTTCTTTATAAACTAGTCAAATATTTAATATGTTTCCTATGTGGGATATGAATTTGCATATTTCCACCCTTTTATATTTCATATATAAAAGACATTTAAAGTGACCAACTTTCATTCATTCATTTCTCATTCACCCGATATTGATTTTGAGAAATTCAAAATGCTAACTCATCTACCCGCGATGTAGATTACATTTATCTCATTTATTTCATACAACCAATAAATGAACCCACTAAAATAATTGGTCAAAATTGGGTAACCCAATATCTTAAAACCAATTTCAACAATAATTTCATTCGCCATGCGTTCTGACTTCTGCAGAACATTTTTCCTTAAATAATTCCAACACAAATCCAACATTCCAACCTTGAGTGTTATTTCGTACATTTTGGGAAAGGTTTTCGAAGGAATATAATTAGAACATATGTGGGGAATAAAAATGAATTTGAATGATTTGTTGCAAGAAAATGATATGGTATATATTGTTAACTGGGCCTTGAGTCATAGCCCAGCCCATTGACCAGTGGAAGAACAGCCTATCATATCTGGGCCACAACCAAACAATCTATTGTGGACTGGGCCTCTTGACAGCAATAAACTGGCTTCTGTAAATCCTCCCAAATCCACATAACCCAAACTCCAGTCTAATTAAATTCAACGGCCAAGATTAAATCCAGCTTTCTGGATTAATTAACAAGGTAAGTATATAATCAGCTTTTTTATACATAAAGAAAGAAGAATTACAGAGAGAGAAGCATCTGGAAGAGGTTATATATATCCATGACCGAGCTCACTTGGCCGCCTCTCCTCCACTTACCCTTATCCGCTTTTAAACCCTAACCCTAGCTCGATATATAGTACTAGTTAGTCTTTTCTCTCGGAAGTGTAACTCATTTTTGGTCTAATCGGTAAGCTTTATCTGAATCCTCTTTTCGTCTACTTTTGGTATGCATCTGTGCCTCGGATGAATGAATTGTTGGTGGATTTATGGCTTCTTCTGTTTTTGGTTTGATTGATTGGAATGTAATCGATTCCGATTGAGATATCTTTTGCTAATTTGTAGACATGGTTGTTGCTATGTGAAATGGAAGGGATGGATGATTTTGTCAGTTTTTATGTTGTTAAGCGTTGACAAATTGCCGATTTAAGTTTTTTTAATTAGGTATTTTGGCTGAGCTGCTCTGTATTGTTGTTATGAGTTTTGACTCGTCTGAGATTGTTGATTGGTTTTTAAGTACTTGTCCTATACGAAATATGTTGTGTTTATTTATTGGCTTATTAATGAAGTCTGTGTTATTCTCCATTTGTCTGCTGTGTTATGAGAGAATCATTTTGGATATTTCTCATAGGATCTTTTTGTATTTAGTATCTGCATCCTGTACTTTCTTGGTTTTATTTGAGACTTCAGTTGACAATGATGCTGATTTTGGTTTTCTGGTGTGAATTGTCTTGGTTTATACGTTTCTTGTTTCTTGTACTAAATTCGTTCGTGTTAGACTGGAAGTCATCCAATTGAGAAAGTAAGGGATGTTTCTTTTCCAGTTACCTAGTGTTTTAAGTATTCTATTCTATTAAATTACTATTTCCCTCAATTTAGCTCCTTATGTATTTGGGGATTGAGATTTGATTGCATACTTAACATTGTTTTGTCGAATCTGTCTTTATCCATATGTGATTATCCAGTATTTTATAATTCTTCGCTGATTTGTTCATTGCATGGATTGTTATTGAACTAAAAATTGTTGTGCTGTAAATTATTGGTCAGATGTACTTGGTGATTTGTGTTTGCATTGTCTAGTGACAATTATTTTCCTCTCGCCATCTCATCACTAAATTTCTTGTTGCCACTTCTAGTCCATGAGTAATTGACGCTGCTTTTGGAAAATGTTAAATTGTAATGAAATATACGCGGTGGCATTGTTCAAAGTTTAAACTATTTCTCCTGTGACAGTAATATTCTATGTGTACTTGCCATATTTTTATACCTTTTAAGATGGTGGTAAATATACTCAAATGTTTGGGTAGTTCTTTTGTTTTATGTGGAAAAAAATATATGTTCCTTTTTAAAACGTAAAGCTTATTGAATTGCACTGACTATGACATGCAATAAATGTAGAAGAATATGATTACAATCTATAAATTATTCGCACTTTTATCCACAGAGCTGCTCGTGATTTCTTCTGCTGTAACCCGCAGAACAATATTCTTGCGCATAGTATGCGTAAAAACTGTCTAGCTTTTGATCCAATTTCTTATTTTTAAGTTTTGCCATGAATTCAGTTTGTCCGCTCTTTTGCTGATTTCCAGGCTGAAGTGTGGCAACAGTGAAGCTTCTTTTATGTCCGAACAAGCCATTCTCTATTTGGGATCAATTGGGTTGCTTGGAGAATATTGTCCCACTTCAAGAAAAAAGAACCCACAAATTCCTGAAAGCATCGACTGCATGCATCTCGGATCATTTCCGGAATACTTTGGGTTTCGTGGTTGCAGAAAAGCGCAACCTGCCATTTTTACCACCGATCAGTTCTTCTGTCCTGAGAAGTCCTTGGATAACGCCATTTTTAGTAAAGACCAGAAGTTTCTCTTTGTGACATTTGAAGCTTTATTCTGAGGCGCGGAACAAAGATGGCTTTACAAAACATAGGTGCCAGCAACAGTGATGATGCCTTTTACAGGTATAAGATGCCCAGGATGATAACCAGGATAGAGGGTCGAGGAAATGGCATCAAAACCAACATTGTCAACATGGTTGACATTGCAAAGGCTTTGGCGAGACCACCTTCATACACTACAAAATATTTCGGTTGTGAACTTGGAGCCCAGTCTAAGTTTGATGAGAAAACTGGAACATCCCTCGTGAATGGAGCTCATGATACTGCCAAACTTGCTGGTCTTCTTGAGAACTTTATTAAGAAGTATGTTCAGTGCTATGGCTGTGGAAACCCTGAAACTGAGATCCTGATCACCAAGAATCAGATGATTCAACTGAAATGTGCTGCTTGTGGTTTCGTTTCTGATGTGGATATGCGGGACAAGCTCACAACATTCATTGTCAAGAACCCTCCCGAGGCAAAGAAAGGATCCAAAGACAAGAAAGCTATGAGGAGAGCTGAGAAGGAACGACTCAAGGAAGGCGAGGCAGCAGATGAAGAGCTGAAAAAGCTGAAGAAAGATGTTAAGAAAAAGGTTTCTCCCAAGGACGTAGTTTCAAAAGCCAGTTCCACCAGAAAGAAAACTGGCAGTTCCGATGAGGAACAAAACTCACCACCTAAACGTCAGGCTGATGTAAAAGTAGAGGATGATGAAGAAGATGATGATATTGAGTGGCAAACCGACACTTCATTGGAGGCAGCTCAAAAACGCATACAAGAGCAGCTCACTTCTGTTACAGCTGACATGGTTATGCTTTCTACCAATGAGAAAGAGAAAAAGCCCAAGGCAACTAATCGGGCAAACGGCAGTCCAAAAGCTGCTTCATCCGAGAACGGGAAGACAACTCACATGAAGCTTGTTGAGGAAGTTAAAGAAAATCTTAAGAAGGGAATTAGTGCCAACCATTTCCAGTCATTTCTACAATCACTTTCAGGATCTGCCCAAGAAGTGATGACTGCCCTGTACGAGGCCATCCTGGATGGTGTCGAGAAAGGCTTTGCGAAGGAGGTTACCAAGAAGAAAAGCTATCTTGCTGCTGCTGTTGCTCAGGATGAGGATTCACAGTTGCTTTTGCTTCGAGCTATTGAAGATTTCTGTAAAAAGCCAAACCCTTCTGCCGTGAAGGAAATAGCACTTGTTTTGAAAGCTCTGTATGATGCTGACGTGCTGGAGGAAGAAAACATTGTGCTGTGGTATCAGGAAGGAGTGGCGGAAGCAACAAGGATTATTCTATCTGGAAGAACGCTAAGCCGTTTGTTGATTGGCTGCAAAGCGCTGAGTCAGAAAGCGAGGAAGAATAAAGTGGTTGAACTTGGTAGAGATTTCGTATACTTGCTTCTACTATGAAGGATCTCCGTGTTTGGTCTGTTTTCCGCTCTTATTTTCCTTCTCATGTGTTCTACATTGTCATGGTTTGTCTTTTTTTGTCATTAGGCAATGTTTTCTTTCTCCTGTGTTCTACGTCGTAATGGTTTGTCTTTTTTGTCATTTGGCCTTAATCGGCGGTGGTGTTTCCGACTTAATGGAATAATCGTGTTTCTAATGATTCTTCTCTGGTTTTATTAGCGGTGGCTGTCTTTGTGTTTATTTTTCTGCCTTGTACCGAGTGTGGTTACAATTTAATTGGGCGGAATGGTAGACGACGTTGTATTAAAGTTACACAGCTAAATAATCCCTTGGATTAAATGTCTTTTTATAGTCTCAGTGTCTGCTTTTTTTCCTTTTTTTGTTCTGCTTAATTGCAAATGAATCTTTTTCGCCGATGTAATTATTTTTCATATTAGTAAGAGATAATTACAAGCCCCCACCAAGTTTGGGGTACTTACAAAAAGATATAGATAAGTTTCAATATAACAAGAATCTCCATGAAGTTTGATAGGGATAACAGTAACATTTCTAAAATGTGAAGGGGAAGGGGGATTTTAAAGTGTTTTTTGATTGTGAAAGGGGAAAATGTAAGAATCAAACTTTAATGGGGGGTTTTCGGAATTTTTTTGTGTGTTTTTCTGTAAATGCTCCAAACCTTGGAGGGTTTTTGTAATGGTCCCTGCTAGTAATGTATGCGGCTCAGACCAATCCTGAACAAGGTAAATAATGATCAAATCTTTAACAAGGCCATTAATTGAATAAAGCAAATAAATCGTTTACATGACTAGCAACTTCTGGTAATAAGAAGTGAAGCAAAAAATTGAAGAGACTAAGCACATTGGCAAACTGAAAACAATCCACAATACAATGTGTGCTTCACTAGGTGTCATTTATGTCTTTCAAGTGTTCATTATATCATTCTCATTCCAACTATGCTCAACTAAAGCTGAAATATTATATGTTTCTTGCTTTTACCTTCTATTTCTCTGGTACTCGATATTTACGACACCTCATTGGCTGGCAGCGCATCCAAACGACCTGTCGAGAAATGTTGGCACACTTCTAGGCGGGTCGGAGAGCCAGGCATTCTGCTCTCTGGCGCCGTGACATATTACCTTCTGAAGTCAGCAACTACAGAACATAATGAATGGTAGTATATGACGAAGAACCAGAAGAACCATGAACTACAATGAGAGAAGCAAAAACATTTAATTGGTCAACATAAAGAACCAGATTTGATTGTGTCAAATATAAAAAGGTAATTGCAATATTTTTACAAATGTGAGGGGAGTGTTTGGAATGTTTTTGCTTAAGAAGGGGTAAGGTATAAGAGAATCAAACCTCACAGGGTTTTGTGTAATTTTCAAAACTCCGTGTCTGTTTTGTAATTAACCCAAACTCCAGGGGTAGTTTTAGAAATTATAGAGGGATAGAAGAATACAATCACAGTAACTATGCGGCAGCATATCAGGCTTCTTGAAGGGGAAATCGCCCAATCTCCCCTGAGATATTACAGACTCGTTAATACCACAACTGTCATTAAACAACATAAACAAGAGGTAGTCTTATGTGAGATCGTCTCATGCATTTATATTCGTGAGACGGATCCAACCCATTTTACAAATTAAACAAATTGGATTCAAATTCAAATGAGTTAGCTAATACGGGTTATTTTATGATCCGTCTCATGAAATTAATCTGTCAGATTGTCTCATATATGTTTTTGTCAATCGACAAATAAGAACCTATTAATCGAGAAAAGATTTAACAGAGCACCTGAAGTTCATTGGAATGCCACCACACTGAAACAAAAGAGGTGGTCTTTGTATAATCTGGCTTGAACTGCTGCAACCTCGGATCAAAATTGAGATTAAGGGAGTGTTTGCAAAAACTTCTGCTTTATAAAGAAGTGATTTATTATAGCAAAAGTAGAAGTAGAAGTAGTTGAGAATCATAAGTTGGTAGTGTTTGAAAATAGAATCAAAAGTTGAGATTAAGAAGTTGAGAGCGTTTGGTGAAGAAGCTGTACAAGTACTTATTTATTTGTATTTGTAAAATTCTAACTAGAAGCAGAAGCAGAATCTAAAGTACATATCTCTCTGCTTTTAGATTATGATTAAATAAAGCAGAATCAGAAGTCGAAGTTGGTACTTCCAAACACTAAAAATGTGCTTTTATTAAGCCAAAAAATGAGAAGCATAAACACCCACAAAGTATAATATTTTTGTGAACACAGAGTCAGAAGGCTAAGGGAGTGTTTGCAAACTCTAAGAGAAGGTGGTTTTAAGCTTCTAGCCTTCTAGGTAGGAAAAACAATTATTCTTTCCCCGTAAAAGCTGAGACTCATTTTTTTTTGTGAGTTTTCAAACACTCCCTAAATAATTAATTGGGACAATAATAACTAGGAGGGACTCTTGTGAGACCGTCTCACGGATCTAGACCCGTTAGACGGAGCCCCATTTAGTAAAACCCGCCAGCCCACACGCTGAAAAATAGGACCCAGCCCGCTGCAGCAAAATAGGACCCAGCCCGCAGCAAAAGCCCATACCCGTTGAACCGTGCCCTAGCAGTCGTCTCCCTCGGCTCGAATCCAATGAAATAGTGTACAGAGAAGAAAAAAACTTAGCTCGTGTTCTCTCCCTCTCTCGACATCAACGAACATAAAACCTCAGCTCCCCTCCCTCGACGTCAACGCACATAAACCTCAGCTCGCATTCTCTTATTGTGTCTCACGGTACGTAAATTTCTTCTTCTTCGATTTACCTTTTGTTGCTAAATATATGTATGAATTTGGGGTTGGTGTTGGTGTTTGTTATTGTATGAAAAAACTTATTATTCTCTAATGATTTTTTCTTTTCCAGCTTCTGTGTTGGTTTTGTTGAAGAACAAAAATGGACAATATAAAAGAGCTTGCCAAAGAAGGTATGATTTCTTCCATTAAGACTAAAAGTATTACTTTTATAGCTAAAAGTATCACTTTTTCAATAAAAAGTATCAGATTTCTAACGAAAAGTATTGCATTTAGATGTTACCGTCATTGACTCTAGTGATGAGGGCGATGAAATCAAAATTGACACATGGGATGCATGTGATGTAATGCTCCAAGAAGCTGAAGGTAATATGTTGCCTATTTTTTGTCACTTCAGTTTTTGAAGTATTGTTTTTCTAGTAAAAAGTATCACTATTTCAATGAAAAATATCACATTTCTAACCAAAAGTATTACGCTTAGATGTTGTCACAATTCTTGGTGCTGCTCGTGAAAATGACGAAATCAGTATTACCACACAGAATGCAAGTAATGCAATGCTCCAAGAAGCTGAAGGTAATGTGCTTCCCATTTTTTATCAATTAAGTTTTTGAAGTATTGTTTTTTTATGAAAAAGTATCACTTTTTCAGTGAAAAGTATCACTTTTTGAATGAAAAGTATTACATTTCTAACCAAAAGTATTACGCTTAGCTGTTGTCACAATTCTTGGCGCTGCTCATGAAAATGATGAAGTCAATATTATCACACAGAATGCAAGTGATACAATGCTCCAAGAAACTGAAGTAATGTGCTTCCCAATTTTTGTCACTTCAGTTTTTCAAGTATTGCTTTTCTAGGAAAAAGTATCACTTTTTCAATGAAAAGTATCACATTTCTAACCAAAAGTATTACATTTAGATGTCATAATTATTGCCTCTAGTGATGAGGGTGATAAAATCAGTAATTCCAATGAGGCTGGAGGTGATAATGAAGATGAAAATGAGTTTGATGTGAGTGGTTGTCTTCTCCATATAACAAGAAAAACAATTAAGGATATGCATCAGTTGTATTGTCGTCATGCTCGTGCTATTGGGTTTAGTGTACGAAAATCGACTACTAGAAAATCTACAGCTCAAACAGGAGTTGTCGTTGAGAAATACTATGTATGTTCTTCTGCTGAATTTAAGCAATCTATAACCGAAAAGAAAAAGGCTAATGTTACAGGCACCGGATGTAAAGCTTCAATGAGAGTAAAGTTAAATGGAGAGGGGCTTTACGAGGTAGTTCAGCATATTATGGAACACAACCATCAACTCACAAGAAGGTAATGAAGCCATCTACATCGTTCTGAGAGAGTCATTACAAATGAAAAAAGCAAAGCTATTGAGGATATGATATCTTGTGGGATGAAAGCCACTCAATCTTACCGTTATATGGTACACGATGCGGGGGGAGAATAATGCCTTGGTCATACTTTGAAAGACCATTTGAATTTTGTTAATAGATTGAAAATGAAAGCAATAGAAGGTGGCGATGCGCATACGTTAATTGATATCTTATATCAACAAGATGTCGAAGAGGAGGATTTCTTTTTAGAGTGAAATTGGATGAATTTGGCAGATTATCTAATGTATTTTAGAGAGATTCTATGATGAAAGAAGACTACAAAATATATGGTGATGTTTTGGTATTTGACACAACTTACCGTACAAATAAGTATAACTTGATTTGTGCGCATTTGTTCGGGTCAACAACCACTGGAAAAATGTCATGTTTGGGTGTGCTTTTTTATCTGATGAAAAATCTGAATCATTTGAGTGCTTTTTCAAGTCTTTACAAAATCAATGGGTGGAAAATGTCCTGTAACTTTGTTCACTGATCAAGACCTAGCAATAAGCACTGCAATCGAAAAGTTAAATACTTTATGACAAAAATCTGATACTTTTGTCTGTGATACTTTTATAGCTAAAAGTGATACTTTTATAGCTAAAAGTGATACTTTTAGTTATAAAAGTGATACTTTAACATGAAAATCAGATACTTTTCCCTCAAAACATATATGCTTAATTTTGTTTTCTTTCTTCTGTGCAGGTTTTTCCTCAAACAAGCCACAGGCTATGTCTGTGGCACCTTTACCAGAATGCTATAAGTCGGTTTGGACGTTTGAAAAAAAATAATTTTTCAAAGAAGCATTCAATACATGTTTGACTGATTTTGTTGATGAAAGAGACTCTGAAACTTGCTGGAATTCTATGATTTCGGAGTATGAATTGCATAATGATTCTTGGTTTCGGCGCATGTATGATTTGAGGAGAAATGGTGTGTTGGGAAATTATTTTGTAGATTTTGATGAATGCCATGTAAAACTTAGAATAGGAAGTTGGCACCCCATTTTTGTTGTAAACTGCATTGTAATAGATAGGGCTGGTCGAGCTGAGTTAAGTTAGCTATGCCTAAACATGCAAGAAGACAATCGGAGACTAGAAGGAAGACTCATTGCAAAGGCAAATGAGTATGGCAAAGAAGAGAAGACGGAACTCGATTGAAGGTGCACAGATGAGATGCGGTGAGTGAAGTATCGATCAAGTCAACTCAAGACAGTCAAGTCTCAAGGTTGAAGTGACATAAGAGTCATCAAATGATTGGAAGTCGACTCGAGTCACCTGGGGATGTTAAGAAAATGCGAAATCAAGTCAAGACAATCGAAAGAGATCCGTTGCACGAAATCAAGAGAATTACTTAAACAAGTAATACCTCCATCTTGCCTTTCTTGAAGTGCTCGGTTCGAGCGTGCAAAAGGAATAAACCAATGGGAAACACTGCACCATGTCGAACTCAAAAAAGTCAAGAATCATTCATACGAGGAAATGGAAATTCCAAGGACTGCAACAAGACAAGCCAACGACCACAAATGACTTTCAAAAATAAGCCTATCTCTTCAACTATGATTTTTGAAAGATCACTATAAAAGGCCGAGGAATAACTCGAGAGAAGGTTACCTGAACCACGAACATCCAAGCAAACATTTGAACTGTAACCTAAAATATTCTCAAATCATTCAAGATCAATCCTCAAGCCTACATTACGAAGGAAATCAATCCAACACTCACCTGTGAAGGAAAGATTACTTCAATCAGTTGAAGAGGAAATTTTTGAAGAATCAAGGGGTCTACATTCCACGGAGGATTGTAGGAAGGTTCAAGGTCGAACCGGTCTCAAGTTATTGGAGGGCTTCGTGATCAAATCCAAGAAGCTTGAAGTGGGGTGGGTCAGTGCAAGGCGGGCGCCTGTGAAGAAGCCGAGTCGCATCGAGAAGCCACTGTGTGACCAAGGCATCTCCGTCGAGTCCCAAAGGATCAAGTCACCGATCAAGACTTGTATCTCGGGTTTGTTAACCACTCTGTACATTGATCAATACTTAGTGGATTCCTCCGGGAGTTGGAGAAGAGAGGAGTAGAAGAATTACCCCATCTTCGAACCTCTATAAAAACTTATCGTGTCATTTACATTTCAAAGACTTTAACTTCGCATCTTATTTTTATATCTCACGATAAATTTGCTATCCAATTGATAATCAATCGAGTGCTAAAACCGAGTATTAAAACAAACCTAACCAAATTCAAGGGTGTTAAGTCTTCCAATGAAAATAAATCACAATCGAGTTAAGTCTTTAGTCAAAACAAATGAGTTACTCTATCAACAAATTGGCTCGAGTCTCCGTTGAGTGACTAACTCTGGCGATTAACTAACTTAGTCATGTCCATCAAGGACACAACTCGTGAAGTATTAACTCTGAATATTTAAAATGACTAAATCAAAAAGTTGGTAAGGTTTATTCAACCCCCCTTCTAAACCTTACACTCACACCCCTTGGGACCTACAAGTGGTATCAGAGCGGTTGGTTCATTGAGCCTTCCGCACTGGTTACTGAACTAGATCTCCAAATTTTTCAAAGCTTGTTTTAGTACTCAATCTTTCAAAACTCTTTTATCCAGAAAAGTTATTATCATGGAAGCAAATTTGACACGCATCCCCATGTTCACAATTGAAGAATTTGATGATTGGAAAATCCGTATGCAGGCTCATCTATCAGCATTACATGATGAGATGTGGATAGTGATAGAGGATGGGCCACTGCAAATTTTGAAGGTGAACACAACTGTAAGGAGAGCTACAGCTGAAGGTGAAGAGGATGTTGCTCCCAGACCAACTATGGTTGAAAAATCAAGAGCTGAATGGACAATGATGACAGGAAAAGATATAACTTGGACAATGTGGCCAAGGACATTCTTTACAAAACCTTGGACAAAGCTATGTTCAACAAAGTCAAATCATGCAAAACGGCTAAAGAAATGCGGGACAAGCTAACATTGATTTGTGAAGGCTCGTGAGCAAATCAAGGAAAATAAACTATCTTGTTGTACAAAAATTTGAAAATTTTAAAATGCTTGCAGGAGAGACCTTGGATCAGCTGGATGCTCGGTTCACAGAAATTACCAACGAGCTACCTGCACTTGGAAAAGAATATACACATAAGGAAATGTGTATGAAAATTCTAAGAAGTCTCCCAGCTGAGTGGGAAATGAAGGTCATGGCACTGAGACATTCCATGGACCTATCCAAGACATCCAACCATGAGCTATTCTCAGATCTCAAAGCCTACGAATTTGAGATGAGAAGAAAAGACTAGGAAGAGACAACTGTGCCCAAAACAACTGCTCTAATTGTTAAGGATGGCAAGAGAGCTGAGGTCAAAGAAGTCATTGACCAAGAGGAGATTGCCCTGATGGTTAAAATATTCAACAAGTTCTTCAATAAGAACTACAAAAGAAGCAAAGGTGAATCCTCCAGAAGACACTCAGCACCCTCAAAGTCTAGGGAAGATAGATCAATCAAGAGAGTAGAGCATCAAAAAGTGGAATATCAAAGGGCTGACAATCCAAGAATGGGAAGAGTTGATCAAAAGGTTGAAAATCTATGCTGGAACTGCAGACAACCAGGTCACTATGCCATTGATTGCCCATATCCTGTAGTCAACAAATACAAGAATGAAGAGGAAAGAAAGGTCTTGAGAGAAAGAAGACAAGAAAAGAAAAAGCAATGTTGGTCGCAGAGATCACTGAGACAAAAAGTCAAAAGACACAACCGATTCGAGAGTAGTGAAGTGACTACTCAAGTGACTCTGAAGAAGAAGCCTTGATCCGTTTAATGGCCAAGGAACAAGACCAACCTGACCAAGAAGATGAGGTACACTCTAATTCATCACTCTCAGATTCTAGTGATAGTGACTGTGACACACACACTTCATCACCCACCGATCTTTATGATTCATTAGGCAAAATGATGAAAGATTTTGAACACATTAAATCCTCACACACACTACTAAATGAGGAAAACAACCTACTCAAATGCCAAAACTCACAACTGACTAAGGAGCTGAGTACCCTAAGTCAAATAGCTGATGAGAATGAAAGTCTAAAGGCTGAAAATGCTAAGCTAATAGCAGAGATAACTGCTATAGAAAAGAGGGAGAATGACCTCAAAAATGTGATTGCCTCATTCACTAAGGCATCTAAATCATTGGATGATCTTATTATGAGCCAAAGAGAATGTGGAGACAAGACAGGCTTAGGATTTAATTCCTCTGTGCTATGTCAAGCTCCAAAAGTGATTTTGGAAAAAGGATCTTCAAGCAATGAAGTATCTCTAAAATCCAAAACTCCAAATGGTGCACACACATTTATTCCAAAGCACAATCACAAGCAAACTGGCCTTGGCTATAAAGGAAAAGGAAAACAACCAGTTGAGTGTGCTGAGAGGACAACTGAGAAGAAATCCAGCCGAGTTCCTCAGCAAACTCCAAACAGGAGATACTCTGTAAAGAAGAAACAGAGCTACCAAAAACCCCAGAAGTTCTATAAAAGAAACACATATGAAGGGAATGATAGAAAGTACCCAAGCTAAGCTGATTGGAATAATGTGAACTATCAGCAAAGACCTATGGAATATAAGCCCAAATGGCAAAGGCCTAGAACTCAGCAAAGGCCATTCCAAAGGTATAAGAGCTTTCATCAGCACACATATGCACCTAGGCACTACACTCAGAGATATCACACTTGCCCAAGAAAGGCAATTGCTAAAACACATACACATGCATACAGACAAAAGAGACAGCTGTATGAACCTAAAACTCCCAAGCGATTTGCTAAAGTTAATTATGATTATGGCACTGATAGCTGACAACCTCTTAGAGTCAAATCATTTGGCTATAGGCTGGTTGGATCATCTTATAATACTAACCCCTCAGGACCCAGGCAAGTATGGGTACCTAAAATTTAATTTCCTTGATTGCAGGTTCAAGGAACAACTGAGTGCCAAAGAACCTGGTACATGGATAGTGGCTGTTCCAGGAACATGACAGGAAACAAGAAAAATCTATCGAAATTCAAGGAAGTCAGAGGTGCAAAAGTCATATTTGGAGGAAATGAAGCTCCAGGAGAAATAAGGGGCACTAGATCCATCAAGAAAAATGGATTAGAAATCTCAGATGTTGCATATGTTGAAGGACTCAACTTCAACTTGCTAAGCATCAGCCAACTTTGTGACAAGGGTTATAAGGTTGGATTCAACATGGGTATATGCCAAATCAAGGACACTGAATCCAATGAAGTTGTGTTGCAAGGATGCAGACAAAAGAACATGTATGTGGTAGATTGGTCAACTGCAACACCAATCACTTGTCTACTAGAAAAGAGCACATCCGAATCAAGTTGGCTGTGGCACAAGAAGCTGAGTCACATGAATTTCAAAACAATTAACAAGCTTGCCAGAAGCAATCTTGTGGAAGGACTTCCAGACTCAGTATACAAGAAGGAGAGTATGTGTGATGCATGTCATAAGGGAAAACAAATCAAATCATCATTCAACGAAAAGACATGTCCATCTTCAACAAGAATATTGCACCTGCTACATATGGATCTATTTGGTCCAGTTGAACCAGCTAGCATAAGTGGGAAGAAATACACCTTGGTGGTAGTAGATGACTACTCAAGATATACATGGACAATATTCATGTGTAAGAAGAAAGAAACTCTGCGAAAACTACCACAACTCGATGAAGAGGATTCAAAATGAGAAAAAGTCAAACCATTATCAAAATAAGATCGATAGAGGAACCGAGTTTGTCAATGGTATAATAACTCACTATTGTATTGAAAATGGTATTGGTCATGAATTATCTTGAAAGAAGGACTCCACATCGAATGGAGTTGCGAGAGAGAAGAATAGAACTATCAAAGAAGCGAAGGACCATGTTAGCCGAAGCGGGGGCTACCTAAAAGATTTTGGGTCAAGCAATAAACACAACATGCTATACTCAAAATAGATGCATGATAAACAGACAGCTGACAAAGACTCCCTATGAGATTTGGACAGGGAGAAAGCCAAATGTTGCATATTTTAGAATATTTGGATGCAAATGCTTCATCCATAACAATGGCAAAGATAATTTAAAGGCTTTTGATGCTAAAGTCGATGAAGGTATCTTTGTGGGATACTCACCGAAAAAACAAAGCCTACAGAGTACTCAACAAGAGGACTATGGTTACGAGAAATCCATTCATGTGGTGTTTGATGAGCCAAATGTAAATGGAGAAGACATTGAAGAGTCACCGATAAGTCAATCAACCAACCATGCGAGAAGAGTCCCTATCTTTCAAGTGAAGTTGGAATTATAAACCCGGATGAAGATGAGATAGCCGAGTCTCAAAAACAAATGGGAAAATCTGCAGCTAAGTGATGATGAGAAAGCTAATCAAAGCAACACAGCTGCAAGACGATCAATCCACTAACTTACTCCAACTTTGATGTAAGATGGTGAGAGACCATCCACCGAACTAGTCATTGGAGATGTAAGAGAAGGTGTCAAAACGAGATCCGAGCTCAACAAGAAGCAATGTTCACATGCTTTATCTCACAAATAGAGCCTAAAGATGTGTCACAAGCATTGGATGACACACATTAGATTCAAGCCATGCAAGAAGAGCTGAATCAGTTTGAAAGAAATAAAGTGTGGGAACTAGTTCAAAGACCTACCCATCAAAATATTATTGGCACTAAATGGATATTCAGAAACAAGATGAAAGAGGAAGGTTCTGTGGTAAGAAACAAAGCAAGATTGGTAGCCAAAGGATATTGCCAAGAAGAAGGGATAGATTTTGATGAAACATTTGCTCTCGTGGCAAGATTGGAAGCCATAAGGATGTTTCTTGCCTATGCGACTCACAAGAACTTTATTGTGTATCAAATGGATGTAAAGAGTGCATTTCTTAATGGTTTACTGGAAGAAGAAGTGTATGTTGAACAACCTCCAGGATTTGAGCATAAGACTCTTGGAGATAAAGTATACAAACTCAAGAAAGCTCTATATGGGTTGAAACAGGCACCTAGAGCATGGTATGATACATTGTCACAATTCTTAACTGGGAACGGATTCACAAAAGGCAAAGTGGATAGAACACTCTTCAGAATTCAAGATAGGAAGAGTATACTGCTTGTTCAAATATATGTGGATGACATCATCTTTGGATCCACAAACAAAGAGTCAGATAAATTTTCAAATCTTATGCAAAGCAAATTCGAAATGAGCATGATGGGAGAGCGACATTCTTCCTTGGACTCCAAGTGAAACAAATGAAGGATGGAACCTTCATAAGTCGGACAAAATACACCGAGATTTAATGAAGAAATTTGGTATGGAAGAGAAGTCTTCGTGAAAATACCAATGAATACATTAGTCAAAATGGATATGGATGCGATGGCAAGCCTCGTAGATCAAACAAGATACTGAGCACTTATTGGATCATTGCTTTATCTCACAACAAGCAGCCGGACATCACCTTTGTCTTTGTAGGTGTATGTGCAAGATTTCAATCTGCTCCAAAAGAAAGCCACATGATCAGCCAAGAGGATCTTGAGATATTTGAAAGGAAGCCAAGAAGTTGGCTTATGGTATCCAAAGGAAAGTGGATTCAAGCTAATTGGTTATTCGGACTCGACTACGCTGGATGTGGAGTTGACAGGAAGAGCACCTCGGCACATGTCAAATGCTTGGAAATAGGCTAATTTCTGGTTTAGCAAAAAGCAAAATTCAATAGCCACCTCCACACCGCGAGAATACATAGTCATTGCAGTAGTCATTTGTGCCCAAGTCTTATGGATGAGATAGCAGCTGAGAGACTATGAAGTTGAAGAAAAGGAAATTCCAATCATGTGTGATAACACAAGTGTAAGTCCAAGCGGCTACGATAATCTAGAGGGGGGGTGAATAGATTATCTCCATCTTTTCGATTTTACCCTCTTTTTCGAATCGAAAGCTCAAAGACAATAATAAAGGTGCGGAAAGTAAACAACACACTTCGATTTATAGAGGTTCAACCCACCTAGGGCCTAATCCTCTACCACCCCAGTATATCCGGGATGGATTTCAAAAAGAAAAAAGATTTATTAATTTACCAAAAATTAATACAACACCAACTTACAACAACACCTTGAAGAGCACCACACTCTTCTTCAACACCACCTTTGAGATTACCACAATCTCTCTTGAAGATTACCACAATCTCCAACGGCACCTTGTGAAGATTACCACAATCTTCAACCTTGAAGAATACCAAATTCTTCAACACCTCAACAAGAAGATTACCACAATCTTCTCACACCTAACACCTAGATCACCCAAGTGTGTTCTTACCACAAGAACACTCACAAGGATATCTTGTGTTGAATGATTACCCAAAAATCCAAGATTACAACTCGATAATGAATTATACAATTGAGTGCAAGTGTAATCAAGAATAGCCTAGACCTCAAAGATGTGAAAGTGATAAGCTAGGCAAATTATAATAAGATTAATAACAATGAAAGACCAAGTGTTTGCTTGAGTATATCTTGTTGTGTTGTGTTGTTCTCTCTTATTGTTGTGCTTCAAATCTTCCTCTATTTATAGGAGATGATTGATACTTGATAGGCTCCTCTTGGAATCTGATATCAACAAAACAATTGCAATTAAAATCAAGATTATAGCTGTTAGAAATCAATTCCACAATTTAAGGAAAATGTGTCTGCTGCACAACAGTTAGAATTTTGCTGTCAAACTTGAGGGCGACCGGTCGCGCACTAATAAGATTGAAAAAGAACGCAGCAAAAATTCAACAGGGTGACCGCCTCGGGGGTCGACCGGTCGCCCTAGGGTGCGACCGGTCGCCCTCCACGGTGACCGGTCACCCTGACCAATTTTTAGGAGTCCGAAGTTTCTGTTTCGCAAAACTTGTTCCCAGGTACCGGTCGCCTCTTTGGTCGACCATTTGGCCGACCTCCCTAAATGACATGTTGTCCGATTTTTGTCGAAAATAAACCTCAAGAAATACTCCAAAAATTCGTAAAAATATTTTAAACCGATCGGGAGTATTTAGGACAACATTAGAAATATAGTTTTGATGAAATAACACATTAACACAAAATCATCAAAAGTGTTGTCCGATATAAACTCCAATAAATACTCCGAAAAATAGTAAAAACATTTTAGACCAATCGGGAGTATTAGGACAACATTTAGAAACATAGTTTCAATGTAAAAACTCATTGACACAAAATCATTAAATGTGTTATCCAATTTTGTCGAAAAAAAACTTGAGGAAATACTCCGGAAATTATTAAAACCATTTTAAATCATTTAGGAGTATTTGGACAACCTTTAAAAGTATTGTTTTGGTATTAAAACAAAATCATCAAAATAATGATAAAACCATTTATCAAACAATCTCCCCCTTTTTGATGATTACAAACCAAAATAATTTTAACGAGGTCGATTTTGAAAACAAAACAATTTTACCGATTAAAAGGAACTATCCGTTGTGAGCGACAAACGCTCCCCCTATCAACAAGCACAACAAAAGTAATATAGAAGCAACTTTAACATAAGCTAAAATCTTAGCTTTTCGATATTGAGCTTAAGTATCAAAAACTTAGAAGCTCTCCCTGTCAAAGAGACATCATTAGAACCGTATATAAGTCGATACTACAACCAATGGACCATGATTCATACATAACCATAATGCACCAAATGGACTAAATATGATCCACAACTTATGGCTATATGAAGCCATAGCTTATAGCTTCTTTTCGTTAAGCTTATCTTAGCTTCTTTGAGCTAAAGAGCTTATAACATGTTTCTCCCCTTTTGGAATCATCAAAAAGAATATTAGCACGATAAATACATCATATATTCATATCAAAGTACGCAACTAAACTGATGTATCGAGCTATTTGAACATTGAAGCTAATAAACCAAATAGGAGGGAAAAGTCGAATCATACGACTTGTAGAAGCTTATGAAAACTCATGAGATTTGCAAAACATGATCTCTATAAAAATATAAGTCATTTGAAAATGAGAGAATCATGTAGTGATGAATTTTTCATTGAAACATTTTATCGAACACTTGGCGGGCGTCAAAAATTGAGAAAGATATATATAGCCCTTGTAAATGAAATCAAGCCAAGTTTTTTTTTTTATAACCAAATGCAATTTAACAAATGTCAATCATCAACAATCAATAAGCTCATCACAAAAATATATGAATTGTATCAAGAAAAATACATATAAGCCACAAACTCAAGGGTTCAACCCAATTGAGCTAAAGAAGTAGAATTCTTACCATTCAATCGGTAAAGACGAGCAATGATGATGATAATCGAGCCTAAAAAGGTACAATATGTGAAATGTATGCAATAAAACAAATTTGAAGTGAAATTTGTGTGCAATTGGCGAAGGGGACGAAGAATGGACAAAATAAGCCAAAATGGCTAAGTCTGGAAACAGAACCATTTTTAACCAAAAAAATCGTTCAGGGCGACCGGTCATGGGCAAGGGCGACCGGTCTACGGCATGGGCGACCGGTCGGCCTTGCCCCAGTCAGCCCACTGTTTGAGTTCTGTCTCAAAATTCGAAGTTTGATCCAAAAATCCAACTTTTCGCCCCTAAGTTTTAAAACGTGCCAAATGCAAACGTAGACCTCATTCAATATACATTATTTCATAATCAAGCTCGAAATGAGGTAAAATACTCGGCAGTTAACGAAAAAATCCGTGAGTTATCCTTGAGACGGAATTAAACACATCTCATTTTTTTAGAAACGCAATCCCTTAGAAAAAATTCCGAATCTCAATATGTTTAGTTCGATTATGACGAACCATATTTTCATAAATTGTAAACACCGAACTTGTTATCCAAAAAAGTAAGAACATTTTAATACTATGGATATACAAGTCATAAGAAGAAGTGCCTTTTGAAAATTTCTTTTAACGGCACTTTAATGAGATTCGTTGGGATAGTTTTTGAAGTCGAGCAAATAGACATAAGGCATATAGAATGTCGAGTCTATTGGAATAATACAAGAAAACATACCTCGAATTTGTTTGTCAATCGATATGTCTTTCTCAACCTTTGTTAATCTCTTCTTGGCATTGATTAACTTGAAGTCCAATGAAGAAATTTGAGCTCCCCCATCATGCTCATCTCAAGTTCCCCTACATCAACTTATAACAATCTCTTGCACAAAATATTCATTAGTAGCACCATAAATATTATCAACATAAATTGGCACAAGTAAACAACTTTGCCCTTTTTCAAAACAAGAAGTGTAGTATCGACTTTACCTTTTGTAAAATCATTTTGCAAAAATAGCTAAGTCTATCAACCGTACAAGGCCTTTTATAAAAATCATTTGTCCTAGAAAAATTTTAAACCCCGGAGGTTGTTTTACATAGACTTCTTCTTGAATAAAACCATTTAGAAAATAGGATTAAACATCCATTTGGTAAAGCTTGAAATTTTCTTAAAACAAGAATGGGCAAGTAAGATGCAAATAGCTACTAAATGTGCTATGAGTGCAAATGTTACATCAAAATCAATTACCTTCTTCTTGAAAATACCTTCGAGCTACTAACCTCGCCTTAGTTCGACCAATGTTGCCTTGGTCATCGAGTTTGTTCCGGAATACCCTTTTTGTCTACTTCATTACTATCATCACATGACATCCAATTGGTCTAAGGTGTTCACAATAGAACATATACATCCAAATATTTTGAGGTAACCAATATTTGGAGTACTTCATTTCTCATCTACACGACTTAACAAACTTATTAACGGCATCGCTTATATAAGCAAGAAAAAAATAGCCCAAGTGTAAAAACATGCCTCAATCATCAATCACAAAATATCTTGCATAAGAGCATAGTAGAAATAGACACTATATATATAGACCATGAAGCAAGAAACACATACTATGCATTTAGAATATCATCAAGAGTCTAATAAATCATGCAAGTTCAAATAAGCTTAAGAAAGCTACAAAAGGTCTCTTTCGAAATTTGAAAATCCGATAGCATATAGTTGAGACCTCATTTAAAAGAAGTATTTGAACAAGAGTTGACAAAGCAAATATGTGCAATCAAATATCAAATAGTGCCTTTCAAAAAGTCTAAAAATCCTCTTAATGGCACTTGTATGAAATACTATGAAAAACAAGCACCTAGGCACATGACAAAACATATATCGAGTCTATAAGAGTAAGACTAACATAAGTAAACGTACCTCGATAGTTTATACCTTTCTTGACAAATAATGACGTAGATGGCCATTTGTAAAAAAATGAAAATCCTACACAATTCGTAAAACAAATCTAGCACAAATCATAATGATAAAAGTGTAGGTTAAGAGATATCACAAGTTAGCTCATGCCATAAAAATCCATAAGAGATGATAAAACACTTTAGTCTACAAAAATGCACAAGAGTTTTAAAATCATCATATAAGGTCTTCTTTTCAAAATATTTTAAAACCACAAATATATATTGAAGACCTTAATTTTAAAATAAATATATGAAAACTCATTTTGCAAATAAGACACAAACAAAAACATGCATAATAGACAAATAAAATGCATATTTAAATGGGGAGATACGGGTTACCAATTACGCCATTTCCATGGGTTGTGCCGTTCCCATTGTTGATGATATCTTCCCCTTGAGAAGTCATTTTGTTGATGATGACTTATTTGATTACTCCATTTCCAAGGTTTGTTACCTTCCCATTGTTGATAGTCTCTTCCTCTTTGAAAATCATCTCGTTGATGATGTCTTTGCCATTTCCAAGGATTGAGTTCTTCCCATTTTTGATTATATCCTCTTCTTGGAAATTGACTTTGATGATGTCTTCTTCTTTGATAAAATGAAATGGTCATTTGATGTCTTCTTGGCGGTATGAATTTTCTTCGATTATTATTTCGCCGGGTACCTAATATGACATTGTTTTGTGGTACCCTCATGTGTTTGGGTCCTTTGGGATTAGCTTTGAGACTTTTAGGTCTCCAACAATAATTAGAGCTATTTCTAGCCCGACAGGAATTAACCGTATGACCCTTTTTACCGCAATAAAAACAAGTAACAATTTTAGGAGCATAATGACCATCATATATAGGAACTTGATTCTTTTTCATATGATTAATAACATTAGGCTTATGATAAAGTCCTTTATCACAATTATGAATATCAACAATATTAGGCATTTTATTGGTACTCAAGTTGAATTTTAATAAATCTTTTTTCATGCAATCAATATTCTCAACAAGAGTACTATTTTCTTTTTCAAGGTTTCTAACCTTATCAATAGTGGTGGTGTGAGCACATGATAGTGATTCATAGGAAGTAAATAAACTGTCCTTATCATTTTTCAAAACATCGAATTCCTTTTTCAAATTTTTGTACTTAACAAGTAAGCTTTGGAATTCATTTTGAAGTTCATCATAATCATTTTGCAAATCACTATAATCATTTTGTATGACAATACCATAGGAAGTAGAGGGTTTAAGACATACCTCGTTTTCTTCTTCGATGCCCATAAAACAATATTCAACTCCTTCATAGTTGGAAGTTGTAGGAGGCTTGTTCCTTAGATTTGAACTTGTATCCCTTTGAGAAGTAGATGCTTTTGTTTGACTCCTTTCATTTGCAAATACTCCATAGATGGCTTTTAATTTTTGCCATACTTCATGAGCCGATCGAATTCCTACAATAAGTTCATATTCCAAATTAGTAAGTGAACAATACAAAATATTTGGAGCTTTACCGTTTAAGGAGATGATTTTCTTCTCTTCATCATTTAGCTCTTTTGAGGCCTTTGAAGGTGTGTGGTGTGTCTTTCATCGGAATGGATTCTCCATTAAAGACGGTGTTCCAAATATCGAACCCGCAACCTTGTAAATAACATTCCATTCTTTCTTTCCAAAAAATAAAATTTTTAGAATCAAATAGTGGTGGCTTGGTGGTGGAGGTGCCGGAAAGTTGAGCTTCGTTTGTAGCTGACGATCGTTCCTCTTCACTCGCGATGTGAAACGAGCTTGCCAAAGAGTTTGACTTTGATACCACTTGTAAGTCCAAGCGGCTACGATATCTAGAGGGGGGTGAATAGATTATCTCCATCTTTTCGATTTTACCCTCTTTTTCGAACCGAAAGCTCAAAGACAATAATAAAGGTGCGGAAAGTAAACAACACACTTCGATTTATAGAGGTTCAACCCACCTAGGGCCTAATCCTCTACCACCCCAGTATATCCGGGATGGATTTCAAAAAGAAAAAAGATTTTATTAATTTACCAAAAATTAATACAACACCAACTTACAACAACACCTTGAAGAGCACCACACTCTTCTTCAACACCACCTTTGAGATTACCACAATCTCTCTTGAAGATTACCACAATCTCCAACGGCACCTTGTGAAGATTACCACAATCTTCAACCTTGAAGAATACCAAATTCTTCAACACCTCAACAAGAAGATTACCACAATCTTCTCACACCTAACACCTAGATCACCCAAGTGTGTTCTTACCACAAGAACACTCACAAGGATATCTTGTGTTGAATGATTACCCAAAAATCCAAGATTACAACTCGATAATGAATTATACAATTGAGTGCAAGTGTAATCAAGAATAGCCTAGACCTCAAAGATGTGAAAGTGATAAGCTAGGCAAATTATAATAAGATTAATAACAATGAAAGACCAAGTGTTTGCTTGAGTATATCTTGTTGTGTTGTGTTGTTCTCTTTATTGTTGTGCTTCAAATCTTCCTCTATTTATAGGAGATGATTGATACTTGATAGGCTCCTCTTGGAATCTGATATCAACAAAACAATTGCAATTAAAATCAAGATTATAGTCTGTTAGAAATCAATTCCACAATTTAAGGAAAATGTGTCTCCGCACAACAGCTTAGAATTTTGTTCATTAAACTTGAGAAGCGACCGTCGCGCACTAATAAGATTGAAAAAGAACGCAGAAAAAATTCAACAGGGGACCGGTCTGAGGGGGTCGACCGGTCGCTTCTAGGGTGCGACCGTCGCCGCTCCCACGCGACCGGTCACCCCGACCAATTTTTAGAGTCCGAAGTTTCTGCTTTCGCAAAACTTGTTCCCTGTGTACCGACGCTCTTTGGTCGACTCGGCCGACCTCCTAAATGACATGTTGTCCAATATTTGTCGAAAATAAACCTCAATAAATACTCCAAAAAATTCGTAAAAATATTTTAAACCGATCGGGAGTATTTAGGAAAACATTAGAAATATAGTTTCGATGAAATAACACATTAACACAAAATCATCAAAAGTGTTGTCCGATATAAACTCCAATAAATACTCCGAAAAATAGTAAAAACATTTTAGACCAATCGGGAGTATTAGGACAACATTTAGAAACATAGTTTCAATGTAAAAACCCATTGACACAAAATCATTAAATGTGTTATCCAATTTTGTCGAAAATAAACTTGAGGAAATACTCCAGAAATTATTAAAACCATTTTAAATCATTTAGGAGTATTTGGACAACCTTTTAAAAGTATTGTTTTGGTATTAAAGCATAATCATCAAAATCATGATAAAACCATTTATCAAACAACAAATGCAATTGCAATCACTCAAAATCCTGTGTTGCACTCAAGAACAAAGAATATCGATGTCAGATATCACTTCATAGGAGATCATGTTGAAAAGAAGGACATCACCTTGGAATATATTTCAACTAATAAGGAGTTGGCTGACATATTCACAAAACCATTATGTGAGTCAAGATTTGAAGAACTTAAGCATGAGTTAGGGTTAATTGAGCTGAGTTGACACTCAGAAGACTCAAAGAAAAGAAATGAAACACGAAAAGAGGAAAAAGAGCTGAACTCTTAAATCAGCTAAGAATGAATCAGACGGAAAGATAGTTGTACCGAGTTAGCTGACAGCTGAGTATTTACATGCGAGGAGAGAAGAGTTAAATCAGCTAAGGGACAAGCTGAGTCATTTATGAGCAAAGTGACAAAAACGCAGTCGTTTTTACTAAGTGGGAATGTTTTTAAGAATGACGTCAATAATTATGACGCAGACAGCAAAAGCTGCACACCAAGCTTATGATTGGATATAAATGTTGCCGAATTAAATACGAGACATTAAATGCAAATCGGCGTGCAAGATCTAAGCCATTGATTTTGATCACATTTCAAAAACCACCCGCATGTCCTTTCATGAACCATACTTAAACCATTTCGTCCGTTTCTCTCAGACTTTACCAAAAAAAAAAAAAAAACTGCTTCTCTCTCTCTCGAAAGCAAAAGCAAAATTTTCTCTCAAAACCCTTTCAATCCTCAGATCATTTTCTAAGTTTTGTTCGGTAAAATACTGAGAAATGGCATCCACTCATGATTTTGTCAAGCTAGGAAAGCTAATCCACACCGAGTCTACTGTGGATTTCGATGGTATGGTGAAACAGGGGTCCGACGACACCCTAGTGAAGAAGATTGCTTTGGAAATCGAAACGCCTGGGTGAAACCGCTTCGACGTTGGAGTTTCCGGCGACCTATGTGGAAGAGGTCGCACGCTTCTACGTGAACGCCGAGGTTCACGATGAGGGCATCAAGTCCTCTCGTTCATGGAAAGGAGTTCATCATTATTGCCAAGGATTTGGCAGAACACTGCTTGTTACCGGCGGAAGGAGTGTCGGAAATTAATGAAGCTGATGTTGACCTGACTGCTGCTTGGAAGGAAGTAGCCAAGTCCGACTATGCTAAAAAAGTAGTCTACACAGCTAATAAGAGGCTGCTGAAGGAGGACTACCACAAATTGCTGAACATCGTTGCCAAATGCATAGATATCAAATTTGGCAGCTTTGACCAGCTGTCCAAAGCAAAGTTGATCGTAATGGCTGCGATCATTGAAGAACAGAAAGTGAAATGGGCTGAGTTTTTCTACAGCAGACTCTGCCAGAATGTTGGGAACAAATCCTTCAAGGAGGATGGAACGTTTGGAGGTTCCCTGGGATAGGTGATTGGCCGAATAATGGAAGTAAAGAAAGTCCTCATCGACATGGAAAGGCATTCCATGTAAACAAGAGGATGTTCCGATCAAACCTCTCTCGGCGCACGAAGAGAGCCTATGCTAAGAGAGTCGATACGAGTGAGGGGGAATCACCGACCACAAGATACAACTGTTCTCTCTCCACCAAAGACGAAGGTCGCCCATGCAACTGCTAAGAAGACTGCGCCTGCGCAAAGAAAAAAAGAAATCGCTCCCGCCGCAACAATTGTGTCTCCCGCCCTCGCAGCCGCAGCCGAGAAGGAATCTCAAATACCTTCTCCGGTCATCAAGAAAAGGAGAACGATAAGCCAAGACGGCCACTCCTTAGAAGAAGACAACAACACTGCCCCCGCCGCCCAGGACTCGAAGAAACCTTATCCGAACCGTAAATCCCTCCGTACAAACAAAAAAGAAGAATTTTCAAGCGCCCGAAGCTTGAAACCGGCCGAGTCCCACTCACCGAGAAGATACCCGAGATCGCTGGAGAAGTAGAGTCTCCGCACATGATCGATGAAACGCCAAGTCTGGGCGAGGCCGATCGCAGAGGCAACTCAAGACCAGCTGAGACAGAACAACCGAGGAACAAGGAATGGCCGAGACAACTAAATCACCTGTTGACAGGGTTGTTTCTCCACCAGAATAGGGCTACGAGGATGTTGAGCAAAAGTTCATACCCTTAATCCCCTGGAAACGAGGGCCAGCAAGAGAATGATGAAGACGATGTAATCATGTACTCTCCATTGTATCCGACATCCAAAATCGCTCATGAGAGTGGAGAAAATGGAAGTTCGAGCCTATCCAGTGCGTGCGCTTTGAAAGACCAGAGTTCATTGTCAAGAAAAAGAACTCTTCAGGTTTCTTGAGGTTGACACAAAGTTTCTGCCGCAAGCCCTTGACGAGGATAATTGTATCAATATACTGCAGATTCAAAAAGAAAAACGAACGGGCTAAAGCAAATGAGACGCAGAGGCACGTGAGAAGGCCAACATCTGCCTCTCACCGCACCACCGATCATACACACCCTCACCTTGACGTCCTATCGAAAAATGATGAGGATCGGACCCTCGTTGTGCCACGAAGAGTTGCAAATGCAAAAAACAATGCAAGAGTCCGTAATCCTACATGAGCAAAGAATGATGGAGGGACCAGGAGAGTCCTCCAAATCACAGCTTGAAAATAGATCCTCCGGGAGTGGTGCAGCTTATTGCCACCGTAGTCGCCGCCACCACTTCCCACTCATTCGAGGAAGGTGTTAAGGAATTGGCAATGAAACGAATAGTGGGAACCCCAAATGAGCCGAAACCCCTAATGAAGGTGTCTTACCACCGCCCCAACGGCTGAATACTCAAATGGGAACAGCCGGAGTCCGGAGACGAGTGACCCCATTCCAAGTCACTCACCGGTGTGCCACCGAGGGGGAAACTCCTCCACCGCAAAGAAGGCCGGAGGATGCCTTTGCAATGACTCCACAATGAATTTAGGAGGCGAAGTGGAGAAGGAACAATCACGTAATCACACAAAGTTGTCACATCGACGAGGCTCGATAGCCAGATGATCGTCTCACCAAAGTGCCAACCGCTTTATAGGCTAATGACGCTGCTGATGCAACGAGGCACAGACGGAATCGCCCGGGAGTTAACACTGGCGATGAAAGTGCAATCCATGGAGTTGAGACTCCAATGGATGGCACTCGAAGACCCCAAGACAAATGACACACGAAAGGGATGTCCAAGGCCTCGCCGCAGCTTGAGACTGCAGAGGTAATGAAGGCCAATGGGAGGTTGAGACTTCCTGGGGTAGAGAAATCGAAGCACGAACATCCCTCCTCGCTATCATTGATCCATCGTAAAAGGAGATAAGTGCTCTTCACGATTCCTAGGATAATCCTGATGTAACCTTTCTCGGGATCGGAAGGAGACGATGAAGCCGAGTCATCCCCTGATCGATCCCAAAGACTCACCAGGATGTTCCAACCACGAGTAAGTCTAACCTCAAGACTACTCGCCAAACATTCAACTTTGATGATGAGCCACCCATGGAAATCTCATCATCGTCCCAATGACGCTCGATAAGGCCGAGGACCAGCCAACTCATTTGGAAAAACCAACAGACCGACGGTCGCTTGAGACAAATGAGGCTCGCCAGTCGGGTCGACTTCACAATGCACCACAATCAAACATAGTTCATCGCGCAGCTCCCCTGCCGCAAAGCAGGTTCGACTCCACAATGGACTTCACGAGCACCAATTATCATTGAACAGATTCCATTGCCCGTGATGATCCTTTCGTAGAATCATTTCCCTTCTCTCCGGAGGTACTGACCTCTCTCAAGAATCGCTAAAGATCGTGAGCGCTTCCACGCACTGATCCTCGTTATTCCATCGACACCATTTTTCCAAATGACTATGACTTTGACGCCGCTTGTCCGTCCGCTTGAAACAGAGGTGACAAATCGGTTAGGGACGTGTTCAAAGCCTTATTTGCCGAGATAGAAAAAATGGAAAGGCACTAGGCCTCACCGGACATGAGGCCGATAACAGGGACGCAAACCTTACTCGCCGATTTGAGAGGCATAATAGTCGAGATCCGTGAGTGGTGGCAACAAAGAAGAAACAATGCGTGTGGAACAAGCTCGATATTTCAGACATTGTTCAACAAGTTGTTAGTCCGGGGCTGAAAATGCCGATGCAAAGACAAAATTGCAAGAGCACATGGAACAAATGCATGAATCTCATACTACGAGATAAAGTTGTTGTGTGAACATAATAAGAACGAGCTCCTGCGTGTGGAAGCGAATATGGATCGAAAATTCAATCTCCTCATGGCCGAGATGAAGTTGGTAGCAAACAATCCAACGCCACCCACTCGAAGTTCGAGGCACGCCTTACTCCGCAGCAGATTCAAGCATAACTCAACTATCGCCAGACTAGACTTCTTGCTTGCTAGCTTGTTTCCAGGGGTTCCTCTCTCTTTGATGATGCCAAAAAGGGGGAAGAGGAATACCTAAAGGCGCCAAGGATCTCGGCGAGAAGGAGGAAACATCTGTGAAGGGAAAGACAACTGAGGAAGTAATAAGAGAGAATAAAGGGAAGTCTGTTGAGGGGAAAGGTTCGAAATATGTGACCTTGATGATTGTTAAAATCCCCCAACAAGGTCTTGTCACAAAATGATATTATCAAAGAAACTCCCAAATGACTCGCCACTCCAACACTCTGTTGTACCAATGGATGAAAAGAGAAAGACAATTGAAGCAGGGATGAAGGAAGTGGAAGGAAGGATGAATGCCCGAGTTATGGATATTCTGAAACAACATGGAGGCATTCCAATAGACAGAGACACCTATGCCATTTCAGATGCCGGAACTGAGCTAAGATCTGTTGATGAATTCAAGACGCTCGCATCTGAAGGTTATTTCGCAAACATGTCCATGGCTCAAGCCTGAGATTTGTACTGGGAAAAAGGTCTCACACTATATGAGGAAGCTGACAGGCAGCAAACCACTGGCAGTCACTCAGCTGGTCACTCAGCTGGGAAAAAGAAGGCCCCGGTACAATACACGCCCAGAGGCAGAGGAAGAAGCAGTGGTGGAGAAAGAGGTTTCAGACCTAGAACTCTGCCCCAAAACATTGAGTACATAGATCCAGGCAAGAAAGGAGGGATCTACTGGGCTGGATTTGACGAAATAGCCAACCTGCAAGTGGCAAAGAACAATGCTGAGTATGTTAAGAGAATTGAAGAAGAAAATAAAAGACAAACTCAGTCAGTGGGAAAAGACAAGAAAAACTAAGAAGAGATGAAGTCATTGGAAGGGCGTATGAAATGAAGAAGGCGGCTGAAGATGAGAAAAAGAGAAAAAGGTCAGAAGATGACAGAGCTGAAGAAGATGAAAGAAGGAGGCAGCGAAGGAGATGAAGTGTTGTTGTCCACCCTTCATGTGTTTTACTATGTAAATACACTTTATGTAAGTCTTCTGTACATTGAATAAAATTATGTAATTTCTATACGTGAGTAGATATAGAACATCATGGTTAGTCTAAGCCCCGTTTAAGCTCTGATACAATTTTTTTAGGCTTAAGCTCTGATACACTCTGTAAACAGCTATGTAAAGAAGAAGAATGTTATGATCAATAAAAGATTGATTCTAAACATACATTCTGTGGTTCTACATTTGTCTATATGTATCTTTGCTGTTAAATAATTGTATGAATGTTTTAAGTTTTGACATCATCAAAAAGGAGGAAATTGTTGGGAAATTATTTTGTAGATTTTGATGAATGCCATGTAAAACTTAGAATAGGAAGTTGGCACCCCATTTTTGTTGTAAACTGCATTGTAATAGATAGGGCTGGTCGAGCTGAGTTAAGTCAGCTATGCCTAAACATGCAAGAAGACAACGGAGACTAGAAGGAAGACTCAAGCAAGGCATTTGGTATGGCAAAGAAGAGAAGATGGGAACTCGATCAAGGTGCAAATGAGATGCAGCTTAGTGAAGTATCACCAAGTCAACTCAAGACATTACCAAGTCTCAAGGTTGAAGTGACAAAGAGTCATCAAATGATTGGAAGTCGACTCAAGTCACCTGGGATGTTAAGAAAATGCAAATCAAGTCAAGACAATCAAAAGAGATCCGTTGCACGTAAATCAAGAGAATTACTTAAACAAGTAATACCTCCATACGCTTTTCTTGAAGTGCTCAGTTCCAGAAGCGTGCAAAAGGAGTAAACCAATGGGAAGCACGCACCATGTCGAACTCAAAAGTCAAGAATCATTCATACGAGGAAATGGAAATTCCAAGGATCGCAACAAGACAAGCCAACGACCACAAGTGACTTTCAAAAATAAGCCTATCTCTTCAACGGGCAAATTTTTGAAAGATCACTATAAAAGGCCGAGGAATAACTCGAGAGAAGGTTACCCAACTACACGAACATTCAAGCAAACATTTGAATCAGAACCTAAAATATTCTCAAATCATTCAAGATCAATCCTCAAGCCTACATTACGAAGGAAATCAATCCAACACTCACCTGTGAAGGAAAGATTACTTCAATCAGTTGAAGAGGAAATTTTTGAAGAATCAAGGAGTCTACATTCCACGGAGGATTGTAGGAAGGTTCAAGGTCGAACCAGCCTCAAGTTATTGGAGGACTTCGTTATCAAATCCAAGAAGCCCGAGCAAGTGGGTCAGAGTAGCAAGGCACCCGCCCGTGAAGAAGCCGAGTCGCACGAGGCCACCGTGTGACCAAGGCATCTCCATCGAGTCCCAAAGGATCAAGTCACCGTGTGATCAAGACTTGTATCCCGGGATCAAACCACTCTAGACATTGATCAATACTTAGTGGATTCCTCAAAGAGTTGGAGAAGAGAGGAGTAGAAGACTTATTGTGTCATTTACATTTCAGCACTTTAATTTATGCATCTTATTTTTATATCCACCGATAAATTTTCTATCCAATTGATAATCAACTGAGTGCTAAAACCGAGTATTAAAACAAACTTAACCAAATTCAAGGGTGTTAAGTTTTCCAAAAAACAAATCACAATCGAGTTAAGTCTTTAGTCAAAACAAAGAGTTACTCTATCAATCACTCGGTGAGTCTGCTGAGTGACAAACTCACTGATTAACTAACTTTGTCAGTCCATCAAGACACAACCGTGAAGTATTAACTCTGAATATTTAAAAGGACTAAATCGAAAAGTTGGTAAGGTTTATTCAACCCCCCCTTCTAAACCTTACACTCACACCCCTTGGGACCTACATGGTGTACTGCATTAAACAAGGATATTTTTTCTACGGGAATATTATCTTCATAAAGGAGTGAAAGTACGAACAACGTAATAGGATTTAATGCGAAGAAAACAACAACTCTGACTGAATTTTATGGAATTTTCCAAGGAACATTAAAGCGTTGGAGGAACAATGAAAAAGAAATGAATTCCAATGCTCAAGATCAATTCCGACGTCTGTACTATCATTGTCTGGAATGTTGAAACATGCTGCTGAGGTATATACATTGACCCTTTTTAAAGAGTTTGAGAGTGAGTTTATTAAAAGTATCTCTCTGAATGCATCATTGTGCGTGTTGAAGAAAACATCATGGTTTATGACATTTCAATGCCAAGTGATGGGGGTTGCTGTCATCGTGTGGTGTATGATTGTTTAAATATGCTCATAAACTATTCTTGTAAGAAATTTGAGGAGTGTGGTTCACTCTGTTGTCATAGCTTAAGAGTATTTCATATGCATTCTATCTCCAAGATTCCTGAGTGTTACATTGTCAAAAGATAGACAAAATTTGTCAAAACAGAGTTGTGGGGGAAGTTTAATAAAATGGTTGAAAGTTCTCACAAACCGAAGGATTGTGTTCCTTGACGACATGAAATGGCACGAAACTATTATAATCTTATTCTAAAATGCCAAGACAATGAGAAGGCGAGAAGAATCATCGAAGATGGCTACAATATAGATTCTTTAACTGTTGATGCGTTGATGAATACACTGAATTCTACGTAACAACATGAGGTTTCTAATTCTTCTAACAGTATACTGGATCCTACACGTTCAGTTACAAAGGGGAGAAGGCAAAGGATCAATGGGCATTTTCAGCAGAAAAACAAGAAGAAGAAAAATAGTGATACAACAAGCTCATATCCATCCAAGAAGTTTGGTTCAAATACTCATAATTATTTTAGTAATTATTTTTTCATAAAACATGAAACTATTCCTACTATTTTAGTATTGAATTGTTCAACTTTTTAGTATTGAATTCTTCAGCTTTTTATTATTGAATTCTTTAGCTTCAGTATGATAAATGATGGTGATACCTTTAACCCAAAAAATGATACTTTTATAACAAAAAGTGATACTTTTAACCCAAAAGATGATACTTTTCCAATGAAAAGCTATACTTTAATGAGATGATACGTTTTTAACAAAAAGTGATACTTTTAACCCAAAAAATGATACTTTTGTAACATAAAGTGATACCTTTAACCCAAAAGGTGATACTCAATGGAAAGTTATACTTTAATGAGATTATACTTTTTTTAACAAAAAGTGATACTTTTAACCCAAAAGGGTGATATTTTTCCAATTGAAAGCTATACATCATGAGATGATACTTTTTTAACAAAAAGTGATACTTTTAACCCAAAAAATGATACTCTTGTAAGAGAAAGTGATACTTTTAACCCAAAAGCTGATACTCAATGGAAATCTATACTTTAATTAGATTATACTTTTAACCCAAAAGGTGATACTTTTCCAATGGAAAGCTATACTTTCATGAGACGATATTTTTTTTTAACAAAAAGTGATACCTTTAACCCAAAAAACGATACTTTAAAAAAAAAAAGCAATCCTCGATTATTTATTAGTTGTTTAGTACACAAACTTATAAATGACGGGGATACTTTTAACACAACAAACGATATTTTTTAACAAAAGGTGATACTTTTAACACAAACAACGATACTTTTTAAAACACAATGATACTCTAATGAGCTCATATTTCTAAAACTGGCAACAAAAAGCTCGAACATTACAAATGTGCTTATTCACAACCACACCAACTTACAAAATGTGGAAACACTTTTCTGTCATCTTCCCAGCAAATCATACAACCAGAAAAGATAGACCAAAATACTATTCAATACTTATCAATGTAACTTGCACCAAACTAATTTATACATGCATAAAAATTAGAAACAATTCTTCTCAACTTGCACCAAACCAAAAATGTTTCATTCTCTACCGAGCCCTATACATACATCAATCAACTTGTTGATTTATAAATTCAATTGCTTCCTTCTCAATTTGCACTCTTAATTCATTCCACCAGCTGAGAACAATCCTTGTGCAATAAGAAGCCCTTAATTTGCGTCGTTCACCAACCTTCAATGAAAACAAGATAAAACTAACGTAAAATAAATATTTTTACGTGCATTAAGAAAATACCTGGAAATTTAATCTAATCTAATTTGCGTCGTTCACCAATCTAGTCTAATTTTATAACCAGCAAAAACATTCATACCTTACGCAAATCTGGTTCTAAGTAAACAAGCCCCTGGAAATTTTCCACGTGGTGCATTAAGAAAACACCACAGTCAATGTTGGTTAGTTTTCTTTGCCATGGAAATTTGACATTCTCAAATACATATTTGCAACATCATCAACCTTAGGTGGTTTTTCCTTCAAGAAAATGCGCATTTCTCTTTCTTTGAAAAAAAAAAAAAAGAGAAATCACAATACTGAGTAATACTGATACTTTTCATATGAAAAGTGATACTTTTCACTTCAAAGTATAACAAATAATGAGTAATACTTTTCAAGTGAAAAGTGATACTTTTCAAGTGAAAAGTGATACTTCTCATATGAAAAGTGATACTTTTCACTTAAAAAGTGATACTTTTCACTTCAAAGTATAACAAATAATGAGTAATACTTTTCAAGTGAAAAGTGATACTTTTCATATGAAAAGTGATACTTTTCACTTCAAAATTGACACTTCTCACTTCAATGTATTACAAATAATAACATGAAAACTGACACCAATAATAACAACAACTAAATAATTTACCACCAATTTTGCTAGACTAATATAGTCAGGAGAAACATCTTCATTATGCACCAAATTATCCAAATATTGCATTTTTCCATCAACAAAGTTGATGACATCACAGATATAATGTTGCATGTAGCAAATTGACACAAAAATCTGCATTTTCAAGAAGAAAATCAGGACAAAAATCTGCATTTTATAAGAAGAAAAGCTAAATTCCAAAGCAAAACATGAAAGATATTCTTACGAAATCTACGGTGCTGAGGTCTCGGCTGTTTCCACTTGAGTTCCAATGATTCCAGCAATCTCTCAAATTTTTACTGTTATCCCGCCCTTTATCTCCAATGAAAAGCTTTTCAAGGTACATCTGTTGCAGAAGTGTGATCTTTTAAGATTAAAATTAATACTTTTAAAGCATAAAATGACACTTTTAAATAAAACTTACAGAATGTTGAGCATGGAAGTAAAAGCAGTTCATTGCTGGTCTTTTGTTAAGCAACATAGCCCATGTGTCTATGATGCTTATGTGGATCATCATTGAATCGTGCAATTTCATGATGCCATCGTTAAATGCCATATAAAAACCCCCAGCATGTGCAAAAGCTTTTGAACTGAAAATTAAAAATAATTAATAAAACAAGGAAATTGATTTGAACTGGAAATTAAAGGTAATTTATAAAAAAATATTTACTTACTCGATAAATTTTTCGTGATTGAAAAAGCGATAATCAACAATATCTTGCTCCTTCCTGCGCAAGAATTTAAGGCTGCTCTTGTTTTTTCATGAAAATGGAATTGAATTCAACCTTTGGATCAATAGGCCATGGTTCGTCCAGTATTCTAGCACCCTCTTCTGCTTCTTCATCCCCCACTTCTTCGCCGACTTCTTCACCAACTTCTTCCCCCACTTGTTTGCCTGAATCTTCCTCTTCTTCACCAGCTTTTTCAGAACTATCCTCCGAATTTGGCATTTGAGCTGCCAAATTCTTCATCAATTTAAAGTTTTCAACATCTTTATCAATCAACTCGTGCACCTTCGACTCTGAGAAGAACTGACTTTTAGAGATTGACGAGTGCAGAGATGAAACTCTATCTTTCTTCTCTTGATTCTCTTGCGTCATCACATTTTTCAATTTTCTGAACTCGTCCATATGGAATTGTGTCACAAGATTAAAATTCTCTTGCACATCAAAAAAGCCTTATGAACATTCTACAAAAATAAGAAGAAATATGTTAATATTTGACATTAAAAGTGATACTTTTCACAGGAAAAGTGATACTTTTCACTTCCAATTATTACAATGATTAGTAATACTTTTCAAGTGAAAAGTGATACTTTTCACATGAAAAGTGATACTCTTCCCTTCAAGTAAAAACTGATACTTTAAATGAACTTACATCCCTAGCCAGCTTCTGCACCTCGTCATCGTCGAGCTCCTTGTTAGTCCAAGTGGCTACGATAATCTAGAGGGGGTGAATAAATTATGCCGATTTTTCGCAATTGGCCCTCTTTTTCGAATGATCAATCAAAGACAAGAATAAACGTGCGAAAATTAAACAACACGCCTCAATTTACAGAGGTTCAACCCACCTAGGGCCTAGTCCTCTACCACCCCAGTATCTCCGGGATGGATTTCAAAAAGAAAAAAGATTTTATTTATTACCATAATTAATACAACATCACCTTACAATACCTATTTAGAGATTACCTCAATCTACCTTGAAGATTACCACAATCTTCAACGGCACCTTGTGAAGATTATCACAATCTTCAACCTTGAAGAACACCAAATTCTTCAACACCTCAAAGAGCACCAAACTCTTCAATAAGAAGATTACCACAATCTTCTTGCACCTAACACCTAGATCACCCAAGTGTGTTTTTTTACCACAAGAACACTCACAATGATATCTTGTGTTGAATGATCAACCCAAAAATTCAAGATTACAACTCGATAATGAATAATACAATTTTGAGTGCAAGTGTAATCAAGAATCAAGCCTAGACCTCAAGATGTGAAAGTGAAATACTTAGGCTATAAATACAACAAGAGTGTTGAATATGAAAGCTTAGAAATTTATAGATTTCTTATTGTGTGTTTGCTTGTGTTGTTCTTCTCTTGTGTCTTCAAATCATCATCTATTTATAAGAGAGTCTTCACAAATATAGGCTTCTCCTTCTTCACATTTGTCCACAAAAAGAAGATCACAAGATGTAGAAATATTGTACAAAAATGATAAAGTAAATCTTGCTGATATGGATGTCTAACGGTATTATTTTGCTGTCAAAAACAACACAGCGCGACCGGTCGCTATATAGGAAATTTCGAACATTAGAAGAAAATAGTGCGATCCAGGTACTAGACGGAGGGGGGTGCGACTGGTCAGAGGGGGGTGCGACCGGTCTCCCTATGCGTCGACCGGTCGGTCCTTGCTTGGACCGGTCACCCTCCCTCATTTTTCATTCCTAGACTTCTCTGTTTCAGTTTTCATACTTTCAGATACCGGTCGACCATTTGCTCGACCAGTCGACCTCCAAATTGAAGTGTTGTCCGATTTTTTGTCAAAAATAAACTTCAAGAAATACTCCAAAAAAATAGTAAAAACATTTTAAATCAATTGGGAGTATTTGGACAACATTTAAAAACATTGTTTTGGTGTAAAAACACATTTAAACAAAATCATCAAAATCTTGATAAAAACATTTATCTAACACTCCTTCCCCTTTGGTAGTTTCAAATTTATATATTCATCATCACTAACTTGAACATCTTCTTGTTCATCCTCTTCGTCTGCATTTTTCCCAACCGCCTTTTTCTCAATCGTGCATTTATTCCTCAAGCAAATAGGGTATGTATCCGTTACCCATTCACCCTGCCCTAGCACAACAATAAAGCTTTCTTGCTTTATTCTTTTCATCAGCTTATCAGGGGTCCAATGAGATATCAACGGTAGTGTGTATGGTTCAGCGTTTCCTGCCATTTCAATCTATGGAAATACAAAAACAATAAAATCAAAACACACCCACTGATGTATTTAGCTCTGGGGTTCCTATTGTATTTGTCCACCCCTATGCACAACGTTTTAAAAACATACGAACACCAGTCATAATCCCCTATTTTCTCCACATCAATGACTGATCTAATCGCATGCAAGTCGACTTTCCGATTCATCCTCGTAGTCAAAAAAGAAGATAAGCAGTAAATTACAAAAAGGCGCTTAAAGTCATCGCCAACATCTACTAAACTACTCTCAACCACATTCTTAGCCTTATACACCAAACATTCCCCGTCCATGTCGTACTTCTCCTTCAACTCACCAATCAACCCAACATACTCTCCCCGATCCAATTTCAGAACATCATTCCCAACTTTCTTGGGCAATAAAAAAAGATCACATATGTCATCTGATGTGACAACAAAACTCGTATCGTCGAACTTCAACATTCGGCTGGTACCATTAAAATTCTTTACCAAATTTTTAACAATACCCATAGGAAATGCTGAATCGATACGAAGACTCAGCAAACCTCCAAATCCTATACTGACAACATCAACCTTTTGTCGATCAGTCAATTTTTTCAAAAACTCACATAAATCTTGAGGTTTACATTGGCTGATGAAGTCTCTGCAACACATAAAGAGTGACACTTTTAACATATAAACTAATACTTTTAACATAGAAATTGATACTTTTCACATGAAAAGTGATACTTCTATATGAAAATTATTTATCAGACACAAATGAACAAATTAATAGTATTAACATGCAAACTAATACTTTTAACAGGAAAAGTGATACTTTTAACACAGAAAGTGGTACTTTTCACATGAAAAGTGATACTTCTATATGAAAGTATTTCTCATAACACAGAAAATATGTTCAAAGTGATAGTTAAGTGATACTTTTAATATAGAAAGTGATACTTTTAACATGAAAAGTGATACTTCTATAGGAAAGTATGTTAAAAGTGATACTCATATGATACTTTTAACAGGAAAAGTGATACTTTTAACATAGAAAGTGATACTTTTCACATGAAAAGTGATACTTCTATATGAAAGTATACTTTTAATACAGAAAGTGATAATTTTAACACATAAAGTGATATTTTTAATACAAAAAGTGATACTTTTAACACATAAAATGATACTTCTATATGAAAGTATGTTAAAAGTGATACTCAGTTATGTGATACTTTTAACAGGAAAAGTGATATTTTAATACAAAAAGTGATACTTTTAACACATAAAATGATACTTCTATATGAAAGTATGTTAAAAGTGATACTCAGTTATGTGATACTTTTAACAGGAAAAGTGATACTTTTAACACGTAAAGTGATACTTCTATATGAAAGTATTTCCATAACACAAAAAATATGTTAAAAGTGATACTCAGTTATGTGATACTTTTAACACAGAAAGTGATACTTTCAACACAAAAAATGATACTTTTCACATGAAAAGTGATACTCCTACTGGATACGTCACCATACAAAGTAGTCATGTTATGTGAACCAATTTTGTTTAGTTTCAGTTCTTTCTTGTGTTAGGGTTGTTATGTTCTCGATTTTGTTTAGGGTTTATGAGTTTTTGATTTCAGCATATGTGGATACGTCACCATACTTTTTTGCAGGTTGTCAAGGAAGCATGGGGGCATCCCACTGGTTGTTTTGGAATGAGGATCTTGCAGCACAAGTTGAATAGGGTCAAGCGCAGACTCAAGATTTGGAATCACCAGACGTTTGGTAATGTTTTTGATCGGGTCCGACTGTCTGATGATGCAGTTTCTGTGGCTCAGGCTGTATATGATAGTGATCCGTCTCTGACTCATCGGGCTGAGCTACATCGTTGTGTGGTTGAGTATGATCTATGTTTGAAAATGGAGGAGGATTTTTGGCGCCAGAAAGCTGCAGTTAAGTGGGCAGTCGAGGGGGAGCGTAACACTAAATTTTTCCATGGATTGGCTAAGCAGAAGCGGTGTCGCGCTAGAATTCACTCGATTGATGATGATGGAGTGGTGATCACACAGGATTCTGAGATTCGGAAGTTGACTATTCAGTTCTTTCAGTCTTTATTGACTTCTGACTTGGAGTATCTAACTCCCCATATCGATGAGCTCTTTCCCCGACTTCCTGATTCCATTGATCTTGATGGACTTTGTGCTATGCCGACGGCTCAGGAGGTTCGCGATGCGGTGTTTGGGATTGATTCGTCTAGTGTTTCGGGGCCTGATGGATTCTCATCGCTGTTCTTTCAACACTGTTGGGATTTTGTCAGACCGGATGTTGAGGATGCGGTGGTTGACTTTTTTTCGGGTAATCTCATGTTGTCCACGTTCACGACTACATCTATAGTTCTCATTCCGAAGGTTCCTCACCCTCGGAAGTGGACTGAGTTTCGGCCGATTAGCCTGTGCAATGTGATGAATAAGATTATCTCTAAGATTATGAATGCACGGTTGGTCTCGATTCTGCCTTTGATTGTGTCGCCGAATCAGAGTGGTTTCACACCCGGTCGTGTCATCTCGGATAACATATTACTCGCGCAGGAGCTTATCCATGATATCAGCTTAGCCACGGAGGCTCCTAATGTGGTGATGAAGCTGGATATGACTAAAGCTTATGATAGGGTGCAATGGGATTTCTTGTATACAACAATGATTCACATGGGCTTCCCCGTCGGTGGATTGATATGGTTGGCGATGTATTGAGCACTAATCGCGGCTTCTCTGTTTCGTTAATGGTATCTCTTCGGATATTTTCTTTCGACTCGGGGATCGGCAGGGGATCCCCTATCTCCCCGCCGCCTTGTTTGTTCTCAAGCGGCGGAGTATTTATCCCGGGGATTGGATTCCATTATTAGACGACACCGGATATGATTTATCGGACGCGACGAGGTTTTTCGGTGACACATCCGCCTATCTTGATGATGTGGTTATCTTCACTAGGGCGTCCTGACGATGGCCTCGTCACACGTTGAGGCACTTTCTCGAGCACTATTCTCGCTACTTTTGGCCACCGTCGGTCGGTGTCCGTAAGAGTAAATTCTTTCCTCGCCCCACGTTACATTGACGGTAGGGAGCACATGGTTCATGAGCCGACAGGCTTTGTTCGCGATGACTTGCCGATGACTTATTTGGGTGTCCCTTTGTTTAAGGGGCGAATGACGAAAGAGCTCTTCCTCCCAAGTGATTCAGAGGATGTTGGATAGAGTTCTTTGGGTGGTCGACGACATCTCTCCTTTGGTGGTAGGCTCGCTCTTATTCGAGCACGCTAATGGCCACCCCGTTGTATATTCTTCAGTCATGTAAATACGCCAAAGACAGCTTCTGCAAAGAGTTGGAGCAGATCATGGCTAGATTCTTCCTGGGGGATCCTATGCGGGATAGATGAAGACTCATTGGATCGGTTGGGATATTATCCGCCATCCTATTGAGGGTGGGTTGGGGTTGCGCCGGCTTTGATATTGCCGACGCCTTTAGTTACAAGTTTTGTGGAGGTTACGCGAGGGCCATTCGTTGTGGGCTCAATTCTTGATCGCAAGCATCGTTACAATGGGCTTCGGTCTCCCTGTAGAGCCTCTCAGAACACATAATCATAGTCATCGCTGGAGGCGCTTGAGGCGGATCGGTATTCGAGCCTAGAAGCGGATTTTCCGGTCTATTGGCAGTGGTAGTCGTGTCGTTTGGGATGATACTTGGTTTGGGCATCGGCCGCTTATGATCATTGTTTGATCAGCCGTTGGGTCATATGACGGTTGAGTGGTTCATTCGCGATGGTATGTGGGATAGAGATAGATTGTATCGTCTTGGTCTCCGGATGTGGGCTTCCCGAGAGTCTCATTGAGGATATATCCGGGGTTTCGATTCTGCTGGGTCCGAGGATATCATGCGTTGGATGTTTACCTCTCATGGTGGGTTCTCTATGTCTTCTCGCTGGGATTCTCTCCGGGGTAGAAATGCTCGAACCTTCAGTATGGTGCCATTTGGAACGATGCTCTTATTCCTACTATCTCTATATTCCTTTGGCGCCTCCTTTGTAATCGTCTTCCCCGGATATCAAGCTTCTCGCACGTGTCACTTCCCTTTGCCTCACGTTCTCGTTGTTGCTTGAATAATCCGCATTCATCTCCTCAGTCGAATCTATCCCTCACCTCTTTTTGATGAATGATATTGTTCACCAGTGTGGAATCACTTTCTTCCTTGGTTTGACACTACACTTCCACACACCACCGATATGATATTGTTCCTTTCATTTTGAGAGAATCGCACACACGGATCACACACGAGGCACTTGATTTCTTGGTTCCCCGCTTGATTTTATGGTTTGTCCGGACGGAAAGGAATTGTGTCAAGCATCGACACCTTCCTTTCTTGGCATCTCACATTATTTGGCAGGTGGAGCGGTATCTCTGGATTCTTGTTTCAAGTCGGCGTCAACCCATCGATTGGTCCGGATGCTTCCCCTCTACCGTGGCTTTTTGCATGGGAGTGCTCCACCACAAAGGTTCTACGTGGTCGAGGATTGTGATTTGGCGAGCCCTTCATCTCTCCTCGCATCAAGCCGAACACGGATGGTTCGTTGATCGGGACACTTTGATTCTTGGTTGAGGGGGATTGATTCGAGATCATTCTAAGCGGACTTATGTTGGCTTTTCATTATTCTCTCCAGGTGGTGTCTAGCTTTCATGCCGAGCTTCTAGCGCTGGAGATAGGATCGCGGCATGCCTGTCTTTTTTCTTGATTTGGAACGAGTTGGACGTAATGGCGGTGGTCACCACGATCACTTCCGGTGGCCTTGGCTCTTGGCGGAGTTCAAGACACCCCGATTCGCATTCGAACATGCCGAGGACCTTGATTCGATTTCCCACATACACAGAGAGGGAAATCGACCAGCAGATCACCTTGCGAGTTGGGAGTTGCGCCGACAAATCACATTGTTGATGAGGGCACGACTTCTCACTACCTCCTAGCGCTCATTTGGATGGACCAGCTGGGATATCCGAGCTTCAGATTTTCATTGATCATTGGTTCTCCTTTTATTTTTAGATATCTCATTATGATAGTCTTTCTAGATATCGTAGTGATATGTTATTTGTTCTTTGATTTTCTCCCGCCTTGACGGGCATGACATTGTATGAAATTTTGATTATTTGATATACAGGTAGGGGATCATGCCTCAATCCCCCACCCCCGAGGTGTTATTTTGCTTAAAAAAAAAACTGAACACCAACACCAACACCAACCCCTGAACACCAACCCTAAATAAAATGAGAACATAAAAACTCTAAAACTGAACAAAAAATGAAAAAAAAAACGTAGAAAAAGGGTAGATACTGCACCCAAAATCCTAAAAAATCGCAAGAAAAACTAAACTAAAAACTGAAGAAAAACGGAAGAAAAAACCATAAAAAACTGAAGAAAAACGGAAGAAAAAACCATAAAAAACTGAAGAAAAATGGAAAAAATAACATGCCAGTTGACAAATTAGGAATCGCGCAAGAAAATCGAGTGGAAATTGGCGAGAAAACGGAGAGAAATCGAGCGGATTTCGAATTTGTGGGGGAGAGATGAAACTAGAGATGTTAAAAGGGCTGCGACTCGTTGGCCCGGACCGTTTAAACCGGAAAAAAAGAGGGTTAGGGCCGAGTTGTTTTGGCCCATTTAAATCATGGACTTTTTGGCCCAGACCGTTTAAACCGAAGCCCGTTGGGGCTAGCCCGAAGGTTAGCCGGGCTAGCCCGTTAGCCCACTATTTTTATTTTTTAAAAAATAAATATAATTCTAATATTTTATATCTACTTTTATTACCTACTATTACTAGTAAATTTATTTTTCAAATTCACATCTCCCTCATCTTTAAGTTTAACTTTATTAAACAAGCTATAAATTCTTGGAAAGCTCCTTTTTTATTTGTTTCATTTATTACTTAATTTAGTTTTCCATTTTTATTCTAAATAAAAAAAATATCACATAGTCTTATTAGATTATTTAAGATATAAATTATATTTCTAAATGGTGCTAAATCTAATTTTATAATTTTGTTAATGGAACATAATTATAAACATGCATGACTTTTTTTAAGATTAACATTAAATGTTAAACTTAAATGTTATATATGATCAAGTTTGAAATTTTAAATTTAAACATATAATTTTTAATTTTTTGACTATAGCCCGATAGTGGCCCGTTTAGCCCGAAGTCCGTCAGGGTTAGGGTTATGTTCCAATATTGCCAACCCATTTAACACCGACCCGTTTAGCCCGAAGACCATTTAGCCCGAAGCCCACTAGGGCCAACCCGTTCAACATCTCTAGATGAAATAGGGGAGAAATATGGAAAGAAAGGGTTTAAGGAAACACAAAAAACTTGGGAGGGAAAATAGTAGAATGGGGCGGGTTCAACAGGTTTGGAGGGGTTCAATGGTCACCGGATTGGGCGGGTAAGTCGATTGGGGTGCGGTCGGTCACCGTCAGGTTTTACTAAATGGTGCTCCGTCTCACGGAACTAGATCCGTGAGACGGTCTCACGCAAGTTTTTGTGAATAACTAGAAACCCCCTGATGTTCGATCTAATTACAAAAAAGAAAAAAATCAGAAATTTTTGAAAATTGCCAAAAAAACCCTTGAAGCTTGATTGCGTCTTATATTTTTTCTCACTTTATAAGCAAAAAAAGTTTCAAAATCCCGTGACATTTATATAAATGTCAAACCTAATCTTGAAACATGTATGAATTTTTTATTTTCGTAATTAGCCCGAATTTTAGGAGGTTTTTTTGTAATTATCCTTAATAAATATGAAATGGAAATCCTATCACTAACCTTCAAGCTCCCACAACACGAACAGGGTGATTCCATGTTTGAGTTTTCATCTTCATCATGGCAAATTTTACACTCTACCAATTTCCTATTTGATGATCCTACATTAACATCCATCCTACAACTGTTTTTGCTCTGGATAGCTGCATAAGCAATCTATCCATCCTCAAAACTATATAGACCCACAATTTTTTTAAAAGGAAAATTTACATGCCTAGGAGAAACAATCTCTTGTACACTGGAGTTTTCTAGGTGTTCAATCTACCTGCAACATCTATATAATATATAAAAACAGAATAGTGCTATTTTTGGTAAAATCCCGCCAAAAACGAGTTTCTATTTTTGGAAATCTTAAAAAATATAAAAAAATAAAGTTGTTATTATTTGTTATATATTTTATTAATTTTCTGTATTGAAAACTGATACAGCATCTGACATTAAGATTATTTCGCCGTCTTTTATCTCGAAGATACCAACACCTGTATTGTTAATGTCGACGTCTACCTTGGAAATGACCATTTATCAATTGGGTTTGGTTTTGTAAATCAACGAAAAATAAAAATGGAGCTCTAGAAATTTGAATGTGTACGATTTCAAAATCAAAGCTTTAATTGTCAGATTTAAATAGCTGACATTCATTAATATCATCTTGAAACTGCATCCAAAACCCTATACATAAAAATTAAAACACTTTTCTAATGTAATATAATAATTGTTGCAATCCATCATTCCAATAATAAAATATAAAAAATAATCTCACATTGATTAAAATGTACCAGGGTATCAGCCATTATAAATAACATGAAGACAAAATCTTTCAAACTCCAAAAGATTAAACACTACTCTGCCATCCACACTATTTACTTTTTTGCATTTTGAAACGAGTCCACACCATTTTTAAATGCACCAAATCTGCAAAAAACTATTACAGACAAAACTAGACCATGGCTACATTGTTAAGTTTGCTTAAAAATCTCAACCCAACAAAAATGTCCATGTCCTGTCATTGAAATTAAGACTCGATTCATATTTACAAAGTGTTCCCGATTTTGGCAACAACTCAAGTCCTTCCACTTTTGAGTGCATTTCATCATAAAAAGGTCTCATTAACTAATTTTTTCAACATGCACCTTCATTTTTATTTCACAAAAAAAAAAAAAAGAGATGTTTTATTTAGATTTTTCTTCTTCCTTGCTTAGTAACTTTTCTATGCTTAAACAAGAAGGATTGAAAGAAATTAGTGGAATAATTTGTGGATGTCGAAACATGCCCGTAATAGGATATCAAATGATTTATTTTGTCAAGTTATCTTCATCTAACACAATATTGAAATACTTTACAATATTTCAAAGTAATTGCATATTAAATTCGACAATGACATTTTTTTGATTATGTATTAAGCAATGTCTATTAACAAAAATCGAGTCGCTTTTGTCTAATGTAAGAGTTTCTATGAAAGTCCTGTTTTTGGTCCATTTAATTGTATATTGATGTGTCTAGAGTTACAAATCCCAAAGATCTTAGAAAGTTGGTCAAATATTGTACTTAAAGATTTCGCTAATAAGTTTTTTAGCATGCTTTTATGATTTATTGTTCTATTCTTTAATTTATCTTTATTTGTCTTTACATCTTAACTATTTAATTTTTTATTTTATTATATATATATATATACTTGTTTTGTAATTTTCCATTACTATATAATCATTTATTTTAATCCATTGTTATTTGGTTTTTCAAGTTAAATAATTTTTTAAATTTCCATTACAATATAATTATTTATTTTTTAATCCACCGTTATTTGGTTTTATAATTAAATAATTTATTAAATTTAATCTATTAAAATAACTAAAATATTAAAATTATCTTTATTTAATATATAATCCGTGCATCGCACGGGTGGACTGCTAGTAAAATTTAAATTCAGAAAAAGAAAAAGGAAAAAAGAAGAAAGGTTTCTAGTAAACACTACAACTGAATACAATAGAATTGGGAATTCACAAAGAGAAATTTATTTGCTTAACCGAGTGGTGAGAGTTGAATCTCAGACCTCTGTACTACTATTCGATTCCTTTTTTTTTTTTATGGAGCATGAATTTGAACCCCTGACCTCCACCCCACAATTGCTTGTGGTGTCCAGGTGGGCTAAGCCACCTGATTACTACTATTTTTTTTTTTTTACTATTATTCGATTCTTATGCAAGTTCACTAAACATATTTTTCTATAATTTTTGAAATAAAACAAAGAGAAATTTATTGCTTAACCGAGTTAATGAGGTAACCGATTTTCGGGTTTTCTCTCGGATTTGACCATGTGGCAACGATGTTTTAGCCACCCGCTTTTACTACACAAACCGGACCTTTTTTGTGTGCCTTCCCAATGATAATATAACTAGTTTAGAGTTCAGACAAAATGATGAATGGGCGTGTTAACAAGAGATCCCATTACATGCGTCACCATTATTCAGTACATACATAATCTTTCCATTGATGAAGTACGGATGGGACAAATCAGAAAAAATTATTCAACAAAAATCAGCTTTTGTAGATCCGAAAATAGAACAGATTTCACAAAAACTTATATGAGACATTCTCATAGATAATCTATGAGACGGATATTATATTTAAATAAAATTTCAACTCGAACTCAAATTCATGAAATGATCCATATTTTTATGTTTCTTAGGATCCGTTTTACGAACTTAATCCATGAGACAGTCTCATACAAGACCAACTCTCACGGATTTTATGTTATTGATACTATTTTGAAATGGGCTCAAGAGTCGACAAAAGATGATATGGTATGGAATTGGCACATTCCCAGTGGACTCATCTAAGTTCCAATTTACTATTTTTTTTTTCTGAAATTTCTCAATAGAAATTAGTTTTTAGATTAGGGAGGGGGGAGTATGGCCCCCTCTAGCTCCGCCATTGTCATAGTTGGGTGGAGCTCTCAGCTCGAGGGCATTTGAAATTACAAATACCCATTGACATGTGTTTATATAATAAATTGTAACCTATTGAGGGGGTAATTTGTAAAATAAACACAAATCTCAAATGGTATTTGTAATTTTAAAAGATAACTCAAGTTTTTTTTTGTAGTTAGGCTAATCTCAGGGTAGCTTCTATAATTATCCTTCTGAACTTTTATTGGCTTAAGCGTCTGCAAGGTTTTATTGGGTATCCCCATTCCCCACACATTTTTGGTTGAAGCTCGATAAATATTCAAACAAGCTTGAACAGAGTCCTATGTTCGACTCTACTCGATCTGCTTTCACCCCAAGGGAGTACTGATGGCATCATCTTCTGCTAGACATAATACAAACAAACCTATATGGCTTTTTTAGATTGAGTGTTTTCGACAGATCAAGCAAAGCTTTGATTAATCTTAATTACTTAACATGTATCATTGTTCAACTGGACTGCATTACAATATATACTAATCATGAAACATAAAATTAAATGAAACAAACAAAACAAAAACTACTGATGCTACAAATGAACTTGGGGCACCTCCAATAATTTCTTGATAATCACTTCTTCAAACAGATTCTACACTCAATAGTCTTTTGCCTTTCAATCAAAAAAATCTCATAAATTTATTCAGATTCACTTACTTTAAGATCATACTGAAGACACATAATACAACATCCTCAGTACGCCTTCTATACAACAACTGATAATATTAAGAAACATGAAACTACGTCGACACACACCTCAATCATACGAAAACAGCATCCGGAAGTAAATTATAACATACAACGCGAGCGAGAAGATAGCGAAAATATGCTGCCAAAACAGAAGCGCCGAGGCTTCACTCACCGCATAGCCCCTCAGCCTTGCAATCGCTCCCAGTAATATAGCACTCGGCGTCGTATACTGCAAAAGAAGCACAAATCGATACATTTGGTCCCCACGGACCAAAAAATTCAATCTATCTGCCAACACAACCACCCCTATCCCGACCAACGGGAGCACCAAAAGCCTCGCGACCATAATCCCAATCGTCGTTCGGATCCCAAGTCTCGATTCGTTAGGACCCTCCGCGAGCATTCCTCCTAGAATAAGCATCACGGAAGGGACCATCGCGCCGGCCAAGATTTCCAAACTATCCGTGATGAACAAAAGAGGCGCTTCATCGCCATACACGACTGATTTGATCGGTGGGACCATACCAACGATAAAAGCCAATAGTATTGCTAACGTTGGCGGTTGAAGAATATGACTTATCGGAGTTTTCTCCGCCACGATCCTTATTCGTTGCACTATACGCGGCTCGGCTAGACACGTGAGCGATTTCGGACTGGCAGGACGTGTAACCGAACTTCCTTCCTCCAACGAATCACATTCCGTGATAGAACTCTGCGATGCGTTCGTAAAAACCCGCGCGATCAACGGCGTCTTACAATGCTCGGTTTCTCTATCCTCCATCCCCGGCCACTCGGCGTCGACGAGAAGCGGCCGGCTCAGGTCGTTCGTCGGGACGTAATCTCGAATCTCGGCTCCGTCTTCGACGATCTCGTAGTACTCCATCGGAGGCTCCATCATGTGATAAACGAGCGTGTAAACGAGAAGAACAGCAACCCACTGAGCGAACGACACGTAGGCCGTCCCGGTTTTCTCACATCCCGAGCCGAACGGGTTGTCAACACTATGACAAACCGATCCAACTATAGCAAGATGGAGATTGCCGGTGTTTCCAAATGCTGTCATTATGATGGTGAACCGGATGTATTCCGGTGGTGGCTTGCATATTTTAGCCACTAAAAAACCCAACACAACACCAATCAGAGTACTGAGGATCACATTAACAGGTATGAACCACCACAGGATAAAATTCTTGAGGGTTATGGTTTCACCAAGATGTATGAAGATTAAACAAGGTAAGAATAAGGCAAAAACAAGCTTGCTTAGAAGCTTGAAAGTGGTTTTTGGGATAAATTGAGTTTTTGGGTGGGCAAGAATTAAGCCTATAAGTGTTAAGGATATGAGTTTCAGTAAAGGGAGAACAGAGTATATAAGATCTTCCCTTGTGGAATGTGGCTTTGTCTGAAAAACTGACTCCATTTTTCAGACAAGCAAAAACTACTGAGAAACCCTCAGCCAATATGTCCTGAAATCCTGGGAAATTTTCAAATTGGTAATCAAGGTTAGATTTTGAAATGGGTTTCAAGAATTTTTGTAATCTAAAGCTAGGAGAATGACATAATAATGGTAAGATTGTAAACTAGGACAGCAGCATAAAACGTCATGTAAAAATCACATTTTGCAGAAAAGTCATATATAACTATATAAACATCTCAATTTTGATGCTGCAAAGTGCACTCTTTTGCAAAACAACAGTCATGTAACTATATGAAAATTTTTAATTTTGGTCCTAATTTCACCGGAAATCTGGAACTAGATCTGCCGCTCACGTGATTGAAACTAAACTTGAGAGTTTCATATAGTTACATAACTAATTTGTAAACCGTCCATTTTGAATGACCAAAATCGAAAGTTTTTTCATAATTACTCGACTTTTTTGCATACCTTTTGCTACGGCCCAATAATTACTGGACCAATTTTGCAATTTTGCCGATAATACTCAAGTGGGCAGAAAAAGGCAATTACAGGTAAAGTTCTAGCAGAAACTAATTCTAGGCAGTGACAAGCAGAATTCAATAAATCCTACCATTACCCAAATTTAAAATATGGCATACAAATGGCTACGTTACAAAATAAAAATGGAAGCATAAAACACTGAGGGTAGTTACAAACACTACCCCTAAGGTTTGGGTTAATTGCAAAAAAACCCACAGATTTTTTAAAATTACAAAAAAAACCATGTTTGATTCTATTACACTTTACCCTTTATAAGCATAAAACACTGAGGGTAGTTACAAACACTACCCCTAAGGTTTGGGCTAATTTCAAAAAAACCCCACAGATTTTTTAAAATTACAAAAAAACCCAGGTTTGATTCTATATTATACTTTACCCCTTTTATAAGGAAAAATATTTCAAACACATCCTCCTTACATTTCTAAAAATATTGCAACTACCCCCTTACTTTTCACACATATGACATAACCGAACCTTAAAAAGACCTTTTGTAATTTTCAAACATATTTGGGTCCTTTTTGTAATTAATCCAAACCTCAGGGGTAGTTTTTGTAATCATCCCGGACATTGAGGGGGAAAACAGAGCATAAACTACAGCAGAGTTTCTTGAACTGAAGCGAAATAACAATAAGCAAACTTATTTAATCCTTACACAAAAAGCACGCAAAAATTGAAAAATTAAATAAGTATATCATAGCCAAGAAACAGAAAAAATAATAACAAACCACAGAAATTGACTTACAAACTCTTGCAGTGACAAAAAAAAGCTGATTGCAGGTGGAAGAAAGTTAAAAGCTCAGGTCGACAATGGCGTAAACATATATTTTATGAATCTATATTGAGATTTTTGACACTTGGGAGTATAATTTGGTTTGTTCAGAGTTTGGATAAAATAATGTTTCTTTTCATTATTGAGTTATTTTTGTATAAATATAAATAGATTCTTTGTTATTGAGTTTGGAGGGTGGGTCAATGATTGGTGTTACGTGAAATTCCGTGTTTAATGGTGGTTGTGAGTCATGTTACTTATACAACCCCCGAAATGTCGATGACATTTTATATTCTAAAATTGTGTTTCATTTTATATTTTACCGTAAGAATATTGACATGCGTACAACTCTTATCATATTAGTTTTTTTAGTATAAATCGAACATAAATTGTCGCGTTTTAATATGGTAAAATATTATACTCTTATAAACATCTGTATACAAAATGCAATACAATTTTGAAATAAAAGATCAGCCCCAAAATTTGGCGAAAAAACTTAATCAGACATTCAACTGTAGTAATTACTTTCGGATTCGCAATAATTGTCAGGCCTTAAATTTAATTTATTACTACATTATTGTTCGGGGATATTTTAATAATAATTCAATAAAATTTTATTTATACAGTTTGTAACTTCATGTTGCCACAAAACAATTTTAATCAAATTTAATCGTATTACTTTATTAAATATTATAATATTAAAACAACAAATTCTGTTTTAGAATAATAGAGTCCTATGACATCACAACACAAATGCAAAAAGCAATAGGTTGAAGTTTTGAACAACAAATTTTATTTTCAATTGAATTTTGTAAGTGTTCATAACCTAACGGACATGTGGCTAGCAATATCATGTGACCTTTGTCAGACAAGATCAAAATCAGAAAAGACTTGAATGATATTCAATTGGGTAGCATCGAACAAACCATTAAATTGAACCTATATGTAAAAATCAATAAAATCGACAAAATAACATATTAGCTACTTCAACCATGTAAACGAAATCAAAAATTTCTAGAGAGAATGACAAGAAAATGCTTTGCTCTCGAGTTTAATGTTTACATATACAAGTAAACGAATAAATAGAAGTGACGTGGTCAAAAATAGTTGTAGGTTGCATTCGAATGGAAAAATTTAGATTCGGGGAAAAACATTCCAAATGAATCTAATGGATGGATTTGAAATATAACACAATGACTTGGAAAATAATTCAAAATAGAAAGCCTAATAATTTGTAACCCATCGTGTCCCAACACTCAATAAATTTGCTATTACTAATTTGAAATCTTTAACTTTAAATATATACATCCAAATAAAATTATACGAATTAATTATTTTTTTGACAAGTAAAACCATAGGAATTGGGTGTACATGATTTGATCCGAAATAAGGAAACTAAGAACCTGTAAAATATAATGGAATAAAATGTTTTTTAAGAGCTATGATTAGTGAATCCCAGGGTGGTCCTAAGGCCATCTCCAACCCAGAATTCTATTTTAGTTCAGTTTTTGCACTACAATAGTGTAATTTCTGCACTAAACTTAAAATCATCTCCAACCAATCTATTTCAAATTTTGCACTAAAAAAAATATTTCTTGAATATTCTTTATTATTTCAATACAAAAGTTATTTTATTAAAACCAACTATTTTTAAAATAGTATTATAAATTCATATTTTGTAATTAAAGAATATATTTCATTAATTCAATTTATTATTTAAATTAAAATTGAGTAATGATAATATTTTATAAATTCAATTTACTATTCAAATTTAAATTTAATAATATTAATATTTTTTATTAGTAATAAATCATACATACAAATTATAATCTACTTAAATGTATATAACTCTTCAAAAAATACATATTATAACATATTCTAATATAACAAAATTAACGAAAAAAAATAAAAATAAAGATAGCGCTTCGCTACAGTGCTGCACTAGAAATGACGCATCACTGTTCATCCATTCATTTTAGTGCATAAAATAGCGCACGATTAGAGCTGAAATTTTGCTCCATTTTAGCATTTGGCGCAAGATTATCTTCTGATTGGAGATGGCCTGATGATGTCTAAGGGGTTGCAATTGCAATTTTGAAGTCTCAGGTTCGACTCCTGACTAATTTGGAGTGTTGGGGTTTTGAGTTTGTTCCTCCTCCCCCCAGAGATTAGGACCATTCATGGGAAGGATGTATGTCCCATAGCCCGAAATAAGTGTGGGGTATGTGCCATCAGCTGATGTGGGGATACTCTGGGTCGAGAAAAAAAAAACATGATTAGTGGAGCCCTATTGATGTTCAATTTTCGAAAAAAACAATTTATGAGAGTGGATATCACTTTATTTGTATTAAAAAAATGAAATTATTACACATGGTAACTATCATATCTCTTCATAAAAATATATCTTCCTCTTCATGGAGTGACACACATAATTTACGTCAAATTTATATGAATTATTCAATATATAAATATATTTGGTTATTCCCCTAAAAAGTCAGATCTTTCCTAACTTGATGTTTTAAAGAATTAGATAACATCATCCGATAAACTTATGGATTCGCACCGCAAAACTCTAATTCACGTTTTAGTAAATATTCTTTTACAACAACAACAAACTAAGCCTTTAATCCCACTACGTGGGGCCTGGCTATACGGATCATATCGCGCCATCGTTTACGTTCTCATAAGCCATATTTTCGTTTATTTCTAGGTATAACATGTCATGTTTAATAGCTTCTTTCCAAGTCTTTTAGCCTACCTCTTCCTCTTTTGATTTGTGTGAGTGATTCTCTACCTTCTAAACGCCGCACAGGTGCATCTAAAGGTCTCCTATAAACATGTCCAAACCATCTTAATCGTGTTTCTCTAATTTTCGCGTCTATTGGTGCTACTCCCACTTTGTTTCTAATGTGTTCATTTCTTATTCTATCTAATCTAGTGTGTCCGCACATCCATCTTAGCATTCTCATCTCTCGCTACCCTCATTTTTTGTTCGTGTTCATATTTAGTCGCCCAACATTCTCGCTCCATAAAGCATTGCAAGGGCCTTATGGCCGTTTTATAAAATTTTCCTTTCAATTTTAATGGTATTTTACGGTCACAAAGGATAGAAGATGCACTCCTCCATTTATTCCAACCCGCCCGGATCCTATGTGTGACATCTTTATTGATTTCTCCGTTCTCTTCAATTATAGATCCTAAGTATTTAAAACTCTTTGTTATACTCACTTCATGTCCATCAATTTTAACTTTCGCCTCATTGTTCCCGTTGTTTTTACTAAAGTGGCATTCCATGTATTCTGCTTTTTAGCCCTACTTATAGTAAAACCTTTTGATTCGAGTGCTTCTCTCCAAACTTCCAATTTTGCATTTACTCCTTCCCTTGTTTCATCAATTAAAACTATATAGTCCGCAAATAACATACATTCAGGGATGGATTTTTGTAAGTGTTTAGTGATTTCATCAATTATTAGGATAAAAAGGTACGGCTTAGAGCGGATCCCCGATGCAAACCTATAGTGTTTGGGAATTCACTAGATATTCCCTGTTGGTGTCCTAATGCATGTTGTTATACCATCATACATATCTTTTATGGCATCTATGTAGGCTATTTTTATTCCTCTTTTTCCAATACGCGCCACATTATATCACGGTTGACTCTATCGTATGCCTTTTCAAGATCAATGAAAATCATATGTAAATCTTGTTTTCTCTCATTATATTGTTCACATAATCGCCTAATTAAGTGTATAGCTTCAATTGTGGATCTTCCCGGCATGAAGCCAAATTGATTATCTAATATACTAGTTTCATTTCTTATTCTTGCTTCTATAACTCTTTTCCCATAGTTTCATTGTATGACTTATTAATTTAATTCCCCCGTAATTTGCACAATTTTGTATATCCCCTTTGTTTTTATATATAGGTATCAATATACTTTTTCTCCATTCATCGACATTTTTTTAGTTTTTAGAATAACATTAAATAATTTAGTAAGCCATGCAATTCCAACTCCACCTAAACATTTCCACGCTTCAATTGGTATATCATCTAGGTCAATCTTTGCTTGTTTTCATTTTGTTTAGTGCTTTTTTCTTTCATGAAGTTGAATTCTACGATAAAAGGTACGGTTTCTATTCATTCAGATTGGCTTAGTTCCCTAATGTGACTTCATTCCTCTTCGGTTCATTAAAAAGATTATTGAAATACCTCTTCCATCGATCTTTTATGTCCTCGTCTTTCACTAAAATGTTTTCATTTTCATCTTTTATGCATTTAATTTGGTTAGATCTCTTGTTTGTTTTTCTCTAAATTTTGCTATTTTATATATATCTTTCTCTCCTTCTTTAGTATCTAGTTTCTTATAGAAATCTTCATATGCCTTGGTTTTTGCTTCATATATTGCTCTCCTTTACTTCTTTTTTGGCGTCTTTATATCTTTTAAGGTTTTCTTCGCTTTTACAGAATACAATACTTTATAACTAGTTCGCTTTTCCTTTACCTTTTCTTGGATTTCTTGATTCCACCACCATGACTCTTTATTCCATTTATTACCATTTGACACCCCTAATGTTTCTTTTGCGATCTTTTTCATTTGAGTAGTTACATAGTTCCATGTTTCATCGGCTTTGTCTTCCACTTTCCAATCAATGGTTTCTACTAGAGATTTGACAAAACTATCTCTTTTTCTATATTCTTTAAGTTCCACCACTTAATTCCTGTGATGTTAATTTTCTTTCTTTTAAGTGTATGTTAATAAGTTTGATATCCAAAACTAGTAGTCTATGTTGGGTGGTGAGGCTTTCTCCAGGTATTACTTTGCAATTTTTGCATATTTTTCTATCGTTTTTTCCTGGTTAGAAAGAGTCAATTTGTGATTTGTTAGGACCACTTTTAAATGTGATTAAATGTTCGTCTCTCTTTTTAAAGCCAGGTATTACCTATAATAAAATCATAAGCAATCGCAAAGTCTGGATGGTTCTACCCTCATTGTTACGCGAGCTAAAGCCATATCCTCCATGGACCTTTCATAATCTTCATTATCCTTCCCAACATGTCCATTTAAGTCTCCACCTATGATGACTTTTTCATTTTGAGGATTGATTGCATTAGAGTTTCTAAATCTTCCCAAAATTCAAATTTTTAGTAGCAAAGATCATCTAATCCTACTTGAGGTGCATATACACTAACAATATTTATAAGTTCACATTACCTACTACAATTTTAAGGGATATGATTCTATCTCCTTTCTAGTTACTCCTACTACTTGATCTATGAAGAGAGGATCTACAATGATACCCACCCCATTCCTAGTTCTATCCTTTCCACTATACCAAAGCTTATAACCCGTAGTATCTAAATTGTCTTAGCCTTCTCGCCACCCATTTAGTCTCTTGATACACATAATATCTATGTTTCGTCTTTTCATAATATCTACGAGCTCTATAGTTTTACTCACAAAGTACCTATGTTCCAACCGCCAATTCTATACTTTCTAATTTTCTTATTATCATTTGTGTTCCTCTTATTAGTGTGTGAGGGTGCTTGTGTATTTTTCACTACACCCAAGCCCTTATGGAGGTGTAGCGGTCCTTGCCAAGACACCGCAGATCGGACCACTGCGCGCACTCCTTACGGGGAGCATCCTAGCCTTATCACGATGTCTTATATGATCCATACCATATGAAATGACAAGAGTTTACGCCTACTGTCGACTAACGCAACCCTCCTCCTTTATCTCGGGTTTGGGACGCAACATATAGACGGGTTGCCCCTCTGCCTATATGCAAAGGAGTTACGGAGTAAATATTCTTTTAAAAGAAAAAAACATATTTGATGTCGATTGGCTTACTCGGCGACAAAGATGTTGATTGCAGATGGACGGTGGTAGAAGGAGAGTTAAGGTAAGATCAAAAATGGTACAATAGCATAAATACAAAACGAGAACTTTCTTGGAAATGTTGGCGCTTGGGATTTTTTTTTTCTTTTTTTTTAATTTTTCTTAACAAGAAAAGATATAATATATAATATATATGTATAAAACCCTCAATCCTAAAAAAAACTTTGATAGAAAATTTCATAGAGAAATTTGTGATAAATCGGATTCATGATATCCTTCTTTCAGATACTAATTACCAAAATTTGAAGAGGAAAAAAATAGATTAGATATGCTGAAGTATCATAATGACAAAGTAAAAACGAGAATATAATACTTCATCTATTTAAAAAATAAAAAGGATTATGTTATTATATACATGTGCTGACGAAGCCGCATATATTTGGAGCTCGTTATTCATGAACTGAACTAATTTTTAGACTATTAACTCTCCAATTATTATTTGGCTAATGTATATTCAAATTGCCATTTAATAAACAAGTGTTTCGTTTTGAATTTTCAGTTGAAAATGATGGAAGTGGAATAATCATCTAAAATAGTCCTCAGCCATTTAATGCAAGGGACGCTTACATCATAAATAAGAAATAATGAATACATAAAATAATTCACTTGCTATTTCTTAATCATGAGTGTGTGATGTCCAAGTTCAACCCATCTAATTAGAGGCCACCTACAGTCCAGAAAATGTTTAGCTTAAGTATTAAGAAGGATAAAAACAGTTAACCCCCAAACTATTGAGATTTTTACACTTAGTCATATGAACTTTGAAACGTTACACTTTACCACCTCAACTTTACAAAATTTTACACTTTGTCTTAAATTCCAGATTTACCCCTAGCTTAATGAAAGTTGGTTTTCAATTTACCCTTTAAACTTTAAAGTTGTTGCACTTTACCACCTAGGCTATAAATTTTATTGTATTTTCTACATTTACTCCTCAAGGTCTTGCGATCCTCAACAATGGTATCAGAGCCTGGTTTATTAAGAACTTTTAGTTACATTTACTATATTTATGTAATTAACAATTGGTGAGGAGAATTTCTCCGAAAATATGGATCTGTACAATTGTCCAAGATGTACTTACAGGACATATCGTCAAATTTTGACGATGTATGCACAAGAACACCAAGACAAGATAGCATATTGGAACAACCAATATGTTGAAAAGGAACTTGCAGGAGCCAATAGGGAAACCTTGAGATACTGTGAGAGATAAGAAACATATTATATGAGTTTCTTTACAGTAAACCAGATATTATATGTCGATCTGATGAATCGTCAGGAAGCAGTTCATGAAAATGCCCATCAAAATTATGATTCCCGATGGTGTACCAGAATGGAATGAGATACTTCCAGATACATCTAAGATCTCAAAAGATCTTAGAGAGATCCAGAAGACGATGCAGAATTATGGCAACCGCCATATTCATCTACCAACACAAGTTCATCAGATCCAAAAACAAATGGAGACGATGTTGAAATATCAAAAGGAGACTTTTGAAATCCTTCAAGATATTCAGAAACGAGTCAAGAATCTGGAGGACAGACCAAGTTCATCCTGAGGAAAGAAACGTATTGATTTCGGAACAGTACCCTATTTACACCAAAAAGGGAAACCAACCGAAGATATACGAAAAATGACAGATGATGAAAAGCTTATTGCTATCATCAAGGAAAAATCCGTCACAAACTAAAGGTGATGGATATGGAGAAGATAAATCTTAAAGATCTACATGACATTGCAGAATCATTCGCAGGATTAGGAATTGTAGATTTAAAGATGAACGCAGGAGATGGATCAGCTTTGGTTACTCTTGACCAATATGGAAGACCACCTCCACCACCACCAGCAAATCCCAACGTTGAAGAAAGTTCGGGCTCAAATCCTAGATACCAGGATGAAAGAATGCCTCACGGCGGAGATTTTACTACAAGGAGAGATCCTATTATAGGGACTCGACAACCTTCCAAAAGGCCAAATTTATATAATACGCCTTATGGATGATCGCAGCTAGATCTCATACATCCATATGGATTAATGCTAAATTTGGATATCCCAGATTTTGAAAATCGAGAAGTCCTTATTGATGAATGGGCAACAGTTATGAGGATTGTAGCAGGTACCCTCGATCTTACAAAGAAAGGATTCATCTTACTCCTTGAGATGAGTTTTGAAGGATCTGTAATGATTGCATGGGATATGATCGAAGCTAATATGAAAAGCACGATCACAACTGGAGAATCATTGAGAGGAATTGTCGATAATATGGCCAAATTATTCAAAATTCATTTTATCGGCACAAGCTATTTTAAGGGACTAGAAGAAAAAAAAAAGAAAACGATACAAACAAGCCCTCTACTGCCTCCAGTTACATGATATCTGTCACATTGACGAATATATCAAGTTGTTTACCGAGTACCAATGGAAGTCCAAAGTGGGAGATAAAGAAACTTCGCAACTATTCTTTGCGAAGATTCCGAGCCCCTGGAGAGAAATGCTTATCAGGGAATACAATAGTGCATCAGATTTGGATACGGTGGCCAGAAGAATGTCATTCCTGAAGGTCAAGCTATCTGAATGGTGCCACCAGGCAGCACTATACATGAATTATAAGAGATTACGAGGAATTAACAAAACAGATCCTCTATGTTGCATAGACGATGATATCCCAACAGTGGTGGGAGGTCAACCACGGCGGCATAAGAAGAAGAAGGAGAGAAGCCATACATAAAGTTGTGAAAGTAGCAGCAAAAGGAGTAGGTCTTCATGGAGAGCTAGAAGATTTTGGTCAAAACAAAAGGCCCGAAGTTACAAATCAGGGCAAAGACCAGCACCAAGCAGGAGTAGAGCCTCTTCATCAGGTTCTAACCAGGGAAGTACCAAAGTGTAACCTCTGGGACGAAGAACTTTCAGACGAGCTCACACTGGGCCAATGAAAGTTTTAAAGACTGCAATTGCTGGACATGCGGAGCAAGAGGGCATATCTCAACAGATTGCCCAGAGAATCAGAAACGAGGAGTCAGACAGCTCGAAGCTACACCAGAATTCGAAGAAGCTGTCTATTATCAAGATTTGATCTAGGTGTATCAATTTGAGGATCTACCTTCAGATGAAAGCATCTACGAAGAAGAGATTTATTCTGACGATGTAACTGAATCCAAGTGCAGGTGATGCATCCCCCGAGGGTGTACAAACTGTAACGAATGTTGAAGCTCCGGTGTCACAACCCGAGTCTTCAAGTCAACCCAGCACCTCTGGGGTAAAATAGGGAGAGTTGTATCTTAGGCCACAGACAGACAAATCTAAGGTTCAAACTGACGAGATTAAAATTTCTCCAATGCAGGTATATCAACGACAATAGGAGAAATTGGTCACAAGAAGAGGTATTAACCCAGAAAAGACAATGGTTGATATTTCAGGCAAGTATCCCAGAGTTTGGATGAAACCAGGAAGTCATCCAAATAAAGTACAAGAATGGTATACTTTTGGAGCCTTAGCTTCAATATATACTGTGTCACCCGGATTCCCAGAAATTTCAAAATTACCAAAATGGATTGGGGAAACAGTTTACGAGACTTGGGCCAACAATCCATATTTGACCAGAGGAGATATTTTGGAACTGTATTTTATCAGTGCAACTCCCGAACCAGCGAAGAAAGGCTTTAATGAAGCTTTTCATTTTATCAAGCTCAGAAGACCGAATGGAAATGCTTTAAAATACATTAAGGCAGCTTCACCGGAAGAAGTACCATTGTTAGAAGGAGCAATTTCCAAAGATGAAGCTTCTACAAGGCGAGCATGGGGACTTTGGGTTTGTCTAACTGAAATGGACAAAGTCAAATATCCATTCAAGTTTTTCCAGAATTCATCAAATTGATCTTTCATTATGAATTCAATGATAGGATCAACAATAGGATTTGCAGAGGAACTTTTCGAGACAAAGAGAAGAATACTCTGGGAGAACAAGATTCCGGCTAGTAAAGAAACTTACCAGAAGTTTTGTAACATGGCGCATGTTGGCCGTTGGATCGATCGGATCTGTCAAGCATGCCCCGAATAGAAAGAACCCGAGTTTCGAAAAGGATTCCGACCCAAACCCGACCGACAAGACCATGCAACTGGAAAGGACAAGGGCCCAGCACACAAGACGTGTTATCCTTGGGGACCACGCAAACCAAATTTTTAAAAGATTTCCGATAAACATCACATGGGTTGAGTCACGCGGAAAGAAAAGAAAGACAGCTGGCGAGACAATAATTCAGGAGTATGACGTAAGCAGTGACGTTTTACATTTCAACAAGATTTGAAGTCCGGACTTATCTCTATAAAAGACGAGAGTTGAAGGAAGAAGAGGACATCGAACATTTCCCTTAGTTTTCTTATAATAAATTCTAAGAGAAAATTTGTAATATTTTGAGTGTTTTAGTTTTAAGTTTTATGTATTTACGAATGCAAGCCTCATATATGAGAGGCTAAACAAGTATTCTCCTCCCAAAAAGAGATTACTGATAAAATAAATATTTCGTTAAGTTCTTAATAAATAAAGGTTTTTTGTTAAACATGTGTTCATAATATTCTATTAGTATATTGTTGGACCAATAGCGCTACTCGGATTGACGACTGTCTCCACAAACCAACACGAGTCTTTTCTAGCGCGCTTTGTCCTCACTCACGCGCACCCTGGAAAACTTTCCAGGGGGTCACCCATCCCATGTCTACTCCCGTGCCAAGCACGCTTAACCTCGGAGTTTCTATGTAATGGGCACCGAGAAAAGAAGATGCATCTGTTGGTATAGGTAGTTCATATCAAATCCTTTAAGCTCTCCATTAACTGTGCAATCCAGCGCTCACGAGTACGAATCGCGGGCCGCGCCTTGTGCCACTTTTAAAGCCCATTGCAGGCAGGATGCTGGACGAAAGCCCAACAATCCCCCTCATAGCACCTGCCAGCATCTCAGCTCCAGTGCTTGGCAACCTCCGCTGACCGCCAAACTTCCTCAGTTCTAACGCAAACTTCTTCAGTTCAAGCGCCGTCATGCCGCCTCTCGATTCCGCCACCCAAAGAATCTACACCTTCAGTCCAAATCACTTTACCTCGCCCGCCACCTGGCAACTTACCTTTCGATTATGGTCCACACCAAAGAACCTACACCTTCGTTCGATCTGTTTTATCGAGTTCCGCCACCTGGCAACCTACCCTTCGCCCGTCCGTTTACCCTTGCGCGGCAAAGATCTCGTTCCACCGCTCCCCGCAACCTCCACCGCAACGTGCTTCCAAGGGAATTCAAACTCGTGACCGCTCCGATACCGTTGTTGGACCTCTAGTGCTACTTCGGATTGACGATCGTCCCCAAAACCAACACGAGCCTTTTCTAGCGCTTTGTCCTCACTCATGCGCACTCGAAAACTTCCCAGGGGTCACCCATCCCATGTCTACTACAAAGCCAAGCACGCTTAACCTCGGAGTTTCTATGTAATGGGCACCGAAAAGAAGATGCATCCGTTGGTATAGGTAGTCCATATCAAATCCTTTAAGCTCTCCATTAATCAGTGCAATCCAGGCTCACGAGTACGAATCGCGGGCCGCGCCTCGCGCTTTTTTTAAAGCCTATTGCAGCGTGATCTTTGGACCAAAGCCCAACATATATCCCTTTGAAGAATTACTTTATACACATGGAGTAGGAAACGAACCAAGTACATCTTTGGCTTGATTCTTGAAGGAGTCAGATAACTTGTAGATCATATTCACTGTTGGTTGAAGTTGAACAATGTTAACTATTTGTCAAACGGTCTAGGGGTAGTAATTTTCCGACTGGTGGTATTACGAGCCATCTCACCCAGTGCTATTTGGTCAAAGAAGGTATGAATTTAAGGGATTTATTAATTTTACGGAAGTATATTGGGCCTGATATGGTCGTAATGGACTATGTTCATTTTCAGTCTAAAGACCCAATTGGTATACGAATATATACTTGAAATGAGATCTTGATAAAAGTATGTCCTGTTGAGTTTATTGGCTGGAAACCTGACATGATCCATTTAAAACATCTGAACAGAGACTTGATCTAAGAAGGTGTAACAATGCCACGAACAAAACAAGTGATAGAAAATAAGGATTCTCATTTCTCAAAAATCCGGAATATAAATTGATTACAGAGTAAAATTTTATGTTTATCGTATAATGCAATAAATTTATAATTATGTAGTAGTTTGCCACAAATTGGAGTTTAGAGAGTGATTGGCATGTATTTTGGGCTTAATTTTGGCTAGAATATGTTGCTATGCATGCATTACATGAGTAAATAGGGCTTTATTCCTGTTTTGTAGAAAAGGTATTACGCTTTGCTCGTTTTGTAGGAATTTATTGATAATTGCAGCATTTTGGCAACACTTCGGAGCATTGCGATAAAGAACCGCCAATGTTTGAAGCAATATACGAAGTTTGGAGTTGAATCGGGAAGAAGTCAGTTGAACCGCGCGAGAAACGACAGAAAACGAGATGATATCAAGCTTAGCAGGTGCGCACGGGTAGGATGTGCATCCTAGCATGGCCCGTGCGCCTACTCAAGAGCAGTTTTCAAGGTTCGACTACAAGCACGGGATGGTCGTGCTCTAGCGCATGGCGCGTGCGTCCTTCAGTTGTTTGACAACTCCTGCGGCACCAAAGACGGGTCAAGCGTGTGCTCTAGCGCACGACGACACATGCGCGTGGGAAAAACAGAGTCTGACCTATTCAGACTAGGTTTTCGACCCGAACGAAGTACAAATAGAGACGGGGCGACCACAAACAGAGTTACACTGATTTTTGCCCTAGAAAGCAGAGAAAAGAGCAATCTTCCACCGGAGATTTGGAGAGATCGATCAAGACCGCAACCACACCTTAGAGGATTGAAGATAGATTGAGAGATCATCATCATCCCGGAGTTCACTCATTCCATAGTATCATTATTTTCAATTGTCTATGGATTATTTCTTTTCTATATCTGGCTAAACACTTTGTGATTCCCGGTTTTGAGAGTATGTTAATGGATACTTTTATTTGATGATTAATTGCAATTGAAGTTAATGTTTTCCAACCCTATTCAAGTACTTTGCTTTAATTCTTGTTTTATCAAAACGCGTTAGGTTTAAATTATTTGATGTATTGATTCATAATTCTAACCGATGAGTTTCAATACTAGATCTATGAGTACTTTACATGAATATCTTGCATGATTGAGAAGTCTGTAAATATTCGTGAGGCTTTATAATCTTTTGAACTTTTGGGAGTTAGATATCTCATGCTGAGTAGAGATGCTAGCATAGATATTCCAATCAACGCTTTTACATACATCTCGAGAGAAAGGGTAAATTACTTTTGTGATCGGTCTATAGGGAAGAATACATTTAACTTTGGTTTGATTAATCTGAGAATAAAAGGGGATATTAACTGAAACCATAACCCAGGAATCCATTCATTATCTTGATCTTTCAATCATTCTTTACTTTGTTTCTTTTAGGATAAATTTCTGCTTTAGTTTATAAAACCAAATCACTCACTTTCGATCGTATAGATAAAAATAAAGCTATTATAATCCAATACTTAGTACATCAATTTATTAGTCCCTGTGGATTCGACCTTGCTAACCCTATTCTATAAACTGCACTATACACTTGGGGTGAAGCTAAAAAATAAGGCGAACAGAGAGATAACTAGAACTATTGTTATAAAAGAATAAAACTTGGGGGTAAAATGGTCCATAGTGTGTAAAGTGTAATAATTTTCATAGTTCAGGGGGCAAAGTGTCACGAATCAAAGTTTTGTTGGTGAAGTGTAATATTTATCTCGTCTTAAGAGAGTGTTTGGCTGAGCTTATAAGCTCTCCAAAACATCTTATAAGATGTTTGAATTAGTTTGGTGATTTTTTTAAAAAAAGATCTTATAAGCTCCCAAAATAAGATGTCAGGAGCTTATAAACTGTTTTTCAAAAAGCAGGGGAACCCCAATTTTTTATTTCAAAATAAGATCTTATATCAACAACCTCCTTTAATTTTAACTATTGTAATTACAAAACTGTCATTACTAACATCTTAAAAGCTACACCATCTTATTTTATCCAAACACTCCAACAACTTATTCTTAAAATAAGATCTAACATCTTATAAACACTAAAAACAACTTATAAGATGTAGGAGCTTATAAGATCTTTTAAATAAGCTTAGTAATACACCATCTAAGTTTATTTCGACATTTTATAAGTTTTTATTAGGGTTGTGCACGAGACTTGGAGATTACCGTAACTGAACCAATATCTAGACCGAAAAATATCCGAACAAAAATATTTGTTGACTTTTTGTCTTTTCCCGAACCAGACCATCACAAAAATATTTTTGGTATGGTTCTGGAAATTTTTCAAATACCTGTACCGAGAACCGTACCGAACTACTCTACACCGAAGACCCAAAGCTAGAGCCGATTTTAATATTTTTTTTATATATATACATATATATTATTCCTATTTTATTTATATTGTGATATTGAATTGACTACACATTATTTGAAATTATTAAATAAAGGTCCTCATTTTCGTAATCAAAGACATGTTCCTCTTCTCGAGCCCCACTTTGCCTCCTCGTTCATCCTCCCATATACGTCTCCATGTGTCACATTGAATATGTCACAATCGATCTTATTCTCCGAGTCCTTCCAAGACATTTCAAGCGTGTCATGTGTAGATTTTTCCATAACCCAGGATGATTGATAACATATCGGGCTACCAAGTATTTACGAAATACTTGAATCTGCATATATAATCAAAACAAAAAATAATCCAACCAGACAACATGTATTGAAATCCCCTTCTGATGATTGTTGTCTTTTTCGGTTTGTTTTAGCAATTATGCGAAAATAAATCTAATGAACATTTGTAAAATGACACATATTACATAATTCATATAAAGGCAAAAAATGTGCTGCAATTATATCGATCCAAACAACTAATTGTGCATTATTTTGGAAAAAATAAACATTTTTCGTGAAATTAGTATGCAACAGACTATGCTAGATTACGTAGTTATAAATTAGTTTACGAGAAAAATGCAACAAAAGCCTACTACATATGCATTGTTTACATAATAAATATGCGTTGTTTAAAACTATCAAAGACATCAAATAATTGAATAGAGTATACACAAACAAATATGCATAGCGTATAATAACACGTTTTAATACTATCTTAGCAAAAAAAAAACTAACTATGCATTGAATTCATCCACCTATCAATTTAACAAAAACTCATCGTCTTCACCGTAACACCAAACAAAACTCCATACCCACTGTTGACGAATACTTATTGCATCTAATACACACATTAAACCCAAAAAATCCAAGTCCCGCCAAAAATTCACCATGTAAGAATCAAGCTTAAAACCCAGCAACACACACTAAAAACATAAACAATATACTAAAACTATGCTTAAAAAATTATAACACAAAAAAAACCCTAATTAAAACTACAAATGAATGAAATTACCAACCAAAGTTACTTACCTATCAAGTACTGAAGTTTATAACTGGCAAATTTAAGAAACCCTTCAACTTGATCTGCAATTGACGATCTAATGACAATAATTTTGCTTCGCAAATTTCTGCAGAAAATGAAAACAGTAGAAAGATAGAGAGAGTAAAAATTCACAAAAAAGAACATGTGAAAATTAATCGTCATACATCGCGGGATTGAGGGAATAAAATCTTAAAGGTATAATGGTAATTTTTTTGATCCAATCATATATATGTATTTGATCCAATCATATATATATATATATATATATATATATATATATATATATATATGAGATCTCGTGTGGTGTTCAGTTAAATTATACCATTGATTTGGGCTTCCTGGACTAGAGTTTTGTGTTGTTTTTGAGTTCTTTGAGTCGTTTTTGTTATATTTCATAGGTTATGTGTTAATTTCCGTTGTTTCGAGTCATTTGAGTGGACGAAACCATATTGTGAGCCAAGTATATTGAGTCTAGAATCATAGTAATGTGTCGCATGTCAAAAGAAGCAAGAATGATCAAACAAGAAGGGGATTGATCTCAAGAAACGTCCAAACACGTCTAGAATTTCCAACACTGGCAGGATTTAGTATTTTGGTCATAACTCTCTCCACAAAATTGATATTGAGCTGACTCAAGTTGCTACGGAAAGCTAAGAGATAGGGCTACAACTATTATGAAGACACCCAAAGCAAATTCGGACGTTCGAATGGCGCTGCAGTGCCAAAAAGAGAGCTGCAGACATGAGCGTAAAAAGCAAATGATGCCCTTTCCCTTTAGCTGCAGCGCCGGGTCGAAAATAGGGCAGTGATGTTTTGTGTTTTGGTGCAAGAAATACTGTTTTCGAGCACTTGCTACCTAGGCGAAATTACTACTTGACTCCTTCCTTTTTCTTGGACTTTTGTGGGGCTATAAATAGAAGTCTTGGGGCGTGAAATTAGGGATCTTGGACCCTTGGGCAGCCAACAAAACAACTATAAGACATAAGAGAAGGCTTGGAATATCTTGGGAAAGGCTTGGAGAAGAATATTGAAGAGTTCTATCATCTAGAAATAGAGAAGATCCCTCAACTCTTATTTTGTTGCTTTCTTCATATCTTGTAAGATGTATTGTTGTATTCCTATGGATTCATTTTCTTCAATCATGAGCTAAGCTCTATAATTCTAGAGGGATGATGTAATCTATGTTTGAACTTATGTTTTGAGATTGTGGTTTGTCAATCTAGATTTTTCAATTTATTTGTGCTATTTGGATCTATTGCTTCTAAATTACTTGATCAATAATTTAGATTGTTTGGTGTATTTGATTTGACACTTGAGAGAGGTAATTGAATACATGACCTTGAAATAACATAACCTAGGATTTCATAGAATTGAGAGATTTGTGAATCCTTTGAAGTCATCTATTAAGATTCATAATTTTTATCAAGATTTCAATTGTGATTTTTATAGAGATATTGATTTCCCTATTGTGATCTAAAATCATTTGGCACTCGAGAGAGAAAATGATTATTGTAGAAATCTTGACATATAAATTGATAATTGATGATTGATAAACCATATTGATAACATAAGGGCTAACTAGATTCATCACACCTCTAGAATTCATTTGATCATTTGGATAATCTCATTTTTATTTGTGTATTGTTCTCTAAATTATTATTGTTATTCTAGTATAATCAACTTCATCAAATTTTAAATTTCTAGATAAAGTTAGACTATTATATTATAATACTTAGCAATAATTCGATAATTATTCCCTGTGGATACGACAACCTTACTTTCACTATATTAAAACTTGACACCGTAGACTTGCGGTTAGAAAAATCTCTAACAAGTTTTGGGCGTCGTTGCCGGGGAATAATTCATCTTATTTGCGCTAATATTATTACTTAGTAGTTTTACTTTAATTTAGATTGGTTCTTGTTACAATAGGGCCATTGTCATTTTTGTGTATTCTTGTTGATGCGAAAAAATAAAAGTGCTAATTTAATCTTATTTTATCCAGAAATCGAAAGAACACTTCAAAAGATTAGAGCCGCACGAAGAATCGAATTCACAAAAATGGCAGGAAACGACGAAGAGGAAAACCACATGCCTATTATTGCACCACCGGAGAGGGCCATTCGTGACTATTTTCGACCAACCACAAACCAAAATTATTTAGGCATTGTTCGCCAACCAATCAACGCGAACAATTTTGAATTAAAACCAGCCCTGATAAATATGGTACAACAAAATCAGTTCGGGGGAAGTGCTGTAGATGACCCTAATGCTCATTTGGCTGTTTTTCTCGAGATATGCGACACTATAAAAATGAATGGGGTTCCCGATGAAGCTATTCGGTTGAGGTTGTTTCCGTTTTGTCTTCGTGATAAAGTTAGACAATGACTTCAAACTTTCCCACCCGGAAGTATCACTAGTTGGGATGATCTCACTGAAAAATTTATGGCAAAATTCTTTCCACCTAGCAAGACACTTCAACTGGAGAGTGAGATTGCTCAATTTCAACAGATTGACTTTGAACCACTCTATGAAGCTTGGGAGCGATTCAAGGAATTATTGAGGAGGTGCCCACAACATGGGTACGCAGATTGGCAGAAAGTTCAATATTTCTACAATGGTATGAATGGTCATTCGATAACTATTATAGATGCTGCAGCAGGAGGTACATTGATGGCTAAAAATCCAAGTGAAGCCATGCTTTTGCTAGAAGAAATGGCTACCAATAGTTATCAATGGCCTTCCGAGAGATCCACACCAAGGAAAATCGCCGGCGTTCTTGAACTTGATAATATGTCCGTTTTGGCCTCTCAAATTTCTACCTTGTCAAAGCAACTTGCCACCCTAAATTCTGGTGGAAAACAACAAACAGAAGTTGTTATGGAAATAAGTCAAGAGATGATGAGGCCCGACATGAAGCAAGTCAATTATGTGAACAATCGGGGTTTCAACAATAAAGGGAATTGGTTGCCAACACACTATCATCCGGGACTTCGCAATCATGAAAATTTCTCATATAGCAATACGAGAAATGTGTTGCAACCACCTCCGGGATTTCAAACTCAGGCAAGTATGAGTACACAGGTGGGAGAAAACAAGTCGTCCTTGGAAGAATTACTTGGCACATTTATTGTAGAAACCCGAGCTTGGATGAACAAGAGTGATGCTAACATGGACAAGCTCGGCTCGAGAGTTACAACAATAGAAGGTCACATCAACTCCTTGGTGACACAAGTAGGGCAGTTAGCAACAACTATGAATTCATTGCAGCAGAGAGGGAAATTTCCGAGTGATACAGAGGTTAATCTGAGGGAGCATTGCAATGTAATTTATGTAAGAATAGAGGCAGATATTCAGCTTGCACCCGAACAATCGCCCATTCATGCGAAAAGAGTGGAATCCAAGGAAATGAAGTTTGAAGAGTTTGAGACTGTTTACCTAACAGAGGAAAGTAGTGCAATAGTGCAGAGAAAACTACCTCAGAAAATGAAGGATCCAGGGAGTTTTAATATTCCCTGTACTATTGGAGGAGTTTTCTTCTAAAAGTCACTTTGTGATCTTGGTTCAAGTGTAAATCTTATCTCTCTCTCGGAAGTTACAAGGCTTGGGCTTGGGGATGTGAAACCTTCTAATATCACATTGCAATTTGCTGATCGATCCATCACATATCCTTGGGGAATTATTGAAGATGTGCTAGTAAAAGTTGATAAATTCATTTTCCCCGTGGATTTTGTGGTGTTGGACATGGAGGAGGATCAGAATATACCTATAATTTTTGGTCGGCCATTTCTAGCTACGTCAAGAGCATTGATTGACGTAGAAATGGGAGAGTTGACTGTGCGGGTGAATGAGGAGAAAATTGTATTCACCATCCATCCAACCAACATGCTAAAATTTGAATTAAATGATGGTAAGCAGATGAGTGGGAATATAGCTGAAGACATTGGAGGTTGGGAAGTTTCTAAGGGAAATGTGGATAACATGCCTATTGGAGCCCCAACTTGAAGATAATCTGACATAGTCCTGTCAAGATCAGAACTTAGCGCTTCTTGGGAGGCAACCCAAGCCCCTTTTATTGCTTTCTTAGTTTTAATTTAGTTTAGTAGTTGTTTTTGTTTTTTCTGAATTTTTTGCATTTTTAGGAGTAGTAAGTTGCATCATACCCCACCCCTCTTATTTGTGCAACTCCCACATATCCCACTCCATCTTCACAAAGGAGCATTCTAACACCACACCATCTTCATCTCATCCACTCATTATTTGGTAAGTGTGCAACTTTCAAACCCCACCCCATGGTTTTCCCCATCTTGTGATTTTTGGTGTGATTGGATTGTAGTAGTGCTAGGATAATTGTTGTTGATTTGTGGATTGTGGATTGGTTGAGCATGCTAGACTTAAGCTTGGTGTTGAATTTTGGGATTGAATTAAGTTATTCATTGCATTCACTATCTTTGCCCAAATTCATGCATATGAGGTGTTTGATAAAATGCCCCAATGACAATTTCACATTGTTTAGTGCTATCTTGCATATCTATGCTTATCTTTTTGACATGGAAATATATTTTCTACTTAGGGGCATTATGTATGTGATTTAATTTTCGATTTCTCACCCATAACCGAATTCCATGGTTCCATGGGTTTTATTTTCTTGTTTATCTTGCTAGGTTACAAAGATGCAAAGTCAAAAAGGACCGGGCCAAGGTGAAGAGGAGGAACTAGACCACACCTCGGAGGCATACAACACCCACGGGCTTGTGCGCTAGGATGCATAGTGAGCTTATACGAGACACCTCATGCACGTAGTAGTACCACATGACTTAAGGAGCCTTCGCTCCTCGGCTACCAGGAAAGTCCTTTTTCCCACCTCTCCATTGGGGACAATGTCGCTTTAAGTTTGGGGGGGTGCAGTCTATTTTTTTTTGCTTCGAGTCGATTCTTGAGTAAAGAAAAAAAAAGAAAAACGAAAAAAGAGTCTAGAGTCGAGTCGGGTCATTTGTAAAACTGTGAAACTGCATGACCAAGTAAATTTGTCGAATATGAGTTGAACGGTCAAGAGAGCATATGTTGAACTGTGATTTAATCTTCTTTCCATTAATTCCATCTATGTGCTTAACTCTGTTGAATTATTTGGGGATGATTTATGCAATTGAGTGGTTCCTTTATGATCCCACCGGATGCTAGAACTCGTCTGATCACTAGTCGAGGCAAAATCCTAGGTTAAGTAACATTAAGGAAGTGATTTTAGGCCATCTTTGAACAAGTCAGAGCCTAAAATGCCTACCTTTATATTATATTTTCCCTAGTGTCCCCTTTTGAGCCGTATAAACCCGTTTCTTTGGCAACCAATCTAATACCCATAGCCTAATTGTGAAAATCCTAATTACTCATCACTCATACACACAAAGTACAGAAAAATGTTGAATGTTGAGGAGAGTATGATGAGAAGGGTATGTATTTAATTGAATGAAGTTGCCCGAAAAAATAAAATATGAGACCCCATGTATGCAAAAGAATAAGTTTGGGGGTCCCAAAAAAACAAATGTGTGAAAAAAAATGAGAAACATCAGCGGGATTGAAGGTTCTTAAACATTGAGGAGGTCAAAAAAGTGAAGGGTAGTTGCTAATTGGTGATTTGAAGTAATAATTGTATGTTTAGGTGATTTGAGCCACTTAATCCCATATTTTCCTACCTTACCCTAAACCCACATTACAAGCTTTAAAAGTCCTACTGATCCTAGTGTTACATTAGCCTATATTAGTGGAGATTAGTGTGAATGACAAACTTATGGAGTCTGGTAAGCATTTCATCTGGATATTCAAAAAAGTGGATCATTTTGACAACACTTGATTGCGTGAATCCATTTGAATAATGTAAACGGAGTTGGCATGTACATTCCACACTTTTGATCACAATGTTAAAACGCATGTTTGATTGGTAGTGAAACAAGTAATGAGACAAATGATATTGGTTGTGAAGTTTTGCAGTTTGTTTGTATTCTTGTGTCCTGTATTTTTCATTTTAGAGTTGTAATTGCTTGAGGACAAGCAATATTCTAAGTTTGGGGGTATTTGTTCAGTTGGTTTTTGATCGCGAAATTCTTAACGCAAGCGTACGTGTCAAGTTTTAGTATAGGTTTTGAAAGTAGGGTTATCGTCTCCACATGGATTGTTATCGAATTTTATATTAAGTACTATAATTAAAATAACTTAACTCTATCTAGAAATCAAAAAGAGATGATGATTTATTAAATTAAAAATAAAACTAAAAATAAACTAAATAGGTGATTCTTCGGGGCCGGGCTGAATTTTTGCTTCCTTTTTCACGTAAACTGCATTGCAATGTTCTCTCGGATTAACCTCTGTATCACTTGGAAACTTTCCCTTCTGCTGCAATGAATTCACGGCTATAGCCAACTGACCCATTTGTGTCTCGATCGACCTAATGTGCGTTTCCATTGTGCTCATCTTAGTATTCAGACCATCAATCTGCGCCTCACTCCTATTCATCCGATCATCTCCTCAAGCGACTGCTTCTTTTCACCTCCGAGTGCATTGGAACTGGATGGGTTTGGATAACCCGGAGGTGGATTCAATACATTCCCGTTGTTGCTATAAGAGAGATTCTCATGATTGCGAAGTCTCGGGTGGTAGTGAGTTGGTAATGAATTACCTCGGTTATTAAAATTTCGGTTATTCACATAATTGACTTGCTCGGCCTCATGAGTGGCGGCTGCGTGAACGACTGCGGGTGGAAGTGCGGCTTGCTGTGGTGTGCCGCCAGTATTAATGATTGCTAATTACTTTGTCAGACTCGAGATTTGAGCTGCCAAAGCTGACATTGTATCCAATTCAAGAACACCGCAATCGGCCGGTCGATCTCTCGAGGGCCACCGATAGTCAAGTTTGTGGCCATTTCTTCAAGTATAAGTAAGTCTTCAGTCGGTGTTTTAGCCATCAATGTACCTCTTGATGCCGCATCTAGTATCGTCCTCGAATGCCCATTCAGCCCATTATAAAAATACTGAACTCTCTGCCAGTCTGCATATCCATGTTGTGGGCATCTCCGCAACAGATCTTTAAATCTCTCTCAAGCTTCATATAACGGCTCAAAATCAATCTGTTGGAACTGGGCTATCTCGCTCTTCAGTTGGAGTGTCTTGCTGGGAGGGAAAAATTTTGCTAAGAATTTTTGAGTCGATCATCCTACTCGTAATACTCCCGGGGGCGAACGTCTCAGAACCACCGCCTGGCCTTATCCCGAAGTGAAAACGGAAAAGCCTCAATCGAATGGCCTCATCACCACACCATTCATCTTGATGGTGTCGCAAATTTCCAAGAATGTGGCGGATGTGTATTCGGATCATCCACTAGACTCCCCCAAACCGATTCTCTTGAACCATGCTTATGAGGCCCCGCCGATTCGAAATTATTTGCATTTATGGGGCGCACAATTCGGAGTAGTTCTGGTTCACGGTCGGCAGAAAGTAATCCCGGATTGCCCTTTCTGGTGCCTCAGGCTGTGGTGGCACATTCACGACTCGATTTCCATTATTCACATTGTCTCCGCCTTCTGCCATTGCCCGATTCTCGCTCGCTTTTCGCTCTAATTGCTCGGGTGTCGTTTCAATCTCTCGGATCAAAAGGAAGCAAATTAATATCTTTGGAATCTCGCATAAACAGACAAGTCAAATGAGAAAAATGAAATTATAATTCCTAAACTATTCTAGATTAGGATTAAGACTACGTGGTAATAGTATTAGTTTAAAATAGAATAAAACAATCCCCGGCAACGACGCCAAAAACTTGATCGCGAAATTCTTACCGCAAGCGTACGGTGTCAAGTTTTAGTATAGGTTTTGAAAGTAGGGTTATCGTCTCCACAGGGATTGTTATCGAATTTTATACTAAGTACTATAATTAAAATAGCTTAACTCTATTTAGAAATCGAAAAGAGATGATGATTTATTAAACTAAAAATAAAACTAAAAATAAACAAATGATTGGTTCATACAATTTATCAAACACTTAAGAAATGAATTCTAGAGGGTTGATTTCACCTAGTTATCCCGTATGTTTTCAATCCATTTATCTATAAGCCAATATTCCTACTGTTTATCACTTCCTCTCTCGAGTGCCAAGTGATTCTAGATTCCAATTTCTGATTTCAATATCTCTATAAAAATCATAAATTAAACCCTAATGCGCTCAATGAATATTCTAACACAGGCTTCAAAAGATTCATAAACCTCTCGATTCTATGAAACCCTAGGTTGTGCTATTCTATGGCCAGACGTTCAATTACCTCTCTCGAGCGTCAAATCAAACACGCCAAACAATCTAAATTATTGATCAGATAATCGAGATGGAATCAAATCAAATAGCACAAATAGATTAAATAATATGCGAGTTTCATAAACTGGAAATCAAAACATAGGTTCAAACGTAAGTTACATCAATCCCCTAGAAAGATGGGTTTAGCTCATATTGGATGTACAAAAACTCATGAAGAAATAATTATACATCTCAAAAATCGACAAAGAAAAGCAAAAAAAGAATTGAGAAGAAAAGAGAAGGAATTCTCTCTGTGTCCAGATGAGAAGTGCCTCCAATTGCCGTCCCAAACCCTTGCTCTGTATCTCTTGCCTTGCGTCGTGCTCAAAATAATGTCCGACCCCTATCCCGTACGCCTTTGTGGTGTATTTATAAGTCGAGCCCCCGAAAACGCGTCAAAATCCCAAGAAATAATATCAGCCCACGTCCCAGCCGGTGCCGCGCGCTGCAGCGCTCGGAATGGCATACTGCAGCGTGCCTAAAAACGTCTCTACTACCGCTCGTCACACGCCCGGCACCGCAGCCTGGCAGCCGCGCCGCTGAAGACACCCCGATTCCGCTTTGCTTTGTGGCTGGGCCCTGCTGCAGCCAGGAACATTGTCCCCCGCCGCTGCATGTGTGTCTTTGGCGCTGCTGCGCCATTGGCCCGGCACCGCGCCCTCTTCCTTTATGCCACTGTACTAATTTTCACCCCCCCGCTGCGGCGCAGGGGTTTTGACGCTGCGTCGCTTGTCCTTTCGTGATATTTTTCTATTTTTCCGCTTCTAAAATGCGCTTTTCACCTTTCAAACACGTTTTTCATCATTCTTGAATAATTGTGGCTTTCAAGATCAGTCCTGATTCTCGAACGACACTAAATGACACAAACTCGACTCAAACGATACTAAAATACCCAAAAACAACGCAAAATCCTAGTCTAGAGCACTCAATACATTGGGTATAAAACCAACTTAACAAATACCCCCAAACTTAGACATTTGCTTGTCCTCAGGAAATTACAGACTCTAAAAATCAACAAACATGAAGGAAGCAAAAACAAAGACAACAGACTCAAACAGACTAAATGCAAAACTTCACAACCAAACTCATTCGTCAAATTTCGTTTCACCATCAATCAAGCACATATTTTCACAATGTGATCATGAAGGTGGAATGTTCATGCCAACCCCGTTTTCATTATCCAGATAGATTCACGCAATCAAGTGTTTTCAAAATGATCCACTTTTTGAATATAAAGATTCATCCCCAAATAAATAAACAGAGTTAAGCACATAGAATTAATGGAAAGAAGATTAAATCACAGTTCAAACACATGCTCTTTTGACCGTTCAACTCATATTCAACAAATTCACTTAGTCATGCAGTTCCACAGTTTTACGGATGACCTGACTCGACTCTGGACTCTTTTTCGTTTTTTTAACTCAAGACTCGACTCGATGAATAAAAACAGACTACACCCCCCAAACGTAAAACGACATTGTCCCCAATGGAGAAGTGGGAAAAAGGACTTTCCTGGTAGCCGAGGAGCGAATGCTCCTTAAGTCATGTGGTACTACTACGTGTAGGAGGTGTCTCGTATAAGCTCACAATATCCTAGCGCACAAGCCCGTGGGTGTTGTATTCTTCCGAGGTGTGGTCTTGTTCTTCCCATTGGCCTTGGCCCCGGCCCTTTTTTGGTTTCGTATCTTTGCAACCTAGCAAGGTAGATAAGAAAAAAAAACTCGTGGAACCATGGAATTCGGTTATGGGTGAGAACTTGAAAATCAAAGCATATAATACTGCACCCAAGTAAAAAAATAAAGTGCATGTCAAAAAGATAAGCATAGATATGCAAGATAGCACTAAACAATGTGAAATTGTCATTGGGGCATTTTATCAAACACCTCATATGCATGAATTTGGGCAAAGATAGTGAATGCAATGGATAACTCAATTCAATCCCAAAATTCAATATCAAGCTTAAGTCTAACATGATCAACCAATCCACAAATCAACAACAATTATCCTAGCACTACTACAATCCAATCACACCAAAAATCACAAGATGGGGAAAACCATGGGGTGGGGTTTGGAAGTTGCAAACTTACCAAATAATGAGTGAATGAGATGAAGTTGGTGTGTGTGGTGCTAGAGTGCTCCTTTGTGAAGATGGAGTGAGATATGTGGGATTTGCACAAATAAGAGGGGTGGGATTTGATGCAACTTACTACTCTTAAAAATGCAAAAAATTCAGAAAAAACAAAAACAACTACTAATTTATATTAAAACTAAGAAAGCAATAAAAGGGGTTTGGGTTGCCTCCCAAGAAGCGCTAAGTTTACAGTCTTCAGCTAGACTATGTCAGATTATCCTCAAGTTGGGGCTCCAATAGGCATGTTATCCACATTGCCCATAGAAACTTCCCAACCTCCAATGTCTTCAGTTATATTCCCAACCATCTGCTTACCATTATTTATGTCAGATTTTAGCTTGTTGGCTGGATGGATGGTGAATACAACTTTCTCCTGATTTGCTCGCAGAGTTAGCTCTCCCGTTTCTACATCGATTAAAGCCCGTGCTGTAGCTAAAAATGGTCGCCCAAAGATGATAGGTATTTTCTTCTCCTTGTTCGCGTCCAACACTATAAAATCCACAGGAAAAACAAATTTATTAATTCTTACCAATACGTCTTCAATGATTCCCCACGGATAGGCGATGGATCGATCATCGAACTGCAAAGTGATATTGGACGGCTTCACTTCCCCGAGCCCAAACTTCATCACATCAGCAAGAGATAACAGATTCACACTGGACCCAAGATCACAAAGTGGTTTCTCAAAGAAAACTCCTCCAATAGTACAAGGAATAGTGAAACTCCCTGGATCCTTCATTTTCTCGAGGTAGTTTACTCGACTATTGCACTACACTCCTCTGTCAAATAGACAGTCTCAAAATCTTCCAACTTCATTTTCTTAGATTCCACTGGTTTCGCATAAATAGGTGATTCTTCGGGGCCGGGCCGAATTTTTGCTTCCTTTTTCACGTAAACTGCATTGCAATGTTCTCTCAGATTAACCTCTGTATCACTTCGAAACTTTCCCTTCTTCACGCAATGAATTCATGGCCGTAGCCAACTCGACCCATTTGTGTCTCGATCGACCTAATGTGCATCTCCATTGTGCTCATCTTAGTATTCAGACCATCAATATGCACCTCACTCCTATTCATTAGATTCCTGGTCTCTCTGATGAATGAGGCGAGCATCTCCTCAAGTGACTGCTTCTTTTCACCTCCAAGTGCATTAGAACTGGATGGGTTTGCATAACCCGGAGGTGGATTCAATACATTCCTGTTGTTGCCATAAGAGAGATTCTCATGATTGCGAAGTCCTGGGTGGTAGTGAGTTGGTAATGAATTACCTCGGTTATTAAAATCCCTGTTATTCACATAATTGACTTGCTCGGCCTCATGAGTGGCAAACAAGCGCGTGAACGGTTGCGGGTGGAAGTGCGGCTTGTTGTGGTGTCTTTGCCGAAGATTCATGATTGCTAATTGCTTTGTCGACTCGAGATTTGATCTCGCCAAAGTCGACATTGTATCGGCAAAGAAGAACACCGCAATCGGCCGGTCTTGATCTCTTGGAGGGCCATTGATAGTGTTTGTGACCATTTCTTCAAGTAAAGTAAGGCTTGATCGGTGTTTTAGCCATCAATGTACCTCCCGATCTTTGCATCTAGTATCATCCTCGTATGCCCATTCACCCATTGTAAAAATATCGAACTCTCCCGCTCTGCATATCCTTGTTGTGGGCATCTCCGCAACAAATCTTTAAATCGCTCCCAAGCTTCGTATAACGGCTCAAAATCAACTGTTAGAACCGGGATATCTCGCTCTTCGTTGGAGTGTCTTGCTGGGAGGGAAAATTTTTGCTAAGAATTTTTGAGTCGGATCATCCCAGCTCGTAATACTCCCAGGGGCGAACATCTGTAACCACTGCCTAGCCTTATCCCGAAGTGAAAATGGGAAAAGCCTCAATCGAATGGCCTCATCAGTCACACCATTCATCTTGATGGTGTCACAAATTTCCAAGAATATGGCCAGATGTGTATTCGGATCATCCACTGGACTCCCCCCAAACTGATTCTGCTGAACCATGCTTATGAGGCCCGGTTTCAATTCGAAATTATTCGCATTTATGGGTTGGCGCACAATTCTGGAGTAGTTCTGGTTCGCGGTTGGCAGAAAGTAATCCCGGATTGCCCTTTCTGGTGCCTCAAGCTGTGGTGGCACATTCACGACCCGATTTTCGTTATTCTCATTGTCTCCGCCTTCTGCCATTGCCTGATTCTGTGCTCGTTTTGCTGCTCTGATTTCTTGAAGTGTCCTTTCAATCTCTGGATCAAAAGGAAGCAAATTAATATCTTTGGAATCTCGCATAAACAGACAAGTCAAATGAGAAAAACAAAATTATAATTCCTAAACTAGTCTAGATTAGGATTAAGACTACATGGTAATAGTATTAGTTTAAAATAGGATAAAACAATCCCCGGCAACGGCGCCAAAAACTTGATCGTGAAATTCTTACCGCAAGCGTACGATGTCAAGTTTTAGTATAGGTTTTGAAAGTAGGGTTATCGTCTCCACATGGATTGTTATCGAATTTTATACTAAGTACTATAATTAAAATAGCTTAACTCTATCTAGAAATCGAAAAGAGATGATGATTTATTAAACTAAAAATAAAACTACAAATAAACAAATCATTGGTTTAGACAATTTATCAAACACTTAAGAAATGAATTCTAGAGGGTTGATTTCACCTAGTTATCCCCTATGTTATCAATCCAGTTCATTAATCACAAGTTATTAATCTATAAGCCAATATTCCTACCGTTTATCACTTCCTCTCTCGAGTGCCAAGTGATTCTAGATTCCAATTTCTGATTTCGATATCTCTATAAAAATCATAAATTAAACCCTAATGCGCTCAATGAATATTCTAATACATGCTTCAAAAGATTCATAAACCTCTCGATTCTATGAAACCCTAGGTTGTGCTATTCTATGGCCAGGCGTTCAATTACCTCTCTCGAGCGTCAAATCAAACACGCCAAACAATCTAAATTATTGGTCAGATAATTCAGATGCAATCAAATCAAATAGCACAAATAGATTAAATAATATGCGAGTTTCATAAACTGAAAATCAAAACATAGGTTCAAACGTACATTACATCAATCCCCTAGAAAGATGGGTTTAGCTCATATTGGATGTACAAAAACTCATGAAGAAATAATTATACATCTCAAAAATCGACAAAGAAAAGCAAAGAAAGAATTGAGAAGAAAAGAGAAGGAATTCTCTCTGTGTCCAGACGAGAAGTGCCTCCAATTGCCGTCATGAACCCTTGATTTGTGTCTCTTGCCTTGCGTTGTTCTCAACATAATGTCCGACCCCTGTCCCATACGCCTCTGTGGTGTATTTATAAGTCGAGCCCCCAAAAACGCGTCAAATACCCAAGAAATAATATCAGCCCACGTCCCAGCCGGTGCCGCGCGCTGCAGCGCTCGGAATGGTGCGCTGCAGCGCGCCTAAGAACGTCCCTGCTGCCGCTCGTCACACGCCCGGGCGCTGCAGCCCTGCTGGCAAGCTGCACCTGGGCCAAGACACCTCTTTGCCGCTTTGCCTTGTGTCTTTGTGGCCTCGCCAAGGCTGCAGCTCGCTGAACGCCGTCCCCCTGCTGCAGCCCTTGGCCCGGGCGCTGCAGCATGCCCTCTTCTTTTATGCCACTGTACTAATTTTCACCCCCGCGCTGCGGCGTGGGGGTTTTGGCGCTATGGCGCTCATCCTTTCGTGATATTTTTTCATTTTTCCGCTTCTAAAATGCGCTTTTCACCTTTCAAACACATTTTTTATCGTTCTTGAATAATTTTGGCTCTCAAGATCAGTCCTGATTCTCGAACGACACTAAATGACACAAACTCGACTCAAACTATACTAAAATACCCGAAAACAACACAAAATCCTAGTCTAGAGCACTCAATACATTGGGTATAAAACCGACTTAACAAATACCAATGATTTCGGCTTTCTAGACTAGAGTTTTGAGTTCTTTGAGTTGTTTTTGTTATATTTCATAGGTTATGTGTTAATTTTCGTTGTTTCGAGTCATTTGAGTGGCCCAAACAATATTGTGAGCCAAGTGTATTGAGTTTAGAATCATAGTAATGCGTCGCATGTCAAAAGAAGCAAGGATGATCAAACAAGAAGGGGATTGATCTCAAGAAACGTCCAAACGCGTCTAGAATTTCCAACACTGGCAGGGTTTAGTATTTTGGCCATAACTCTCTCCACAAAATTGATATTGAGTTGATTCAAGTGGCTACAGAAAGCTAAGAGATAGGGGTACAACTATTATGAAGACACCCAAAGCAAATTCGGACGTTTGAATGGCGCTGCAGCGCGAGCGTAAAAAGCGGCGCCAGGCCAAGTAGCCTCCTTAGCGACTGCAGTCACGGTCAAAAATAGAGGCGATGATGTTTTGTGTTTTGGTGCAAAGCAGCGCTGTTTTCGAAAATGTTCTGCAGCTTCCTAGCGGAAATTACTACTTGACTCCTTCCTTTTTCTTGGACTTTTGTGGGGCTATAAATAGAAGTCTTGGGGCGTGAAATTAGGGATCTTGGACCCTTGGGCAGCCAACAAAACAACTATAAGACATAAGAGAAGGCTTGGAATATCTTGGGAAAGGCTTGGAGAAGAATATTGAAGAGTTCTATCATCTAGAAATAGAGAAGATCCCTCAACTCTTATTTTGTTGCTTTCTTCATATCTTGTAAGATGTATTGTTGTATTCCTATGGATTCATTTTCTTCAATCATGAGCTAAACTCTATAATTCTAGAGGGATGATGTAATCTATGTTTGAACTTATGTTTTGAGATTGTGGTTTGTCAATCTAGATTTCTCAATTTATTTGTGCTATTTGGATCTATTGCTTCTAAATTACTTGATCAATAATTTAGATTGTTTGGTGTATTTGATTTGACACTTGAGAGAGGTAATTGAATACATGACCTTGAAATAGCATAACCTAAGATTTCATAGAATTGCGAGATTTGTGAATCCTTTGTAAGTCATCTATTAAGATTCATAGTTTTTATCAAGATTTCAATTGGTGATTTTTATAGAGATATTGATTTCCCTATTGTGATCTAAAATCATTTGGCACTCGAGAGAGGAAATGATTATTGTAGAAATCTTGACTTATAAATTGATAATTGATGATTGATAAACCATATTGATAACATAAGGGATAACTAGATTCATCACACCTCTAGAATTCGTTTGATCATTTGGATAATCTCATTTTTATTTGTGTATTGTTCTCTAAATTATTATTGTTATTCTAGTATAATCAACTCCATCAAATTTTGAATTTCTAGATAAAGTTAGACTATTATATTATAATACTTAGCAATAATTCGATAATTATTCCCTATGGATACGACAACCTTACTTTCACTATATTAAAACTTGACACCGTAGACTTGCGGTTAGAAAAATCTCTAACAAGTTTTTGGCATCGTTGCCGGGGAATAATTCATCTTATTTGCACTGATATTATTACTTAGTAGTTTTACATTAATTTAGATTGGTTCTTGTTACAATAGGGTCATTGTCATTTTTGTGTATTCTTGTTGATGCGAAAAAATAAAAGTGCTAATTTAATCTTATTTGATCTAGAAATCGAAAGAACACTTCGAAAGATTAGAGCCGCACGAAGAATCGAATTCACAAAAATGGCATTAAACGACGAAGAGGAACACCACATACCTATTATTGCACCACCGGAGAGGGCCATTCGTGACTATTTTCGACCAACCACGAACCAAAATTATTCAGGCATTGTTCGCCAACCAATCAACGCGAACAATTTTGAATTAAAACCGGCCCTGATAAATATGGTACAGCAAAATCAGTTCGGGGGAAGTGCTGTAGACGACCCTAATAGTTGAATTGTGCACCATTTTAATAGTTGAACTATGCACCATTTAATACTAAACTGTGCACCATTTTATATCTGACAGTGCATCATTGTATAACTAATTGTACATCATCTAAAAAAACGTAAAAAATAAAATGATATAACCACCTTCCCATAATGACACCCTACAATCATGGATGTGATAAAGATCACGTTTCCATAACTGAACTGTGCACCATTTTAATAACTAAATCGTATACCATTTTATATCTAACAGTGCACAATTTTATAACTAATTGTACATCATCTAAAAAACTGTGAAGATGTAAACAAATCCATATCAAATCCCATTAAAATCGGTTGAGATGAATATATATATATATATATATATATATATAGGGAGAGAGTTATATGAGACCACCTCATAGGGTGAGTCCATAGGGACCAATTCTAGCCACATATCTAGATTTTTCAATGGCTGCGATTTAGAGCTTAAATTGCAGATTAAATACTGTTAATTAAAAAAATGATAAATTAGTCATCCTCCAAAATTACTCAATATTAACGGGATTTGGTTCACTATATTGTGATCACGAAATCTCCCCAAATCTCACAGCAAATTCAGCGTGAACAAATCCTCATCCTCCTTCTTCTTCAATGCACTACATTGAGAAAATCATTCCTCCTTCTTCTTCAATGCACTACTGTGTGAAAAAGTTGCAGATAATTCGCCATAGTTGCTAGATCTCGACTACAGTTCAAAGGTTGCTTATGGGGATGTAATTTGTTGCTTGTATAGATGAGTCATGGTGCTTTTAGATATATTAACTACATAAGCAAGTCATATGCGACAAGTACATACTACATAAACAACAAGTCTATACTACATAAGCAACGAATATACACTACGTATGCACCACGGATATATTAACTACATAAGCAAGTCATAAGCAACAAGCATATTGCTTATGCATCACAGATACATTAACTACATAAGCAAATCATAAGCAACAAACCTGTACTACATAAGCAACAAGACTATACTACATAAGCAATTAATATACACTATGTATGCACCACAGATAAATTAACTACATAAGCAACAAACCCATACTACATAAGCAACGAATATACACTGCATATGCAACACAAATACGTTAACTACATAAGCAAGTAATAAGCAACAAACATTATACTACATAAGCAATAAATATACAATACATATGCAACACAGATATGATTAAATTATACATGCAATATGATTATAATACACATGCAATATAATTATATTACATAAGCAGTTAACAACAGAATACGCTGGAGCAAAAAACGTGGATATGGGGGGTATGGGTTACTAAAAAACTGAAAACACGTGATGCATGAAAGGAGGAAGGAAATTGAACATGATTGATATCTTATCAAATCTCAATAACTGATTCTATATTATAAAATAACCACCCTACCCTTCTTAGTTTTTGAAACAAAAAAAATAAATATAAAATCCCCCCTAAAAATCTGGACCACCCAAAAATATTAATCTATGGTTAGGATTGGTTCCTATGGATTCAACTCAAATAGGAGCACCCATTTGATATATATATATATATATATATATATATATATATATATATGCGGAGCCACATGGTGGCTCAGGGGGTCCTGTCCCCCCCCAATTGTTTTTCTTTTTTCTTTTCACTACCTATATTTTCATTATTTAGTACTTTGACCCCTCATTATTTTGTTGGATAAAATTTATTCCATGAATTTTAGTAAGTTAAATTATAGATTTTGTGGGTCTTATTTTTTCTTACTATCAACTTAAAAGTATTTTTTTCTATTCATCAAACGATGGGTTTCTCATAATTGTTTGCTAATGTATATTGAAAAGAAAATTACAAAAAAAAAAAATAGGATAAATTAAATTATAGATGGTTTTCGTGATATGCAAAAGAGACACTCTAAAACAATTAAGGATTTAATGATGTATTTTTTAAATATTTACTAATGAATATTAGTATATTTTTTTGATACAAATGTAATATATTTAAACTTTATTGTCTTGTATATATACACAAATGTGGTCTTTTGGTTTTTACTCTTGGCTCCCCTTCCAAGATTTCCTGGCTCCGCCCCTGTTAATATATATATATATATATATGATATGGATCAAATGGGTCTTCCTACTTGGGATGAGTCCATGGGGACACATTGTAACCATAGCTCAATAATTATATGTGGTCTAGATTTTTAGGGCTTTTTTATGTTCTTTTTTGTTTCACCAATTAAAAAGGGTAGGATGGTCATTTTGTATTTTAGAATCAGTTACTAAGATTTCAATCCCTCTCTCATGTCTATTCACCCACTCTTCACACATACACATCTCTGTTCTTCTCTCTCTCTCTCTCTCTCTCTCTCTCTCTCTCTCTCTCTCTCTCTCTCTCTCTCTCTCTCTCTCTCTCTCCAGCGTTCAATTTAAAAAAAAATCTCTCAGTCTTCGAGTTCGATCTCAATCACGTTTATGTATCCGTGGGGCACGTAATGTATATTAGTTGCTTATGTAGTATAGGCTTGTTGCTTATGTAGTATGGGTTTGTTGCTTATGACTTGCTTATGTAGTTAATGATATATAAAAGCACCATAATACATCTACACAAGCAACAAATTACATCTTCATAGGCAACCTTCGAACTGTAGTCGAGCTCTAGCAACTATGGCGAATTATCTGCAATTTTTTTCACACAGTAGTGCGTTGAAGAAGGAGGAAGGATTTCTCACAGTAGAGCGTTGAAGAAGAAGGAGGAGGATTGTTCATGTTGATTTTGCTATGAGATTTGGAGTATTATGTGATCTCAAAATAATCTGCTTAATCCCGTAAATATTGGGATGTTTGGAGGATGACCAATTTACCCCTATAATCTGCTTAAATGGCAACCATTAAAAAAATTAGATGTCTGGATAGGATTGGTCCCCATGGACTCACCCTATGAGGTGGTCTCATATAACCCTCTCCCTATATATATAGGATATGGATCAAATGGGTCCTCCCATTTGGGATTTTGGGGTGAGTCCATAGGACCCAATCCTAACCATAGATTAACATTTTTGGGTGGTCCAAATTTTTAGGGGGTTTTATATTTTATTTTTGTTTCAACAACTAAGAAGGTTAGGGTGGTCATTTTACAATATAGAATCAGTTATTGAGATTTGATGAGATCTCAATCACGTTCAATTTGCTTCCCCATTTCATGCGACATGTGCTTTCAGTTTTTGAGTAACTCATATCCTTCATATTCACCTTTTTTTCTCTCCAGCGTATTCTGTTATTAACTGCTTATGTAATATAATTATATTGCATGTGTAGTATAACCATATTGCATATATAATTTAATCATATATGTGTTGCATATGTAGTGTATATTTGTTGCTTATATAGTATAAGGTTGTTGCTCAATACTTGCTTATGTAGTTAATGTATTTGTGTTGCATATGTAGTGTATAATCGTTGCTTATGTAGTATGGATTTGTTGCTTATGACTTGCTTATGTAGTTAATGTATCTGTGGTGCATACATAGTGTATATTCGTTGCTTATGTAGTATAGGCTTGTTGCTTATGTAGTATGGGTTTGTTGCTTATGTAGCTAATGTAATTGTGGTGCATACGCAGTGTATATCCGTTGCTTATGTAGTATAGGTTTGTTGCTTATGTAGTATGTATTTGTTGCTTATGACTTGATTATGTAGTTAATATATATGTGGTGCTTACATAGTGTATATTCGTTGCTTATGTAGTTAATATATCTAAACACATCATGACACATCTATACAAATAACAAATTACATCTTCATAAGCAACCTTCAAACTGTAGTCGAGTTTTAGCAACTATGACGAATTATCTGCAACTTTTTTCAGCCCTTGGTAATGCGTTGAAGACAAAAGATGAATGATTTCACACAATAGTGCGTTGAAGAAGAAGGAGAAGGATTGTTACGTTGATTTTGCTTTAAGATTTGGAAAGATTGCGTGAATCCCATAAATATTGTTGAATCCCGTGAATATTGGGCTATTTAGGAGGATGACTAATTTACCCATGTGTTTAATTAACTAGCTTGTAATTTGTAATTTTGCCTCTTAAATCGCAGTCGTTGAAAAAATTAGATATATGGCTAGGATTGGTTCCTATGGACTCACCATATGAGGTGGTCTCATAGAACACTCTCCATACATATATTTATATACAGAGATATGATCAAATGAGACAAAACCCTTTAGGTAAGAACATAAGACTACATCTAGACCATTTGATTTAATAATCAATGGTTCAGATTTTACTCCTCATTTAAAGCATTGGCTCCTCAGTCAGGGACAATAGGGTAATTTCATTTTTAAAGTTCAGGGATATTTTTGTAATTGCATTTGTTTTGATTTTGGTAACCAATTTCGTCCTTATCTCAATTCCAATATTATTGCTTCAGTTTTTTTTCAAAAATAAAAAACTGACTCTCCTCAATTCTCTCACGAAATCACGATCCTCCCCACGAACTCTGCAAATTCAACTGACCCATCAAATTTATTTATCTTCAACATGTGCAATTTGGGTGCGTCTTCGCTAGGGTTCGAACTTCTCAGCATTCGGGTGTAAGTTTTCGGTGAGTGTGATTGATTTAATTTTCGTGTGGTGGGATTTTAGTGCTTCTTCGCTGCTATGGTTCTAGAGTTTTTTATTGTCATTTTTTCTTGTTGAATTTTTTCATATTTTGTGTTATATCTCTTTTGTAGCAACTGGTTTTTATAGTTCATGCATATTCTTTCGATTTCTTGTTTTTTTCTGAAATTTATTCCCAACGTCTTCATTTTTTTACATGTGTGTTATATGCACCTTTGTATTATGAGATCCCCGGAATAGGTTTATGATGTGTTAGGGTTCGTAAATTAAGTTGTTCATTGTACATACAATTATGTAGTTTTAGAGTATGAATTGTGTATATTTAGGGTTGATATTATGTGCACAATGTGCAATGATTGTTGTTCTTTGTATATTTAGGGTTGCTATATGTTTGTATGATTCATTATGTAATAATGTATATTTAGTTATGTAATATTGTATATGTAGTTGTGTGATAATGTGTATTTGGTATATAATAATGTATGCTTAGTTGTATGGTGATGTGTGTAAAATATACGTGCATTTTGGGGCTTAAAATGATATATAATTGATGCATTTACACTCATATTTACTATGTTTTTACTTGATTTTCTTTAAAGAGCATGATACTGTGTATTCTTGTAGGAAACGGAGCTTAAAATAAAGAAATATCTGTTGGAATCCCCAGATAAGATTGTTGAATGCAATGCGAAGATCAAAACGACAAAAAAAAGTGGACGAAAACACTCCACATGGCCGAACTATGTGGTGTCACACGGCCGTGTGGAGTGCTTGTGTGAAAATGACATGGTTGTGTGAAATTGGATTGAAAACAGAGGACGGAACAGGCCCACACTGTCGGACCGTGTGAAGTCACACGGTCGTGTGGGAGAGGGAAGCCAATCGCACAACCTGACCATGCAACATCACACGCCCGTGTGAACAAGGCCTCAGCCCAACACCACACGGTCGTGTGGTCCCACACTGCCTGGCCATGTGGGAGTCTGTTTTGATGCGTTTGTCAGTGTTTGCTTCCTGTTCAAACTCTACAATTGTTCTCTCCAAGCATCTATAAAAGGGGACCAAGGCTTGCATGAAAATATACAACTTCATCCAAGGAAAACACATCAAATAACACAGGAACGCAAGAATCGAGGATCTTCTGAGAGCAAGAGGCTAGGTCGCGAAGAACACCATAAAGCATTCGCATATAGGGAACACAAGAGCTTCGAGGGCTTGGAAGGAGAAACCATCCTAACAAGAAGAGGGTTTCTTTCTATGTCTAGGAACTCTTGTCTGTGCTTATATGATGTCTTAATATCGATTCGAATTTATCTATGAGTTTGTAATCAATGTTTGGCATATCTTTCGGATCTTAGGGGCATAATCAAAACTGTTGATTTATGTTAAATATGATTAGTTATTTTCTTAATTAATTCGTGCTTTCTATTTTATGAATTCGAGTGCTTATTTTTAATTGCTTTTGATTTGGCCAATAATTTGCATGTCATACTTCTAGTCCATAATTCGGGAGGTGAGTTCTAGTAAGAAAAAAATCGAATTCAAACATAAATAGAGTAATATATCGGGAGACTACTTCTATTTGTGGGGAGTACTTCAATTCAAAGATCTTTTGTAAGTAATAATAGTTGTGATGTATCAGGAGACCTCAATTATTATTAATCTACTGTTTATGTGCACAATAAACTATTTTAGGAATTAAACCCATAGAATTGAATGAATTGGTTTTTAAAACTTTAATTGCATTTAATATTGAAGAAACATGTTGAGATTATGTGCCTAAGGTTGCTCCTAAAGATGTTGAAAATACTTGTGGGGTTCACAAATTTATTTTTATTTCTTTTTCTTAATTTCCGATTTTTTTAGTTCTTAAAACTTAATTTTCGGTCGCTTCAATAAAATTGGAATATGATGTTATTATAGCATGAGTGTTTCGATATTCAATCCCTGTGGAATACGACCTTGCTTGCCATTATTCTATAAACTACACTTCAATAAAATAAAATATTTTTGGCGAACAAGTTTTTGGCGCCGTTGTCGGGGATTGATTAGATTCTACTTAGATATAGTAATAAGTAGTACAATCTTAATTGAAGCATATTTTCTATTTTTTCAAAATTTTTGAAATTAATTTCGATTTTTTGTTTTAGGTTCTAACATTGATTTGTTTAGTGCAGATAGTGCATGATCACGCGTTCCAGATCGACCCAGCCAATACCCATTGATTTGGAAATCGAAAAGATAGCTAAGCAACTAAGGAAAAGAGCCAAAGCAATGGCGGATGGGACTAATCCGAACGTAGTGGAAAACAGAAACAATGAGGAGCGCCCACTAGGGTCCGGCGTCCAGGACAGAATTGTGGAAATCCCCGCGAGAAGGGCAGTTAGGGATTACTTCCAGCCGGAGGTAAGACAAACTTATGGGGGTGTGGCCCGTCTGCCGATCAATGCAAATAATTTTGAACTAAAACTGGCATTGATCCAGATGGTGTCACAAAACCAGTTTGGGGGTAGAGCCGTTGAGGATCCAAACGTGCATCTGGCGCACTTTCTAGAAATTTGTGATACTGTTAAGATGAATGGTGTTTCTGGGGATATCATTCGATGCCGCCTTTTCGCATTCTCTCTGCGTGATAAGGCTAAGGGATGGTTATGCTCTTTAACACCACTAGCCGCAAATTGGGCAGAATTAAGTCAGCAGTTTCTAGCCAAATACTTTCCCCCTAGTAAAACACTCAGAATCGAAATGCAGGATCACCCGGTTTAGCGATTAGATGTTGAGCCGCTATATGAAGCATGGGATAGATTCCGGGTATTGTTAAGGAAGATCCCTCAACATGGATATCCCGACTTATAATGGTTTGAGTGGCAACACAAGAACAATTATAGATGTTGCATCTGGAGGTGCACTACTAGGGAAATATCCTAAGGAGGCACTAGAATTATTAGAGGAGATGGCAAACAATTACCAATGGCCATCTGAGAGGTCGACGGTCCGACGAGTGGCAGAAGTTCAGGATGATAAGATTGCCATGCTCACAGAACAGGTATCCGTGCTAAATATGAAACTGACGCGATGCAGCAAGTGACTCCAAGAGATCCTGCTGTTGTTGAAAAGGAAGCAAACTTTGTGGGCCAACAAAGAAACTTCAACAACAATTACAGAAATAGTCAGATACCCAACTACTACCATCCAGGGTTGAGAAACCATGAAAAAATTTCTTATGCTAACAATAACAATGTTTTGCGGCTCGAAATTTCGGGGATATAACGTGGGTAATCAAGCGGAGCGGAGTCCGAAAAAAAAAGCATCTCATGGAAGAGATGTTATCCTCGTTTATCGGAGAGACAAGGGTGAGACTGAACAAATATGAAGCCAAGATAGACAGGATAGAAGAACAGGTCACTCAACTACACACAAACGTAAACGCAAGACTGAAATCTCTGGAAACACAAGTAACCCAGATCGCAACTGTTGTGGGAGGCCAACATCAAAAAGGCAAATTCCCAAGAGCTACTGAGTTGAATCCACGGGAGCAATGCAACGCCATTCGTCTGATGGATGGCATTGAGGGTTCACAGGTTTCAAATGACAAAGTTTAGCAATAGTGATTAGAAATGTGAAGTCTGACTAAAGACGTTAAACTTAGCGATGTATGGGAGGCAACCCAATTTATTACATATTTCCGTATATTTTTATCTCCTTCAATTTAATTTTAGTTTCAATTTTAATTTTTATTTATTAACGTAATTTTTAGTTTTGTTTAGTTTTCTTATGTTGTTGTGTAGGAGGCGTCACGACAAACTCCCAAAACAAATTATGGAACCAATCCCACACGGGCGTGTGAGATCACACGACCTGGACGTGCGAGAGGGCGAATTGCCCAGCACCACACGGCCGTGTGATGAAAGGCTGGCGGAAAGGAACGTGGGCAACAATATGCAGGGCCACACGGCCAAGCCGTGTGCCCTCACACGGACGTGTGATCCTACGAACAGAAATGGGCATACAACTTGAACCTCCTATTTTAACCCCAAATTCTCACTTTTTCTCTCACTTTCTCATTCACAAACCCTAACCCATGAAAATTCTCTCCCTAAGTACTCAAACTACTCTCCAAATCTCTCCAAATTCACCTCTAATCTCAAACCAAAATCACAAATCCTTCACTTTCTCAAGAAACCCACCACCAAATACCTTCAATTTTTAACTTCTCCAAGTTCTACACCAAGTTTGGGGATAATCCAAAACAATTCCCAAATTTGAGATTTTTACTCTTCCAAACCTTAATATTCATGGCTTCTAGGGATGAAAGAGGAGCTAGGAGGAATACGAGAAGAACGAGAGAGCCGACTCTGGAGCCCAAAATCGAGCCTCAACTGATTTTTGATCCCGAGGAGCCCGAAGCTTCCAACGTCAACTTGCCAAATGAAACCCATCGAGCTAAATGGATGATACTCTACTTTCGTCTATGGATTAATACGAGGTATCCCGATGAACCTACTCTTATGAATTTTGGTTTATTGGAAGATTTTAGAGCTTGATTGGAATGAATTTCTAAATGGGCATTGGGCTACTTATTCTGTTATTACACTTGAATTTTTAAGTAGCTTTGAACTGGTGGTGCAAAAAAAAAATTTGATGGGAATTAGATTTCACTTGGGGAATGAGCAAAGAGAACTAACAATTGATGATTTAAATGAAATTTACAAAACACCGGCGTATGGGGTGGAAGAGCATGAGGAATTCAATAAGGATAGGTTTTGGAAAAAGATAACTGGAAAGTGAATTTATACGCCGGGCACTTCTAAGGCGTCTAGTATTCACAACCCGATATTTCGATATGTTCAGCGCGTCTCGGATGAATCCATCTTTCCAAGGGAGGAGAGTAGAGGGGCATTGAGGGTTGATGAATTATTTATCATTTGGTGTATGGCATCGGGGACTAAAGTGGTGCGAAACACCGGGGCTATGATAGCCCGACAATTTGATAGGATTAGAAAGAGTGAGAGGGGTGGAATTTGCATAGGGGGATGATTACCCCTATTGCAGAATATTTTAACATTAATTTGAAGGGGTATGTGGAGGCCGCTGGGCCTAAGTTGATTGATTTAAATGTTGTAACTGCTATGAAAATGATAAAATTCGATGGGCGTGATTATTGGCTCATTCAGGCAGATAGAACAACAGTTAAGCTTCCGAACCCCGAAGCTACTTCCATTAGAAATAGGGGTAACTGGCTACTTAGAGAGGTAGAGGGGGTTGCTGCTCAAGAAGAGAAGGGTGAGCAAATGAGGGAGATGCCAGAATCCTCTTGCCAAGGGGTAACCGGCCATTTACTATGAGTGAGCGGCTCGAAGGGGTGGAAGCTGATGTGGGGAAATTGATAGATGACATATATCAGTTGACAGACACCGCTGATGAGTATCACCTGGAGTACTTACAGCGTTTCGATGCCATCACCCAGCAGCAGCAATAGATGTACGAGATAATATCTCGTATGGACCAGTGACACATCTCACAAGGCCACTACCATCCACCTCCACCACCTCAGTGATCTATGTAAGTACTTATTACGTATTCCTCTTTCTTTTGATAATTTCCTCATATGTTCGGGACGAATCATATTTTAAGTTTGGAGGGTTGTCAAGAATGTGTAGTCTAGTACTGTTGCATTTTGCATTGCATTTAGGATTGCATATAGAATACTTTGCATTTTAATTTTCGCAAAAAAAAATCAAATATTTTGTTTATTTTTATTGTTTTAGCGCGTTTATCGCTTTAACACGTTTAATTGCTTTTGTGTGTGGTTTTTAATTCAGTTCATATGCCCAACTCCCTATGATTTTACTATGAATATTTTATGGCTTGGGATAACATACTTGTGGGAATAAGGTAATAAATTGTAGGAGGAAAGTTATTTTTTTGATTGACATGTGTTAAGAAAATTGGGTATTTGAGCATGTTGCGAAAAATAAGTTGGCGAGCTTTTGTGCTTTAAACGGCTTTACATTATGCAGGCTTATTTCTTTCTTGAGTGTGTCATTCATGATTGATAGGACTCTAGAACTTGCTCTGGTATCTTCATTGAAGCCATGTGTGTGTGCAAATTTTGAAAATGATCTAAGGCCATCTTTGTTTAGCCTACTTAGCCTAAAAAGCCTACCTATAAACTCATGATTCCCTAGTTAGCCAAGTTTGAGCCAAAACTATAATTCTGAGCCACATTGATCTTTAAAATTTATATGTTTTTATTCCTGAAATTTCTTGAGCTTATAGAAAATGAATAAGTATGGGGGAGATGTGGTGAAAAATTTATGAAAAAAGAGAGGAAGTTGGCAAAAGAAAGAGGGATGAGCAGTATCTGAGTAAATGAAAAAAAAATACATGAAGCTCGAAAAAAAAAGAAGAAAGAAAATCTCTAGAAAGAAAATAGAGAAAATCGAGCAAAGCAAAAGAAAACTCTGAAAATTATAAAAAAAAATGAGAGCTTGAGGTTAAAGAAAAAGAAAAGAAGGCAAAAAGGCATAAGAATAAAAAAGGAGAAATAAGGGTGGAATTAAGTTGAAAAAAAAAAGAGAAAACTAATATTATGCTGAAATTGGGTTGGTGAATTACAAGTCTGTAAGCTTAAATTCTATTTGCTCAAGTCAAGTCACTTAATCCAAATTTTCCGACCCTTACCAAAGAGCCTACATTACAACCAAATGAAAAGTCCTTTTTGATTCTTAGATTGTGCACACAAAAGTGGTCGAGATGTTAGACGATTTGCAAGTCTATGGTAGTTCTACTTTCACTGAATTGAATTTGAGCGTAAACACTTACCATACACTTCTGAGAGTAGAGTGATACAATATCTTCTTGTGAGTCGCGATGTCAAGTACCCGAGAGAGTATTAATGATGTCGAGTTTATGAATAATGACTTCTTGATGATGAATTACATGGCTTCTTTTAAGTATGAAGTCAAATGTTATTTAACGTTCATAGTGTTCTTAGGTGTCCGTTCATTTTTACCCCTCATATTGTTTTTCTAAATTTGCTCGAGGACGAGCAATGCTTTAAGTTTGGGGATTTTGATGAGTGTAAAATATACGTGCATTTGGGGCTTAAAATGATATATAATTGATGCATTTACATGCATATTCACTATGTTATTACTTGGTTTCCTTTAAAGGACATGATACTGCGTATTCTTATAATTCTTGCAGGAAACGGAGCTTAAAATAAAAAAATTGTTTGATACATGTTTTTATCTTAATTTTGATGATTTTATTTTGTCACCAAAACAATGTTTTTAAAGGTTGTCCAAATACTCCTAAATGATTTAAAATGGTTTTAATATTTTCCGGAGTATTTCCTCAAGTTTATTTTTGATAATAATGGACAGCACTTTTAATGATTTCATGTCAATGGGTTTTTACTCCTAAAACAAGATTTCTAGATGTTGTCTAAATACTCCCGATTGGTTTAAAATGTTTTTACTAAATTTTCGGAGTATTTCTTGAGTTTTATTTTCGACAATAATTGGACAACATTTACTGTCTCTTGTCGACCGGGCCGCCCTATAGGGCAACCCGTACCAAGATATTTTTAGAAACAGAAAAATGAGACGGATGTAATATTGGTCAGGTCGACCTGGCCGCCCAAGGGGTCGACCGGCAGCATCGATCAACCGCCCCCCGGTCGGCCGTACCACTGGGAGTTCATTTTTGTTCTGAGAACTTCCGTCTTGTTTTTTGCTTGAGGGGACCGGTTGAAACAGGTCGACCGGTCGCCTATGTCGACCGGCCGCCTGCGTATTGACAAAAAAATATGACCGTCGACAAACAGAGACACATTTCCTTAAATTGTGGGATTGATTTCTAACAAACTATATTATTGATCTTAATTGTAATTTTCTGAGATTTAATCCCCAAGAGAGCCTATGCTTGATCAATCATCTCCTATATATAGAGGAAGTTTTGGAGCAACCATTACAACAATAGAGATACAACACAACAAGATACACTTCAAGCAAACACTTGGTCTTTCATTGTTATTATTCTTGTTGTAAATTTGCCTAGCTTATCACTTTCACATCCTTGAGGTCTAGGCTATTCTTGATTACACTTTGCACTCAAATTGTATTATTCATTATTGAGTTGTAATCTTGATTTTTGGTTATCATTCAAACACAAGATATCCTTGTGAGTGTTCTTGTGGTAAGAACACACTTGGATGATCTAGGTGATAGGTGCAAGAAGATTGTGGTGATCTTCTTATTGAGGTGTTGAAGAATTTGGTATTCTTCAAGGTTGAAGATTGTGGTAATCTTCACAAGGTGCCGTTGGAGATTGTGGTAATCTTCAAGAAGAGATTGTGGTAATCTCAAAGGTGGTGTTGAAGAAGAGTGTGGTGCTCTTCAAGGTGTTGTAAGTTGAATTTGTATTAATTTTGGTAATTAATAAAATTCTTTTTCTTTTTTGAAATCCATCCCGGATATACTGGGGTGGTAGAGGATTAGGCCCTAGGTGGGTTGAACCTCTTTAAATCGACGTGTGTTGTTTACATTCCGCACCTTTATTATTGTGTTTGAGCATTCGGTTGCAAAAAGAGGGCTAAATCGAAAAGATGGAGATAATCTATTCACCCCCCCCTCTAGATTATTGTAGCCGCTTGGACTTACAAAAATATCAGTTGGAATGCCCGGATAAGATTGCCGAATGCAAAGAGAAGATAAAAACGACGGAAAAAATGGACGAAAATACTTCACACGGCCGGACCGTGTGGTGTCACGCGGCCGTATGGAGTGCCGGTGTGAAAATCACATGGTTGTGTGAAGTTGGATTGAAAACAGAGGACGAACAGACCCACACGGCCGGACCGTGTGAAGTCACACGATCGTGTGGGAGAGGGAAGCCAATTGCACAACCTGACCATGCAGCATCACACGCCCGTGTGAACAAGGCCTCAACCCAGCACCACACGACATGACCGTGTGGGAGTCTGTGTTGACGTGTTTGTCAGTGTTTGCTTCCCGTTCAAACTCTACAAGTGATCTCTCAAAGCATCTATAAAAGGGAACCAAGGCTTGCACGAAAATATACAACTTCATATAGAGAAAACACATTAAATAACACAAGAACGCAAGAATCGAGGATCTTCTGAGAGCAAAAGGCTAGGTCGCGAAGAACACCACAAGTCTTTCGCATCTAGGGAGCACAAAAGCTTCGAGGGCTTGGAAGGAGAATCGGGGCTTGGAAGGAGAATCCATTCCTGACAAGAAGGGGTTTTCTTTCTATGCCTAAGAACTCTTGTCTGTGCTTATATGATGTCTTAATATTGATTCGAATTTGTCTATAAGTTTGTAATCAATGTTTGGCATATCTTTCGGATCTTAGGGGCATAATCGAAATTGTTGATTTATGTTAAATATGATTATTTATTTTCTTATTTAATTCATGCTTTCTATTTTATGAATTCGAGTGCTTATTTATAATTGCTTTTTATTTGGCCAATAATTTGCATGTCATACTTCTAGTCCATAATCCGGGAGGTGAGTTCTAGTAAGACGAAAATCGAATTCAGACATAAATAGAGTAATGTATCGGAGACTACTTTTATTTGTGGGGAGTACTTCAATTCAAAGATCTTTTGGGAGTTAATAATAGTGATGTATCGGAGACCTCAATTATTATTAATCTACTGTTTATGTGCACAATAAACTATTTTAGGAATTGAACCCATATAATTGGATGAATTGGTTTTTAAAACTTTAATTGCATTTAATATTGAATAAACATGTTGAAATTATGTGCCTAAGGTTGCTCCTAAAGATGTTGAAAATACTTGTGGGGTTCACAAATTTATTTTTATTTCTTATTCTTAATTTTTGATTCTTTTAGTTATTAAAACTTGATTTTCGGTCACTTCAATAAAATTGGAATACAATGTTATTATAGCTTAAGTGTTTCGAGATTCAATCCCTGAGGAATATAACCTTACTTGCCATTATTCTATAAACTACACTGTACACTTGCAGTTGTATGAATCAAAATATTTTTGGCGAAATCACGATCCTCCCCATGAACTCTGCAAATTCAACAGACCCATCAAATTTAATTATCTTCAACAGGTGCGATTTGGGTGCGTCTTCGCTAGGGTTCGAAATTCTCAGCATTCTTGTGTAAGTTTTTGGTGAGTGTGTTCGATTTAATTTTCGTGTGGTGTGATTTTTATGCTTCTTCGCTGCTATGGTTCTAGTGTTTTTTATTGTCGTTTTTTCTTGTTGAATTTTTTCATATGTTGTGTGTTATCTCTTTGTAGCAACCGGTTTTCATAGTTCATGCAATTTCTTTCGATTTCTAGTTTTTTTCTGAAATTTATTCCCAAAGTCTTCATTTTTTACATGTGTGTTATATGCACCTTTGTATTATGAGATCCCCGGATTAGGTTTATGATGTGTTCGAGTTCGTAAATTAAGTTGTTCATTGTACATACATTTATGTAGTTTTAGAGTATGAATTGTGTATATTTAGGGTTGATATTATGTGCACAATGTGCAATGACTGTTGTTGTTTGTATATTAAGGGTTGCTATTTGTTTGTATACTTCATTATGTAATAATGTATATTTAGTTATGTAATATTGTATATGTAGTTGTGTGATAATGTGTATTTGGTATATAATAATGTATGCTTTGTATGGTAATGTATATTTAGTTGTATATATATAATAATATATATTTAGTTATGTGATAATGCATATTTAGTTGTATAATAATGTATATTTTAGTTGTATGATAATGTATAATTATCTATACAATAATGTATAATTAGCTATATAATAATGTATATTTAGTTGTGTGATAATGTATATTTAGCTATATGTGTATACTTAGTGTACATATGCATGCATAATTAGTTATGTAGCATTGTTTACTTAGTGTGATTTATTGTATAATTAGTACACATATTATGCATATTGTATTTTTGTAAAAGAATTGGTTCTATATTTTTTGCATGTTTGTTTATCCAAGTTTTATCAAGTAAATGGCCAAAACTAAGAGAAAGAAGGTTGCGGAGAGTGGGACTGATGATGGGTGGGAGAAGAGGGTGAAAGATTCGTATCCGACGTTATCCACTAGGTCGAACCCCAGGGTGTTAATAAACGTATTGAAGGGATTTTCCCTCCACAAAAGGATGTGGTTGTGTATATGTAGTTATTGAATTTTGTATAATTACGCAGAATATTATGTATATTTAAATATTATGTCATGTATTGGTCCAGATGTTGCATACGAAGCAAAAACGATGTGTTGTTAAATCCATATAATGTATAATTAGTTTTCAGATGCTGCATATTTATGCATATGATTATGTATATTAAATATAATTTGCCTTTTTGTTTGCCAATAATATTGTATATGTAGTCATAGAATTTTGTAATATTACACAGAAGATTATGTATATTTAAACATCATGCCATGTATTTGGTCCAGATGTTGCATACGAAGCAAAAATGATGTATAGTTAAATCCATATAATGTATAATTAGTTTGCAGATAATGTAGATTTATGCATAAGATTATGTATACCTTACATAAATTGCCCTAGTGGTTTACTGATGTATATTTTAGCATCACATAATCTATATTTTGTTTGCTGATGTTGTATATATTACACAAACATATATTATCATATTATTCACAGTTAATATAAATATTTTGTAGATTTATGTAATCAAAAGACAATTGTACTTCGAGATGTGGAATTAAAATCAATAACAAATACACATTGCTCTCAAGTATGGAATCGAAGTCACTGCACGTACCATAATCCTTGTAAAATTGTGTTAGGAAAATTAATTGTTAGATTTTGATGATACCATATAGAACTTAAACTAGAAAGTTGGCACCCCTATTTTTCTTGTAATCATTAAATGTAATGGATAAGAACTGGGAGAGCTGAGTCAAGTCATCCAAGTCAAACTTACAGAAGTCAATCATGGATCGGATTAAGGACTCATTGTTGTGAGTCACCGAGTCTGACAAAGATAAAGTATGACAGGAACTCGACTGAAGAAGAATCAACTGAGGAACAGTTGTGAGAAGCATCAACCAAGTCAACCTGAGAAGCCAAGTCCACCAGCTAAAGTGACAGTTGAGTCAATCCTACAATTGAAGAAGGCTCAACTCAACTGGGGTTACAAGAGGCAGTCAAGTAAAGGCAACTGACAGCAAACCGTTGCACAAAATTCAAGGGGATTACCTATTTTAGAAATGTCCCCATACTGTCAGGTCCTAAAGGTTATCAAGTCTAAAGCGTGCGAATTAAATAAGCCAATGAGAATTCTTAGTGGGTGTCAAGGATACGAGGAAGTGGCACTATCACACGCTGAGAAAGCATTTTAGGACAAGCCAACTCTGTTGCAACCTTTTAAAAGAACTTTTGCAAAATTTGGTAAGGTTTATTCAACGCCCCCTTCTAAACCTTACTTCACACCCCTTGGGACGTACAAATTGTATTCCAGTCTCCAATGTATGGAATGCATGTCAGCACGAGGAATTTTTTCTTGGTCCACTTTTGGTATCCAATATTTAGTCGATCTTGGTGAGATTTCGAGCTTGTGCCTAACATAAGTTGTGTAATCTGGAGCTTTCTCTGGTAAAAATACAAAATTTACATACTAAATAAACAAATATTGAATATTATATATACAGAACATCAATGTATGGTGCAAAATCGTATTTTCCACTACTTGTCTTATAAGTACACATTTTAAATACACATTGTGTACATAATGACTACTATAATTATACAAATATAGAATAATATATATACAGAACATCAATGTATGGTGCAAAATCGTATTTTCCACTATTTGTCTTATAAGTACACATTTTAAATGCACATTGTGTACATAATGACTACTCTAATCATACAATACATGCATTGTAATTACGCAAAATCGTATTGTAAATATGTCGAACATTAATACGTAGTATACATTAACTGTGATACATATTTTACATATTAAACACACAAATTTGGAACACTAGACACACATAACATTAATACGTATTACATATACGATTTCTTATATAAATCCTTATATTTTCCAATATTTTGTTCTAACTATACACGTCAACAACACTATACATGTAGTATCCTTATTCTAAATTAGCATATTAGTAAAAAAAAATTATTATTGTTATATGAGAATATGTTATACATAACTAGTACTCTATATGTACAAAAAACTAACAGTAAACATATAAAATAGTTGTTATAAATACACATCATTTTTCGCGTATCTACGCGCGTAAAGTTTTTCATTGTTCAACATTACATGCGTTCGATCCACACATTTTTGCATGAATTGGTGTTAAATTATTACCTTCATTCGAATGGATTGTGGAGTGGGAATCCTGATTTTGTGACATCGCAATCTTGATTTTGTTGATGTATATGGTGTTGGGAAATTTATTTTATAGATTTTGATGAATGCCATGTAAAACTTGAACTAGAAAGTTGGCACCCCATTTTCCTCGTAATTTACATTGTAATAGATAGGGCTGGAAAAGTTGAGTCAAGTCAGCTACGCTTGGAAATACAAGAAGTCAATCAAGATCGGAGTGAAGACTCATTGTGGAACAGTGAGTATGGCCAAGATAGAAGATCAAGAACTCGACTCAAGATGTATCAACTGAGGAACAGTTGTGTGAAGAGTCAGTCAAAGTCAACTCAAGAAGCTAAGTTGTTGGGAAATTTATTGTTTATATTTTGATGAATGCCATGTAAAACTTAGAATAGGAAGTTGGCACCCCATTTTTGTTGTAAACTCGCCTTGTAATACATAGAAATTTGGTCAAGTTGAGTTAAGTCGATATGCCTAAACATGCAAGAAGACAACTGGAGACTAGAAGGAAGACTCATTGCGAGACAATTTGAGTTTGGCAAAGAAGAGAAGACGGAACTCGATCAAGGTGCGGTGAGATGCACGGTGAGTAAAGCATCACCAAGTCAACTCAAGATAGCCAAGTCTCTAAATGGCCGAAGTGACAAGAGTCATCCATGATTGGAAGTCGACTCTAAGTCACCTGGGGAAAGCAAGGATATGCGATCAAGTCGAGATAATCGAAAGAGATCCATTGCAAAATCAAGAGAATTACTTAAACAAGTAATATCTCCATGCTACCTTTCTCGAAGTGAATAAACCAATGGGAAGCACTTACACCGTGTCGAACTCAAAAGTCAAGAACAATTCATACGAGGAAGTGGCAATTTCAAGGATCGCAACAAAACAAGCCAACGACCTCAAGTGACTTTCAAAAATAAGCCTATCTCTTCAACGGGCGATTTTTGAAAGATCACTATAAAAGGCCGAGAATGACTCGAGAAAAACACCTTGATTACCCGAACCACGAAATTCAAGCTAACATCTCAATCGTAATCAAAATATTCTCAAAAATCATTCAAGATTAATCCTAAAGCCTACACTACGAAGAAAATCAATCCAACACTCACCGTGAAGGAAAGATAACTTCAATCATTGAAGAGGAAACTTTTGAAGAAAAGGGGTCTACATTCCACGGAGGATTGTAGAAAGGTTCAAGGTCGAACCGGTCTCAAGTTTTGGAGGGCTTCGTGATCAAATCCAAAGAGCTTGAGCAAGTGAGTCAGTAGTAGCAAGGCAGTGCCTGTGAAGAAGATGAGTCGTCGAGAAGCCAACCGAGTGACCAAGGCATCTCCTGATCGAGTCCCAAAGGATCAAGTCACCGTGTGATCGGGACTTGTATCCGGGTGCTACCACTTTGTATATCGATCAATACTTTGTGGATTCCTCCGGGAGTTGGAGAAGAGAGGAGTAGAAGAATTACCCCATCTTGAACCTCTATAAAATCTTATCGTGTCATTTACATTTCAAAGACTTTAATTCCTGCATCTTATTTGTTTAACTCTGTTGATAAATTTGCTATCCACTTGATAATCTCTAAGTACTAAAACCAAGCATTAAATCATAACTAAACCAAATTTAATGGTGTTAAGTCTTCCAATAAAACAAACTGCAGTTGAGCTAATTCGATCTTAACAACCGAGTTATTCTATCAACAAGGCTCGATCAGTGCGTTGAGTGACTAACTCTTTGATTAACTAAATTGGTTGTCCACCAAGGACACAAATTTGTGTAGTATCAACTCGAACTTTAAAAAGGACTAAATCGAAAAGTTGGTAAGGTTTATTCAACCCCCTTCTAAACCTTACACTCACACCCCTTGGGACCTACAAGTGGTATCGGAGCGGTTGGTTCATTGAGCCTTCCGCACCGTTCTTGAACTAGATCTCCAAATTTTTCAAAGTCCTGTTTTAGAACTTAAGTTTTCAAAACTCCTTTTATCATTAAAAGTTATTATCATGGAAGCAAATTTAACACGCATCCCTATGTTCACAATTGAAGAATTTGATGATTGGAAAATTCTTATGCAGCTCATCTATCAAAGATTACATGATGAGATGTGGATAGTGATAGAGGATGGGCCACCGCAAATTTTAAAAGTGAACACAAATAAGAAGAGTCTGCACTGAAGGTGAAGAGGATGTTGCTCTAGACCACTATGGTTGAAAAACCAAGAACTGAATAGACAAATGATGATAGAAAAAGATACAACCTAGACAATGTGGCCAAGGACATCCTTTACAAACCCTTGGCAAAGCCATGTTCAATAAAGTCAAATCATGCAAAACGGCTAAAGAAATGGGACAAGCTAACATTGATTTGTGAAGGCTCACAAAGAAATCAAGGAAAATAAATTATCGATATCACGAGAAATTTGAAAATTTCAAAATGATCGCAGGAGAGAACCTGGATCAACCGGATGCTCGGTTCACGAAATTACCAATGAGCTATCTCGCACTTGGAAAGGAATATACACGAAGAAGAAATGTGTATGAAGATCCTAAAAAGTCTCCTCAAATTGAATGGGAAATGAAGGTCATAGCACTAAGACATTCCATGGACCTATCGAAGACATCCAACCATGAGCTATTCTCGGATCTCAAAGCCTACGAATTTGAGTGAGAAGAAAAGACCAGGAAGAGGCAAATTTGTACCCAAAACAATTTGCTCTAATTGTTAAGGATGGCAAGAGAGTCGAGGTCAAAGCGATCATTGACCCGGAGGAAATAGCCCCGATGGTTAAAAGGTTCAACAAGTTCTTCAATAAGAACTACAAGAGAGGCAAGGGCGAATCCTCCAGAAGACACTCGGCTCCTCCAAGTCAAGGGAAGATAGGCCAACCAAGAGAAGATCATCAAAAAGTCAATATCAAAGGGTGGCAATCCAAGAATGGAAAGAGGCGATCAAAAGGTTGAATATCTATCTTTGAACTGTAGGCAACCAGGTCACTATGCCATTGATTGCCCATATCCTGTAGTCAACAAATACGAGGAATGAAGAAGAAAGAAAGGTCTTGAGAGAAAGAAGACAAGAAAAGAAAAAGGCAATGTTGGGCCGAGATCACGCAAAAAAATAAGTCAAGAGACATAGGCTGATTGAGAGTAGTGAAGTGACTACTCAAGTGACTCGAAGAAAAAGCCTTGATCTGTTTGATGGCCAAGGAACAAGATCAACCTCGACCAAGAAGATGAGGTACACTCTAACTCATCAAACTCGGTTCTAGTGATAGTGATCACACACACACTTCATCACCCACTGATCTTTATGATTCATTAGGCAAAATGATGAAAGATTTTGAACACATTAAATCCTTACACACACTACTAAATGAGGAAAACAAACTACTCAAGAGCGAAACTCACAAATTGACTAAGGAGCCGAGTACTCTAAGTCAAATAGGCATGAGAATGAAAGTTTAAAGATCGAAAATGCAAAGCTAATAAGCGAAATAGCTTTATAGAAAAGAGGGAAATGACCTCAAAATGTGATTGCCTCATTCACTAAGGCATCTAAATCATTGGATGATCTTATTATGAGTCAAAGAGAATATGGAGACAAGACAGGCTTAGGATTTAGTTCCTCTGTGCTATGCCAAACTCCAAAAGTGATTTTGGAAAAAGGATCTTCAAGCAATGAAGTATCTCAAAAATCCAAAACTCCAAATGGTGCACACATATTTAATCCAAAGCACAATCACAAGCAAACCGCCTTGGTTATAAAGGAAAAGGAAAATGACCGATTAAGTGCGTTGAGAGGACAGCTGAGAAGAAATTCAGCTGAGTTCCTCAGCAAACTCCAAACAGAAAATACTCTGTAAAGAAGAAACAGAGCTACCAAAAACCCCAGAAGTTCTATAAAAGAAATACATATGATGGGAATGGTAGAAAATATCCAAGCCAAGCTGATTGGAATGATGTGAACTATCAGCATAGACCTATGGAATATAAGCCCAAATGGCAAAGGCCTAGAACTCAGCAAAGGTCATTCCAAAGGTATAAGAGCTTTCATCAGCACACATATGCGCCTAGGCACTACACTCAGAGATATCACAACTATCCGAATAAGGCAACTGCTAAAACACACATACAGGCATACAGACAAAAGAGACAGCTGTATGAACCTAGAATCCACAAGCAATTTGCCAAAATTAATTATGATTATGGCACTGATAGATGGCAACCCCTTAGAGTCAAATCATTTGGCTATAAATGGTTGGATCATCTTACAATACTAACCCCTCGGGACCCAGACAAGTATGGGTACCTAAATCTTAATTTCCTTAATTGCGCTCGAGGAACAGTGAGTGCCAAGGAACCTGGTACATGGATAGTGGCTGTTCCAGACACATGATAGGAAACAAGAAAAATCTGTCAAAATTCAAGGAAGTCAAAGGAGCAAAAGTCATATTTGGAGGAAATGAAGTTCTAGGAGAAATAAGAGGCATTGGATCCATCAAGAAAAATGGATTAGAGATCTCAGGTGTTGCATATGTTGAAGGACTCAACTTCTGAGTATCAGCCAACTCTGTGACAAGGGTTATAATGTTGGATTTAACACGGGTATATGCCAAATCAAGGATACTGAATCAAATGAAGTTGTGTTGCAAGGATGCAGACAAAAGAACATATATGTCGTGGATTGGTCAACTGCAACACCCAGCACCTGTCTGTTAGCAAAAAGCACAATTTGAATCAAGTTGGTTGTAGCACAAGAAGTGAGTCACACGAATTTCAAAACAATTAACAAGCTTGCCGAAGTAATCTTGTGGAAGGACTTCCAGGACTCGATTATACAAGAAGGAGAGTATATGTGACGCATGTCGAAGGAAAACAAATCAAATCATCATTCAAAGAAAAGACATGCCCATCTTCAACAAGAATATTGCATCGCTACATATGGATCTATTTGGTCCATTGAACCAAATAGCATAAGTGGGAAGAAATACACCTTGGTGGTAGTAGATGACTACTCAAGATATACATGGACAATATTCATGTGTAAGAAGAAAGAAACTCTCTGAAAAACTACCACAGTAGATGAAGAGGATTCAAAATGAGAAAAGCCAAACCATTATCAAAATAAGATCGACAGGAGAACCGAGTTTGTCAATGGTATAATAACTCGATATTGTATTGAAAATGGCATTGGTCATGAATTATCTCGACAAGGACTCCACAAGAGAATGGAGTTGCGAGAAAGAAGGAATAGAACTCTCAAAGAAGCGAAAGGGCCATGTTAACTAAAGTAGGGTTACCAAAAAGATTTTGGGGTCAAGCAATAAACACAAAGATGCTACACTCAAAATAGATGCATGATAAACAGACGGTGACAAAGACTCCTATGAGATTTGGACGGGGAGAAAACCAAATGTTGCATATTTTAGAATATTTGGATGTAAATGCTTCATCCATAACAATGGCAAAGATAATCTAAAGGTTTTTGATGCTAAAGTCGATGAAGGTATCTTCCTGGGATACTCAACAAAGCAAAGCCTGAGTACTCAACAAGAAGACTATGGTTACTGAGAGGAATCCATTCATGTGGTGTTCGATGAACCAAATGTTAATGGAGAAGACATTGAAGAATCATAATTTGAATCAACCAACCATGCGAAGAGTCCTTATCTTTGAAGTCAAGCGGGAATTATAAACTCGAGATGAAGATAAGATAGCTAAGTCTCAAAAACAATTGGAAAATTTGCGGCTAAGTGATTACGAGAGAGTCGATCAAAGCAACACAATTGCAAGAAGACGACCAATCCAACTAACTTACTCCAACCTGATGTAAGATGGTGAGAGACCATCCACGAGAACTAGTCATTGGAGATATAAGAGAAGGTGTCAAAACAAGATCCGAACTCAACAAAGCTATGTTCACATGCTTTATCTCACAAATAGAGCCCAAAGATGTGTCACAAGCATTGGATGACACACATTGGATTCAAGCTATGCAAGAAGAATCAATCGATTTGAAAGAAATAAAGTATGGGAATTAGTTCAAAGACCCACCCATCAAAACGTTATTGGCACTAAATGGGTGTTCAGAAACAAGATGAACGAGGAAGATTCTGTGGTAAGAAACAAAGCAAGACTAGTAGCTAAAGGATATTGCCAAGAAGAAGGGATAGATTTTGATGAAACATTTGCCCTTGTAGCAAGATCGAAGCTATAAGGATGTTTCTTGCCTATGCACTCACAAGAATTTTATTGTATATCAAATGGATGTAAAAAGTGCATTCCTAAATGGTTTATTGGAAGAAGAAGTATATGTTGAACAACCTCCGAGGATTTGAGCGAAGACTCTTGGAGATAAGGTATACAAACTCAAGAAAGCTCTATATGGATGAAACAGGCACCTGCATGGTATGATACTTTGTCACAATTCCTAACCGAGAATGGATTCACAAAAGGAAAAGTAGATAGAACACTTTTCAGAATTCAAGACAAGAAGAGCATACTGCTTGTTCAAATATATGTGGATGACATCATTTTTGGATCCACAAACAAAGAGTCGTGTGATAAATTTTCAAACCTCATGCAAAGCAAATTTGAAATGAGCATGATGGGAGAGCTGACATTCTTCCTTGGACTCCAAGTGAAACAACTGAAAGATGGAACCTTCATAAGTCAAATAAAATACACCAGAGATTTAATGAAGAAATTTGGTATGGAAGAGAAGTCTTCTGTGAAAATACCAATGAATACATCGACCAAAAATGGACATGGATGCGGATGGCAAGCCGTAGATCAAACAAGATCTGAGCACTTATTGGATCATTGCTTTATCTCACGGCAAGTAGGCGGACATCACCTTTCTTTGTAGGGGTATGTGCAATATTTCAATCTGCTCCAAAAGAGAGCCATATGACTGCAGCTAAGAGGAAAGGAAGCCAAGAAGTTGGCTTATGGTATCCAAAGGAAGGTGGATTCAAGCTAATTGGCTATTCGGACTCGACTATCTTTGGATGCGAGTTGACAGGAAGAGCACCTCGTGCACATGTCAAATGCTTGGAAACAGTGATTTCCTGGTTTAGCAAAAGCAAAAGTCAATAGCCACATCTACAACAAGCGAATACATAGGCTGCGGGCACCTTTGTGCCAAGTCCTATGGATGAGACAAAGAAATGAGAGACTATGAAGTTGAAGAAAAGGAAATTCCAATCATGTGTGATAACACAAGTGCAATTGCAATCACTCAAAATCTGTGTTGCACTCAAGAACAAAGCATATTGATGTCGATATCACTTCATACGAGATCATGTTGAAAAGAAGGACATTACCTTGGAATATATTTCAACCGATAAACAGTTATTGGGCGACATATTCACAAAACCACTATGTGAGTCAAGATTTGAAGAACTCAAGCATGAGTTAGGGTTAATTGAGTGGAGCCGACACTCGGAAGATTCAAAAAAAAAAAAAAAAAAAAGGAAAAAGAGTCAACTTTCAAATCAACTAAGTGAATCACCAGATCGGAAAGACAAATATACCAAATTTGGCTTGTGATTGAGTCACTAAGAGAACTCGTGTGAAGAAGGGTTAAATCACTAAGGAATAAGTTTCGAGTCATCTATGAGCAAAGTGACAAAACGCACTCGTTTTTACTAAGCGGGAATGTTTTTAAGAATGACGTCGATAATTATGACGTGTACAGCAAAAGCTGCACACCAAGCTTATGATTGGATATAAATGTTGCCGCATTAAATACGAGACATTAAATGCTAAATCGACGTGCAAAATCTAAGCCGTTGATTTCGATCACATTTCAAAAACCACCCGCACGTCCTTTCATGAACCATACTTAAACCTTTTTCGTCCGTTTCTCTCACACATTACCAAAACTGTTCATTTCTCTCTCAGAAGCAAAGGCAAAACTCTCTCAAAACCCTATCAATCTTCAAATCAACTTCTAAGTTTCTTTCGGTGAAATACTGAAAAATGGCATCGGCTTATGATTTTGTCAAGCTAGGAAAGCAAATCCACACCGGGTCTACTGTGGATTTCGAGGGTATGGTCAAACAGGGGTCCGATGGCGCCCTCATAAAGAAGATTGCTGAAAAGCTCGAAACATCCGGGCTAAAACCATTTCTGACGATGGAGTTCTCGATGACCTATGTGGAAGAGGTCGCACAGTTCTACGTGAACGTTGAGATTCACGATGAGGGGATCAAATCCTCTGTTCACGGGAAGGAGTTCATCATCTCTGCCAAGGATTTGGCAGAACACTGCTCATTACCGGCGGAAGGAGCACCAGAAATCAATGAAGCTGATGTAGACTTGGTTGCTGCTTGGAAGGAAGTAGCCAAGACCGACTATGCTGAAAATATAGTCTACACAGCCAACAAGAGGCTGTTGAAGGAGGACTACCACAAACTGTTGGACATAGTTGCCAAATGCATAGACATCAAATTTGGCAGCTTTGACCAACTGTCCAAAGCTAAATTGATCGTAATGGCTGCGATCATTGAAGAAAAGCAAGTAAACTGGGCTGAGTTTGTCTACAGCAGACTCTGCCAGAATGTAGGGAACAAATCCTTCAAGGAAAATGGTGCATTTGGAGGATCCCTGGGATATGGTCTGGTGATCGGCCGGCTGATGGAGGTCAACGGAGTCCCTCTTAGACATGGAAAGGCGTTCCATGTAAACAAGAGGATGTTCAGATCAAACCTCTCTCGGCGCACTGAAGAGAGCCTACGCCAAGAGAGGCGATCACGAGTGAGGGGAATCACCGACCAAGATACAACTATCTCCTCTCCACCAAAGAAAAAGGCCCCTGCAGCTTTGCTAAGAGAACTCGCTTCCCCTGCGCAAAGAAAAAAAACAAATCGCTCCCGCCCTACAAAGTCACTGCCTCCGCAGCTCGTGTCTCCCGCCCTCAAAGAAGCGGCCGAGAAGGAATCTCAAATACCTTCTCCGGTCGTCAAAAAGAGGAGAAGCGATAAGCCAAGATGGCCAGCTCCTCGAGAAAAACACAAAGACTGCCCCCGCTACCCAAGACTCGGAGAAACTCTCTATGAACCAGAAATCCCTCCGGTACAAACTAAGAGACGAAGAAGAATCATCAAGCGCTCGAGCTTGAGAAACCGGCCGAGTCGGCCACTCACCAAATAGATACCTGAGACTGCTAGTGAAGTAGAGTCTCCAGATACTATTGATGAAACTAAATCTGCTTGAAGCGTCAGCAGAGGCAAATCAAGACCCAGTTGTAGTTCGAACAATTTGAGACACAAGAAGTAGAAAAGCACACTCGCTGTTAATATGATTGTATCCCCTCCCGCAATGCACGCAGGTGACAAAGATGGAACACCGAGCTCGCTACCTTCTATCCCCCGAGAATGAGGGATAGCAAGAAGAAGCCGATAGAGATGATGATGATGTGATGATCCTATCCCCACTTTATCCGGACATCCAAAATCGTCTGCGAGAGTGGAGGAAGTGGAAATTGAGTCGATCCAGGAAAACAGTTCCAACGGCCTGAGTTTATCGAAGAGGAAGAAGAACTTATGAACTTTCTTGGAGTGACCACTGTGGTCCAAGATCGATGAAGAAAACGCACATGATATCCGCGATCTTCAAGGACAAGGAGAAGGAAAGACAGGCGAGAGAGGAAAGGCCGAGGCACGTGAGAAGGCCAAGATCATCATCCTATCACCGCACCACGAACACACATATCATCTCCTTGACGTCTTATCGAGATAGTGATGAGGATCTGGACCATGTTGCCGCCACGGAAGGATTGCAAATGCGATAAGCAATGCACGAATCCGAAATCCTTCACGAGCAAAGAATGATGGAGGGACCAGGAGAGTCCTCCAAAACACAAATGAAATAGACCCAATGGGAGTGGTGCGACATATTGCCACCGTTATTCTTTGCCACCACTTCCCACTCACTCGGAAGAAGGAAATAAAGGAACTGCGATGAAATCGGGTTAGTGGGGACCCCACCAAGCCAACCCCAAATGAAGGTGTCTTACCACCTACCCCAACGGCTGAACACTCGAGAGCAACAACCGGGAGTTTGGAGACGAGTGACCCCATTCCAAGTCACTCACCGTGGTGCGCCCGAGGGGGAAACTCCTCCACCGCAAAGGTCGGAGGATGCTTTGCAGATGACTCCACAACGAATCTAGGAGGCGAAGTGGAGAAGGAACAAACACAAAATACACAGCAAGTTGTCATCAACGGCTCGGACGATTGAGACTGTCTCTGGTGAGGTGCCAAATCGCTCGAAGGCTAATGACTAGCGATGCAAAGGAGGCACTGAGAAGAATGACCGGGAGTTAACACTGGGCGATGAAAGTGCAATCCATGGGGTTGAGACTCAAATGGATGCCACCGAAAGACCCTAAGACAACCGACATCGTCGAAAGGGATGTCAACCTCGCCGCGATTGAGACTGCAGGAGGTAATGAAGGCCAACGGAGGTTGAGACTTCCCTGGGTAAAGAAGCTAAAGTCGAACATCCCTCCCGCTATCATTGATCCATCCGAAAAGGAGATAAGCGCGCTTCACGATTCCCGGATAATCCCGATGTAACCTTTTGGGATCGGAAGAAGACGATGAAGCCGAGTCATCCCCTGTGATCGATCCAAAAGACTCACGGAGGATGTTCCAACCACGAGCAAGTCGACCTCAAGACTACTCATCAAACTTTCAATTTTAATGATGAGCCACCCATGGAAATCTCATCATCGTCCGATGACGCTCCTCGATAAGGCCGAGGACCAGTCAACTCAATTGGAGAAACCAAATGAGACCGATAAAGCTATTGAGACAAATGAGGCTCGGCAAGTCAAGGTCAACTTCACAACAGACCCAGTGAAACAGTCCATCGCGCAGCTCCCCAAGTGCAGCAGGTTCGACTCCACAAGGAACTTCACGCGCACCACTCATCATTGAACATATCCCGATTGCCCGTGATGATTCCTTTGTAGAATCATTTCCCTTCTCTCTCGGAGGTACCCGACCTCCTGAAGAGTCGAAAAAGAGATCTCCGCGCTTCCACGCACTGAGATCCTGTCATTCCATCGATACCATCATTCCAAATGACTATGATTTTGACGCCATTTGCTTGGGCGTCACCGCAATGAGAGAACAACTCGAAGTTCGGGAGGTGTTCAAAGCATTATTTGCTGAAATTGAACGGATGGAGAGGCACGGACACTCGATGGACATGAGACTGGATAATAGAGATGCCAACCTGCATCGCGACTTGAGAGGCATAATAGTCGAGAATCCGGGAGTGGTGGCAACAAAGAAGAAACAATGCGTGTGGAACAAGCTAGATATTTCGAACATTGTTCAACAAGTTGTTGGTCCGGCGAGCCGAGAAATGTTGATGCAAAGACGCAATTGAGAGAACACATTGAGCACATGCATGAATCTCACACTTCTTTGAGATAAAAAGCTCTGCGTGAGCAAAATAAGAATGAGCTCCTGCGTATGGAAGAAAACATGGATAGAAAATTCAGCCTTCTCATGGGTTTGAGATGAAGCCGCTTAAAGCCGAATCCAACGCTACTCGTTCGAGTTTCGTGCGGCATACTACTCCTTGCAGCCAGACTCAAAGCGAACTTCGGCTATCGATGGACTCGACTTCACGCTTGCTAGTATGTTTCCAGGGTTCCTCTCTCCTTTGATGATGCCAAAAAGGGAAGAGGAATACCTAAAAGCCCAAGAGATCCGGCGTTGAGAAGGAGGAGCAGCGATTGTGAAGGAAAAGACAATGAGGAAGTGTCAAAACAAAAGAAAGGAAAGTCTGTTGAGGGGGAAGGATCGAGAGATGTAACCTTAATGATCGCACAAACCCCCAACAAGGTCATGTCACAAGTGATATTATCAAGGCAAACTCTCAATGACTCTGCCACTCCAACACTTTGTTGTATCTATGGTGAAAAAGAGAAAGACGATTGAAGCGAGGGATGGAGGAAGTGGAAGGAAGGATGAATGCCCGAGTAATGGATATCTTGAAACAACATGGAGGCATTCCAAAGAGACGAGACACTTATGCCATCTCGGATGCAGGAACCGAGCCAAGATCGGTTGATGAATTTAAAACGCCGCATCCGAAGGATACTTCGCAAACATGTCCATGGCTCGAAGCACTCGGGACTTATCTTGGGAAAAGGGTCTCACGCTATGTGAAGAAGCTGACGACGGCAGACTACCGCAATCACTCTGCTGGTCACTCCGCTAGTCACTCACCGGGAAGAAGACCCCAGTACAATACACGCCCAGAGGAAGAGGTAGAGGAAGAAACAGTGGTGGAGGAAGAGGATTCAGACCTAGACCTCTGCCCAAAAACATTGAGTACATAGATCCAGGCAAGAAAGGAGGGATCTACTGGGCTGGTTTTGACGAAGTAGCCAATCTGCAAGTGGCTAAAAACAATGCTGAGTATGTGAAAAGAATTGAAGAAGAAAATAAAAGACAAACTCAGCTATGGGAGAAGAGACAAGAAAGACTAAGAAGAGATGAAGCTGCCGGAAGGCATATGAAAAAGAAAGAAGAAGAAGATGAAGATGAGAAAAAGAGAAGAAGAAGCGAAGACAGACAGAATCAAGAAGAAGAAGAAGAAAGAAGGAGGCAGCGAAGGAGATGAAGTGTTGTTGTCCACCCCTTCATGTATCTTACTATGTAAATACATTTCATGTAAGTCTTTTGTAATAAATCTGTAAATTCTCTATTTTTGCGTAGACATAAATGTTTGCTCTGATACACCTTGTAAACAGTTGTGTAAAAGAACAAGAATGTTATGATCAATAAAAGGATTGATTCTACGCATACATTCTCTGTGAATGCACTATTTGTATGTATCTTTGCTATTTACATTTTGAATGTTTTAAATTTTGGCATCATCAAAAAGGGGGAAATTGTTGGGAAATTTATTGTTTATATTTTGATGAATGCCATGTAAAACTTAGAATAGGAAGTTGGCACCCCATTTTTGTTGTAAACTCGCATTGTAATAAATGTAATTTGGGGTCAAGTGAGTTAAGTCGGCTATGCTAAACATGCAAGAAGACAACCGGAGACTAGAAGGAAGACTCATTGCGAGACAATTGAGTTTGGCAAAGAAGAGAAGATGGGAACTTGACTGAAGGTGTAGCTGAGATGCCGCTGAGTAAAGCATCAGTCAAGTCAACTCAAGATAGCCAAGTCTCTAGTCAAGTGGTGAAAGAGTCATCCACGATTGGAAGTCGACTCTAAGTCACCTGGGAAAGCAAGGATATGCGGTCAAGTCGAGATAATCGAAAGAGATCCGTTGCAAAATCAAGAGAATTACTTAAACAAGTAATATCTCCATGCTACCTTTCTCGAAGTGCTCGATCCCGAAAGCGTGCAAGAGGAATAAACCAATGGGAAGCACTACACCGTGTCGAACTCGAAAAGTCAAGAACAATTCATACGAGGAAGTGGCAATTTCAAGGATCGCAACAAGACAAGCCAACGACCTCAAGTGACTTTCAAAAAATAAGCTTATCTCTTCAACGGGCAGATTTTTGAAAGATCACTATAAAAGGCTGAGGAATGACTCTGAGAAAAACACCTTGATTACCCAAACCACAAACATTCAAGCTAACATCTCGAACTCGTAATCAAAATATTCTCAAAAATCATTCAAGATTAATCCTAAAGCCTACACTACGAAGAAAATCAATCCAACACTCACCCGTGAAGGAAAGATAACTTCAATCGATTTGAAGAGGAAACTTTTGAAGAAAAGGGGTCTACATTCCACGGAGGATTGTAGAAAGGTTTAAGGTCGAACCGTCTCAAGTTTTGGAGGGCTTCGTGATCAAATCCAAAGAGCTTGAGCAAGTGAGTCAGACTAGCAAAGCGCAAATGCGCCTGTGAAGAAAGGCGAGTCGTCGAGAAGCCACCGAGTGACCAAGGCATCTCCGGGGCCGAGTCCCAAAGGATCAAGTCACCGTGTGATCAAGACTTGTATCCGGGATTTACCACTCGTATCTTGATCAATACTTTGTGGATTCCTCCAGGAGTTGGAGAAGAGAGGAGTAGAAGAATTACCCCATCTTCGAACCTCTATAAAATCTTATCGTGTCATTTACATTTCAAAGACTTTAATTCCTGCATCTTATTTGTTTAACTCTCTTTGATAAATTTGCTATCCACTTGATAATCTCTAAGTACTAAAACCAAGCATTAAATCATAACTAAACCAAATTTAAGGGTGTTAAGTCTTCCCTGAAAACAAACTGCATTGAGCTAATTCATCTTAACAAAATGAGTTATTCTATCAACAAAAATCGGTCGAGTCGTGAGTGACTAACTCTACTTGATTAACTAAATTGGTTGTCCGCCAAGGACACACCAGTAGTATCAACTCGAACTTTAAAAAGGACTAAATCGAAAAGTTGGTAAGGTTTATTCAACCCCCCTTCTAAACCTTACACTCACACCCCTTAGGACCTACACAAGTCTCAAGTTGAAGTGACAGATGAGTCATCCAATGATTGGAGCTGACTCAAGTCACCTGGGGAAAAAGGCAGCATCCAAGAGGAGTTAGTGAAATGAATCAGTTGCACAGAAGTCAAGAACATTACTTAAATAAGTAATACTTCCATGCTGCCACGTCTTATAGTACTCATCCCAGAAGCGTGCAAAAAGAATAAACCAATAGGAAGCACTGCACCTCGTGTCAGATCCTGAAATGCTGCAAATTCATTTAATACGAGGAAGGGTCTATATCTCAAGATTGAGGACTAAGAAAAGACAAGCCAACGAACACATGTGACTTTTGAAATCAGCCTATCTCTTCAACGGGCAGATTTTCGAAAGTTCACTATAAAAGGCTGAGGAAATTCATTGAGAAAAGGTTACCTGAACCACGAACAAGCAAGCAATATTCAAGCTATTAACTTGAAATATTCTCAAGTATATTCAAGAAAATCCTCAAGCCTGAAACTCGAAAGAAATCGATCCAACACAAGCTGTGAAGGAAAGACAACTTCAAACCTATTGGAGAGGAAACTTTTGAAGAATCAAAAGGGGTCTACTTTCCAAGGAGGATTGTAGGAAGGTTCAAGGTCAAACCAGTATCAAGATATTGGAGGGCGTCGTGATCAAATCCAAGATCTTGAGAAAGTGAGCTGAAGTAGCAAGGCAACTGCCCTGTGGAGAAGCTGAGTCGGACGAGAAGACAGTTGTGTGACCAAGGTTGTCTCTAGACTGTTGACAACTTTGTAAACAGATCTTTTAAATAGTGGATTCCTCCAGGAGTTGGAGAAGGGAGGATTAGAAGAATTACCCCATCTTCGAACCTCTATAAAAATTAACTGTCATTTATTTTTCAGCACATTTACATTTCTGCATACATACATTATATTTGCTGATAAATTTATGCTTGTTATCCAACTGATTAATAACCAAGTGCTAAAATAAAGTGTTAAAACAAGTTTAAAACAAATCAAAGGGTGTTAAGTCTTCCGCTGATAAAACCAATACAGCCCAGTTGAAGTTCAGGTTAAACAACTGAGTTATTCTATCAACAGCTCTATCGAGTCTGTTGAGTGGCTAACTCTGTTGAATAACCAATTTAGTTGTCCCTCAAGGACTCAGCTGTTTGTGTTAACTCTGTAATATTTTAAAAGGACTAAAATTGAAAACGTTGGTAAGGTTTATTCAACCCCCCTTCTAAACCTTACTCACACCCCTTGGGACCTACAAGTGGTATCAGAGCGGTTGGTTCATTGAGCCTTTCGCACTGGTTACTGAACTAGATCTCTATCTTTTAAAAAAGGTTCAAACACTTGTATTTTCAAAATCTTTCATTTTTGGCAAAGTTATTATCATGGAAGCAAATTTGACATGCATTCCTATGTTCACTGTTGAGGAATTTGATGACTGGAAAATTCGTATGCATGCTCATATATCTACTCTACACGATGAAATGTGTCTTGTGATAGAGGATGGGCCACTGCAAATATTGAAAGTGAACATGGTTGTAAGGAGAGTAGCTGCGGTTGTAGAAGAAAGACCATCCATGGTTGAAAAACCAAGGACTGAGTGGACAAATGATGACATGAAAGATACAACTTGGACAATGTGGCCAAGGACATAGTCTACAAGACCTTATACAAAGCAATATTCAACAAAGTCAAATCCTGCAAAACAACAAAAGAAATCTGGGATAAACTAACTTTAATTTGTGAAGGATCAGAGCAAATTAAAGAAAATAAATTACCTGTTGTTGTTCAAAAATTTGAAAATTTCAAAATGTTTGTAGGAGAATCTATGGATCAGTTGGATGCAAGATTCATTGAGATAACAAATGAGCTTTCAGCCCTTGGCAAGGAATACACACAGAAGGAATGTGTATGAAGATTTTGAGGAGCCTCCCAACTGAATGGGAAATGAAGACTATATGGCTCTAAGACATTCAATGGACCTCTCAAAAACATCTAATCATGAGCTATTCTCAAATCTCAAAGCCTATGAGTTTGAGCTGAGAAGAAAAGATCAAGAGGAGACAGTTGTACCCAAGACAGCTGCACTAATAGTCAAGGATGGAAAGAGAGTTGAACCAAAAGAAGCCATAGACCAGGAGAAAATTTCCCTAATGGTTAAAAGATTCAACAAGTTCTTCAATAAGAACTATAAAAGAAATAAGGGTGAAACCTCCAGGAGACATTCAGCTCCCTCTAAGTCAATGGAAGATAGGCCACCCAAGAGAGCTGAGCATCAAAGGGTTGAATATCAGAAAGCTGATAACCCAAGGACAGAAAGAGCTGATCAAAGAGCTGAGAACCTGTGTTGGAATTGCAGACAACTAGGACACTTTGCAATTGATTGCTCATATCCACCAGTCAACAAATATAGGAATGAAGAAGAAAGAAAAGTCTTCAGAGAAAGAAGACATGAAAAGAAGAAAGCCATGTTGGGTGGTTTCTGGCTCACCGAGACAAAATTAAGTCCAAAAAAGCGATGAGACTCGAGAGTAGTGAAGTGACTACTCAAGCGATTCTGAAGAAGAAGCCTTGATCTGCCTTATGGCTAAAGAACAAGATCAACCAGACCAAGAAGATGAGGTACACTCTAACTCATCTCATTCGGTTCAATGTGATAGTGATTGTGATACACACACTTCATCACCCACTCGATCTTTATGATTCATTAGGCAAAATAATGAAAGATTTTGAGCACATTAAATCCTCACACACTCTTCTAAATGAAGAAAATAGCCAACTCAAAAGCCAAAACTCACAGCTGACTAAGGAGCCGAGTACTCTAAGTCAAATAGCTGATGAGAACACGAGTTGAAGGTCGAGAATGCTAAGCTATTAGCTGAGATAGTCAGAGAGAAAAGAGGGAAAATGATCTTAAAAATGTGATTGCCTCATTTACGAAGGCATCTAAATCATTGGATGACCTTATCATGAGTCAAAAAGTATGTGGAGATAATACAGGCATAGGATTCAATTCCTTTGTGCACAGTCAAACTCCTAGAGTGATTCTGGAAAAAGAATCTTCGAGCAATGAAGCATCTCAAAATCCCAAAACACCAAATGTTGCACTTACATTCATCCCAAAGCACAATCACAAACAAACTGACCTTGGATATAAAGGGAAAGAAAAACAAACCCGATTGAGTATCTTTGAGAGGACAATAAGAAAAAAATCCAGCAGAGTTCCTCAGCAAACTCCAAATACAAAGTACTCTGTGAAGAACAAACAGAGCTACCAAAAACCCCAGAAGTTTCATCAGAGAAACACATATGATGGGAATGGTAGAAACTACCCAAGCCAAGCTGATTGGAACAATGTGAAATACCAGCAAAGACCAATGGAATACAAGCCAATATGGCAAAGACCTAAACCTCAGCAAAGGTCATTCCAAAGGCAAAAGAGCTACTATCAGAACACATATGCACCCAGGCACTACACTCAGAAATACCACAACTACCCAAAGAGGCAATTGCTAAAACACACACAAAGGCATACAGACAAAAGAGATAGTTGTATGAACCTAAAGCCCCCAAGCAATTTCCAAAGTACATTATGATTATGGCACAAATAGATGGCAACCTCTTAGAGTCAAGTATTTGGCTATAGGTTGGTTGGATCATCTTATAGCACTAACCCCTCAGGACCCAGGCAAGTATGGGTACCTAAAAACTAATTTCCTTGATTGCAGGTTCAAGGAACAGCTGAGTGCCAAAGAACCTGGTACATGGATAGTGGTTGTTCCAGACATATGACGAGGGAACAAGAAAAACCTGTCAAGATTCAAGGAGGTTAGAGGTGCAAAAGTTATATTTGGAGGAAATGAAGCTCCAGGGGAAATCAAAGGCACATGATCCATCAAGAAAAATGGATTGGAAATCACAGATGTTACATATGTTGAAGGCCTCAACTTCAACCTGTTAAGCATCAGGCCAACTCTGTGACAAGGGCTACAATGTTGGATTCAATATGGGAGCGTGCCAGATCAAAGATGCTGAATCAAATGAAATAGTGCTACAAGGATCAAGACAGGAGAATATGTATGTGGTAGATTGGTCTACTGCCACACCAAGCACTTGTCTGTTAGCAAAGAGTACAGCTGAATCAAGTTGGTTGTGGCACAAGAAGCTGAGTCATCTGAATTTCAAGACAATTAACAAGCTTGCAAGAAGTCATCTTGTGGAAGGATTGCCAGACTCAGTGTACAAGAAGGAAAGTGTATGTGATGCATGTCAGATGGGAAAGCAAATCAAATCTTCATTCGAGGATAAGCCTAGTCTTTCTTCAACAAGGATATTGCATCTGTTTCATATGGATCTATTTGGTCCTGTTGAACCAGCCAGCATAAGTGGAAAGAAATACACCTTAGTGGTTGTAGATGATTATTCAAGATATACATGGACAATCTTCATGTGCAAAAAGAAGGAAACTTTGCAGAAGTTACCTCAGCTGATGAAAAGAGTCCAAACTGAAAAGAGCCAAACCATTATAAAGATAAGATCTGATAGATGAACTGAGTTTGTCAATGGGATAATCACTCAGTATTGTGTTGAAAATGGTTTTGCTCATGAGTTATCTGCAGCAAGGACTCCACAGCAGAATGGAGTAGCTGAAAGAAGGAACAGAACTCTCAAGGAAGCTGCAAGGACTATGTTAGCTGAAGCAGGATTGCCTAAGATATTTTGGGCTGAAGCCATCAACACAGCATGCTATACTCAAAATATATGCATGATAAACAGGCAATTAACCAAGACTCCCTATGAGATCTGGACAGGGAGAAAGCCAAATGTTGGGTATTTCAAGATATTTGGATGTAAATGCTTCATCCTCAACAATGGCAAAGATAATTTGAAGGCTTTTGATGCTAAAGTTGATGAAGGTATCTTTTTGGGATACTCAGCTGAAAGCAAAGCCTATAGAGTGTTGAACAAGAGGACTATGGTCACAGAAGAGTCTATCATCTGGTTTTTTATGAACCTAATGTGAATGGAGAAGACATTGAAGAGTTAGCTGACAAGCTGAATCAGCCAACTATGCAGAAGAGTCCCTATGTTGAAGCTGAAGTAAGAGCAATCAACCAAGATGAAGATGAGATAGTTAAATCTCAAAGATAGCTGGAAAGTCTACAGCTGAATGATGATGAAAGAGTTGTTCAAGACAACTTAGCTACGAGACGGCTGAACCCATCTGACTTGCTCCAACCTGATGTGAGATGGCTGAGAGATCATCAACCAGAGTTAGTCATTGAAAATGTTAGAGATGGTGTAAGAACCAGATCCAGAGCACAGCAAGAAGAAATGTTCACTTGTTTTATTTCCCAAATTGAGCCAAAAGATGTGTCTCAGGCATTGGATGACACACATTGGATTCAAGCCATGCAAGAAGAGCTACATCAGTTTAAAAGAAACAAGGTATGGGAATTGGTGCAGAGACCAACCCATCAAAATGTTATTGGTACAAAATGGGTTTTCAGGAACAAGATGAATGAGGTAGGATCTGTGGTAAGAAACAAAGCAAGATTGGTAGCCAAAGGGTATTGCCAAGAAGAGGGTATAGATTTTGATGAAACATTTGCTCCTGTTGCAAGATTAGAAGCAATAAGGATGTTTCTTGCCTATGTTGCACATAAGAACTTCATTGTATATCAAATGGATGTGAAGAGTGCATTTCTAAATGGACTACTAGAGGAAGAAGTCTATGTTGAACAACCTCCAGGTTTTGAGCAGAAGACTATTGGAGATAAAGTGTACAAGCTCAAGAAAGCATTATACGGATTGAAACAAGCACCAAGAGCATGGTATGATACATTGTCTCAATTTCTAATTGACAATGGTTTCACCAAAGGCAAAGTGAATGAGAACACTCTTGAATTCAAGATGGAGAGAGTATCTTTGCTTGTTCAAATATATGTGGATGACATCATTTTTGGATCCACAAATAAAGAGCTGTGTGATAAGTTCTCAAACCTCCTGCAAGGCAAATTTGAAATGAGCATGATGGTAGAGCTGACCTTCTTTCTAGGACTTCAAGTCAATCAATTGAAGGATGGAACCTTCATAAGTCAAACAAAGTACACCAGATATTTAATGAAGAAATTTGGTATGGAAGAGAAGTCTTCTGTAAAAATACCAATGAACACATCAGTCAAGATGGACATAGATGCAGATGGCAAGGCTGTAGATTAAACCAAATATAGAGCACTCATTGGATCATTGCTCTACTTAACAGCCAGCAGACCAGACATCACCTTTGCAGTAGGTGTATGTGCAAGATTCTAATTTGCACCAAAAGAGAGCCACATGACTGCAGCTAAGAGAATCCTAAGGTATTTGAAGGGATGCCAAGAAGTTGGCTTATGGTATCCAAAGGAATGAGGATTCAAGCTTACTGGTTACTCAGACTATGTTGGATGCAGAGTTGACAGGAAAAGTACCTCTGGTACATGTCAAATGCTTGGAAATAGATTGGTTTCCTGGTTTAGCAAGAAGCAAAACTCAATAGTCACATCCACAGCTGAAGCAGAATACATAGTTGCGGGCAGTTGTTGTGCCCAAGTTTTATGGATGAGACAGATGCTGAGAGATTATGAGATTGAAGAAAAAGAGATTCCAATTATGTGTGATAACACAAGTGCTATTGCAATCACTCAGAATCCTGTGTTGCACTCAAGAACAAAGCACATTGATGTCAGGTATCATTTTATAAGAGATCATGTTGAAAAGAAAGACATCACTTTGGAATATATCTCAACTGATAAGCAGTTAGCCGACATATTCACCAAGCCTCTATGTGAATCAAAATTTGAAGAGCTTAAGAATGAGCTAGGGTTAATTGAGCTGAGTTGACACTCAGAAGACTTAATCAGCAGGGATAAAAGATGAGAAAATGAGAAAAGAGCAAGTTCCACACATCAGCCAAGTGAAACAGTCATATCGGGAAGTCAGTTGTATCGAGTTAGCTGACAGCTGAGTCACTGGATGAGAAGAGAGAAGCAGAGTTAAGTCACTTTGGATATAAGCTGAATTATTTATGAGCTAAGTGACAAAAACGCAGCCGTTTTCAATGAGCGGGAATGTTTTTAAGGATGACATCAGCGTAATAATGAGGGGTATAGTAAAAAGCTGCACAGTAAGCATATGATTGGATATAAATGCTGCCATATTATATGCGAGGAATTAAATGCGGTTTGACGTGCTAAATCTGAACCATTGATCTCGATCAAAATTTCAAAATCCGAAGACATGTCCTTTCATAACCCTTATATATATATTTTCCAGCTTTCTCTCTCACACATCAGAAACTGTTCATCTTCAAGCAAAAAGAAAGCAAGCCATTTATCTCTCGAAAACCCTAAGTGTCCTCAAGCAAGTTCGTCAAGTTTTTAATCGGTGAAAATCTCTGAAAATGGCACCGAAGTTGGATTTCGTTAAACTCTCTAAGAAAATCCACTCAGGATCGTCAGTGGACTTTGAAGGAATGGTGAAGCAGGGTTCCGATGAAACCCTTGTCAAGAAAATCGCTGAAATGCTAGAAAAGTCAGGTCTCAAGTCTTTTCTGACTTTGGAATACTTGCACACCTACCTAGAAGAGGTGGCGCAGTTCTACGTAAACGCGGTGGTGCAGGACGAAGGAATCAAGTCTTCTGTCCACCGCAAGGACATAATGATAAATGCTAAGGACCTTGCGAGCACTTTGCTTATTCTTTGTCGAAAGGCATGAGGGAGATTAATGAAGTCGATGTTGATTTGGCTCTTTGTGTAAAAAGAGGAAGCCAAACCGTCTTGTTGCTAAAGTGGTCTACACAGCTGATAAGAAATTGCTGAAGGACGACTATCATAAGTTGATGGATGCCATCTCCAAGTGTGTAGACATGAAGTTTGGCAGCTTCAACCAGTTGTCAAAGTCTAAGCTGATCGTCATGGTTGCGATCATGGAGGGCAAGAAAGTAAACTAGGTTGAGTTCGTGTACATCAGACTCTGCCTGAATGTACTGAATAAGACGTTCAAGGATGATGGATCCTTTGGATGATCTCTTGGATATGGCCTCGTGATTAGCCACTTGATGGAAGTGAAGGGTATTCCCCTTCGACATGGAAAACCCTTCCATGTCAACAAGAATATGTTCAGGGTGAACCTCTCTGGAGCCCAGAAGAGAGCCCACGCAAAGAAGGCGGAAACAAGTGAGGGGGAATTAGCTGAACCTGAGGACATAGCTGCTACCCATCCACTGAAGAAGAAAGCTGCCCAAGCAGCTACGAAGAAGAAAGTTGCCCCTGCAGCAAAGAAAAAGGATGCACCTGCCCCTGCAGCCGAGTCGCCTGCCCGTGCAGCCGAGGGAAAGGAAGAACACCATACTCCTTCTCCTGCTATCAAAAAGAAGAAGCACAATGCCAAGCCTAGGAAGGCAACTGCGAAAGCCATCAACTTCCAGGAACCAGAGGATGTAGAAGAAGAGGTTCCCTTGCTACCCAACAGAAGAAGACTGGTTAGGCAGTCTGAATTGGAGAAGACAGCTGAATCTACCACTCAGCTGGAGAAAGCATCCGACACTGCTGAAACTCAGGAAGTGCAGTCTCCTGAAGTAATTGATGAATCTGATAAGACTACTGAAGGTCATCAGTAGAGTCTCGATGAAGACTCAGTTGGGCGTCAGACAGTTGAGGGAAGCAAAGCAGCTGAGACAACTGAACATCCCGTTGAAAAAGTTGTCTATCCACCAACATTCCGACATTCTTTGAAGGCGGGAAGCGTGAGTATCTTGCCTTCAATCCCTGCAAAGGAAGGACAAGAAGAAGATGATGACGATGATATAATCATGTACTCTCCAGTATATCCAGACATTCAACGCCGTCTTAGAGAATGGAAAGCATGGAAGCTAGATCACTCAAGGGCGCAGTTTGCTCACCCTGAGTACATTGAGGAAGATGAGGAATTGCTGCAATTTCTTGGAGTCAATACTGTGCTTCAGGCCCTGAATGAAGATAACTGCATGGATATTCTCCACATCTTCAAGGAGAAGGAAAAAGCCAAAGCAACCGAGGAGGCACAAGCTCTTAAGAAAGAAAAAATGTGCTCGTTCACTGGAACTCACGAGCATACTCATGAAAATCTAGTTGAGTACACGACAAAGGATGTGGCGAGGATATGGATCCCATTCTTTGCGAAAAAAGAAGTCGGACATGCGGCAAGCAATGAGAGAATCGAGCGATTGCATGAGCAATAATTATTTGAAGGACCAGGAGAGTCGTCTCAATCTCTCCCGCAAATTGACCACTTTAGGAGTGGTGCGGCAAATTACCCACGACATCGCCGCTAGGCCCACGTCCCGATCTTATCGGAGGATGGGTCCAAGGGAATTGGTAATGAAACTGGGATTTTGTACACCCAAGTTGAGCCAACCCCTTAAGAAGGTGTTTTACCACCTTGTGTGAGCATTCAAAAGAAAAAGTTGCAAGTCGGGAAGCGGCGTGACCCCATCATCGATCACTCGGTGGTGTGCCACTGTGGGGGGAAACTATCTCCACCGCAGGGTTGGAGGATCTTTGCGAAAGACTCTAACTTGAAGCAAGGAGGCAAAATGGAAACTGAGAAAGAACCACAGCAGATTGATATTGACGAATCTCGGACAGTTGAGTTTGTCCCAGCTGAAATGTCAGCTGCTTTGAAGGCTGATGACACTGTTCTTACAGTCGAGGCATAGGATGGAGATGCCCCGGGAGTTAACACTCTGGGCAGTGAAAGTGCAATCCTAGGGGTTGAGACTCCTATGGATATCATGGTCAAGACCCTAAGACGATTCTGCATCGTCGAAGGAACATTAAAACCTCGCAGCAGTTGAGACTGCTGGATGTATTGAAGGCCCAAGGGAGGTTGAGACTTCCTTAGGTAAAGTTCAAGAGACTCATAACATTCCTCCAGTTCAAAGCGCTGAAATCGAAGAAGAAATAAGCGCACTTCATGACTCCCAGGAGAACCTTGATACATCATTCTTGGGGTCTGAAGATGAAGTTGAGTCTAATCCAGTTGCCGATCCAAAGGACCTAACTGAGGATGTTCTCAAAGCTACGAGTCAGCTAAGTGATAAAGCTGCTCGTCAAAAATTCAACTTCGATGATGAACCAAGCCCCCAGGTTTCATCATCATCTGATGACGCTGATGATGCAGCAGAGGAACCGGTTATTCACTTAGAAAAATCCACTAAGACCAAAGACGTTGTTAAGACAGCTGAGGCTCAGTCAGTTGGGCAAAATATCTCAATCGCGCCCCGAGACAGACCATATCCATCACTGCGAGCTCCCCACAAATGCAGCGAAGAACGACTACGCCCGGCTCCATCACGAGCTCCCACAAATTTTGTGACCCTCGCCGACAAGCTATCGCAGTTGAGGCACGAAGAGCTGAATCATCACAGGCATAACCCTCACAAATAATCCAATATGTGAGTGATGATGTCTTTCCAAAGGTATTCCCTTTCACGCCAATCCTACCAGACTTGGAAGAAGAGACCGCTGCTGAACAACGAAGATTCATCGTGAGAGAAGATCCAATCATCCCTACTGACACAATTGTTCCAGCCGAGTTCAACTTTGCTGAAGAGTGGCTTGCAGCTGAATCAAGTGAGACAGCTGAATTTCGTGAGATCTTTAAGAAGATTTGTGAAGAGATTGAGAAGATTGAAAGATATCAGGCCTCGCTCGACTTACGACTGGACAACAGGGAGGCTACCCTCACAGCAGACTTGAGAGAAATAGTGGTGCAGATTTGCGAATGGTCTCAACAGCAATCTGCCATGCGAATCGAGTAAGTTCGTTATTTTAAAGCACTGTATGGCAGAATGCTCGTCTGGATGGCTGACAACGATGATCTAAAGCAAAGGATGCAGACGTATATTGAAAGGTTGCATGCATCTCACAAAACGGAAATGGAGCTTTTGCGTGAATTTCAGAGAAAAGATGTTATGCGCCTTGAGGAGACCATGAATGCGAAATTCAGCCTCCTCATGGTTAAAATGAAATTGGTGGCAGCCGAGTCCAAGGCCACTCGCTCAGAATTCCAGATAGCTTATGCAGCCGCAGACTCCAAACAGAGTTACGCTCTCGATGACTTCGACTTTATGCTCGCAGCATGTTTCTAGGGTCCCTCTTTCCTTTGATGATGCCAAAAAGAGGGAAGATGAGTCCCTAAGGAGTTTGAAAGAAGAAAAAATTGAAAGAATCTGAGAAGAAGGGAAAAGCAGCTGAGGGGGAACACTCAAAAGATTTAACCTTGATGATAGTTGAAACCCCCAAGCAAGGTCACGTTATTGCCTCCATCATGAGAAAACTCCTGTAAACCTACCAATGGGACACTCACGATGTGCCTATAGCGAAAAGAAGGAAGACCATTGAAGCGAAATTGAGGAGTTCTCTCAAAAATAGGAAGCTCGCGTTCAAAAGATCTTAAAAACAAAGATGGTGGTGGACTCCCACTGAATTAAGCAAAGCTCTAACTCGATCCTCCCGTGAATTAATGCGGCAAGTTGGATCTCGAGCCTAGATCCATGGAAGAATTCAAAACATCTTTGGAGTCAAGGCTACTTCAAGGGACTGTCTCTAGCCAAAGCATGGGATCTATATGGGAAAAAGGATTTGGAGGTGTGCAAGACAAAGAGAAACAAAAAAGCTCTAGCAAACACTCGACGGAAAATCAAAGCTCTGTGCAAAGACACTCTCGGAGAAAGAGGAGGTGAGTCGGAAAAGAGCAAAAAAGGGATATCGTGTATTAGACTGGGCACGACCACTTGGCGAATTTATAAGATCAACGCAAAATTGAAGAAGCCAAAAGAAGAATGGCAGCAGAAAATGCCAAAGCCACACGCGAATGGGAGGAAAGGCAGAAAAGGGATGGCCCTGCTGCAAAGAGAGCTTACAAAAAGAAGAAGAAGGAAAAAGAAAGGAAAAAGAGAGAAGAAGAAGGTAAAAAGAGAAAAAGAGCTGATGACTTCGACAAAGCTGAAGAGGAAAGAAGGAGGCAGCGAAGGCGTTGAAGTGTTGTTGTGAACCCCTTCATGTATATTACTCACGTAAATACATTTTTGTAAGTCATTTGTAGTACTTAGTGAAGTTTTCTGTAATTTTTCACTTTGTATTAGTATCCTAGCATAGATGTCTGTATTGTTGCTTTGATATAGAATGCTCTGATACCAAATGTAAATAGTTGTGTAAAGGACAAGAATGTTATGATCAATAAAAAGATCGATTCTATGCATACATTCTTTGCTACTGCATTGTCTGTATGTATCTTTGTTGTTTACATGTTGTTTAATGTTTTTAAGTTTTGGCATCATCAAAAAGGGGGAAATTGTTGGGAAATTTATTTTATAGATTTTGATGAATGCCATGTAAAACTTAAACTAGAAAGTTGGCACCCCATTTTCCTTGTAATTTACATTATAATAGATAGGGTTGGAAAAGCTGAGTCAAGTCAGCTACGCTTGGAAATACAAGAAGTCAATCAAGATCGAAGTGAAGACTCACGTGGAACAGTGAGTATGGCCAAGATAGAAGATCAAGAACTCGATCAAGATGTATCGGTGAGGAACAGTGTGTGAAGAGTCGATCAAAGTCAACTCAAGAAGCCAAGTCTCAAGTTGAAGTGATGATGAGTCATCCAATGATTGGAGCGATTCAAGTGACATGGGGAAAAAGCGAAAAGACGAAGAGTTAAGCGAAATGAATCCGTTTGCCGAGAAGTCAAGAACATTACTTAAATAAGTAATACTTCCATGATGCCAGCTCTTAAAGTGATCATCCCAGAAACGTGCAAAAGGAATAAACCAATGGGAAGCACTGCACCTCGTGTCAGATCCTGAAAAGCTGCAAATTCATTTAATACGAGGAAGGGTCTACATCTCAAGATTGAGGACCAAGAAAAGACAAGCCAACGAACACAAGTGACTTTTGAAATCAGCATATCTCTTCAACGGGCAGATTTTCGAAAGTTCACTATAAAAGGCTGAGGAAATTCATTGAGAAAAGGTTACCTGAACCACGAACAAGCAAGCAATATTCAAGCTATTAACCTGAAATATTCTCAAGTATATTCAAGCAAATCCTCAAGCCTGAAACTCGAAAGAAATCGATCCAACACAAGTTGTGAAGGAAAGACAACTTCAAACCTGTTGGAGAGGAAACTTTTGAAGAATCAAAAGGGATCTACTTTCCAAGGTAGATTGTAGGGAGGTTCAAGGTCGAACCAATATCAAGTTATTGGAGGGCTTAGTGATCAAATCCAAGAGCTTGAGAAAGTGAGCTGAAGTAGCAAGGCAACTGCCCGTGAAGAAGCTGAGTCAGACGAGAAGACAGCTGTGTGACCAAGGCTGTCTCTAGACTGTTGACCACTTTGTAAACAGATCTTTTACATAGTGGATTACTCCAGGAGTTGGAGAAGAGAGGATTAGAAGAATTACTCCATCTTCGAACCTCTATAAAAATTAACTGTCATTTTTTTTTCAGAACATTTACATTTCTGCATACATACATTATATATGCTGATAAATTTATGCTTGCTATCCAACTGATTAATAACCAAGTGCTAAAATGAAGTGTTAAAATAAGTTTAAAACAAATCAAATGGTGTTAAGTCTTCCGCTGATAAAACCAATACAGCCAGTTAAAGTTCAGGTTAAACAGATGTGTTATTCTATCAACAGCTTTATCGAGTCTGTTGAGGGGCTAACTCTGCTGAATAACCAATTTAGCTGTCCCTCAAGGACTCAGTTGTTTGTGTTAACTCTGTAATATTTTAAAAGGACTAATATTGAAAACGTTGGTAAGGTTTATTCAACCCCCCTTCTAAACCTTACTCACACCCCTTGGGACCTACATATGGCGATTTCTATTTTTTCTATTGTTTTGATGATTTGCCATTCGATGCTCAATTTCAATTTTGATGTTTCTGTTGGTATTAATGTAGAATTTCTTCTCTATTTTTGCAGGTTCAATTTGACGTGGTTATGGCATGAAGGGAGGAAGAAGATGAATGATGATGAACGTGTTGTTAGCTAGTGAATCAAGAAAGATCTTGTTCCCTTAATTGTAGGTGGCGGTTGCCAATTCATGTTGTTCCATTTTTACCATTGGCCGGTCCCTCCTACTTTTTAATACTACAAAATCTTATTAAATTTTAGCCTTCCATTTGTTTTATTGGATGGTGTGGATGTGATTTTATGTTCTTACCTATAACTATGGATAGTGGGTACTCTTTTCTACCCACCAAAATAACAAAACTCTTTTCTACCCAAACTGACGAAATTATCCCTCCTTTAAGTTGGTGATTTTTGAATTTTAAACTGAAGTCATTATTATACCCATTAAAAACTGTATAGAAATCATATACAACCATTTACATATACACACACTCCAAGATAAAATAGTACATAAAGTAAAAAGCAAAAGTAAAAAAGCCAAACCCTAACATATCGTGCAAGAGAGTAAACATATCCATATCGTGCAAGAGAGAAGAGTCTTCCATGGATTCCCGAAACAAATGCCGCATCACCGCCGCCGCCGCCGCCTGCCGCCGCTCTGTTGACGCTGCCGCACCGTTCTCCTCCGTTCCCGTACAGGTTAGGGTTATATATTGCTCATATCATGCCTATAGCTGTCAAAATATCGGGCTGGCCGGGCTGGGCCAAATGGTACCCCGGGCCATCAATTTGGGGAGCCCAACCCGGCCCATCAATAAAAAATACACTAAAAAAACTGGGCCGACCGGGCTAGCCCATCGAGTTGGGCCGCTTGGGTTGGGCTTTTGAGGCCCGATGGTTTTTGGGCCTAGGATAATGAAGTCCATCTCATTGAAATATCGGGTCGGGCCAGAATTGACAGCTATAATCGTGCCTGTGTCTCCCTCATGTTCGAAATTGTTGGATTTTTGGTTGCTTCATGTTCGTACTATATTTATGTTGGATTTCATGGATTTAGGGTTTAGGGTTTACAAAATGGTGTATAAAATATTTGATAATGTGAATGAATGGTATTTTATTGAAGTTTTAGGTGTAAGATTTGTATTTTGAGTTAGTGTATTATTTGAAAATGGGATTGATTTTCTGGTTCTTGTGCCACGATATGAGGTAGAAGACGATGCGACACGATATGTGCCATATCGTGTCTCATATCATGTCGCATATCGTGTCATAGTCTACTTATTGGCATAATTTTAGACCATATCGTGCCAATAATCGTGCCACATATTGTGCCTATTTTCAAATGTATTGTAACAGTATTTTGTGTGCGTATATCGTGCCTTATGTCACGCCGCTTTCTATTTTGTGGCACGATTTATGCCATGTCGTGCTATATATCGTGCCGCATGCCATATCATGCCACTTGTTGTCTGTTCAATATTTTTTGTTTCCCTTTGAGTTTATCACTACATTTCTTCAAGTTTTCAACAATTCATCTTGTTAAATTGCAATTAATTAGTGTTGTAGGTCGGTCCACAATGGAGGAGACCCTCTTATCATCGAGAGAGGGCCCAAATCGTGGGGTATGCTCGACCAAATATAATTCAAATAATCAAAGATGAGTTGCAGGAGATTGGTGGTGGTGTTTAGGCAGTTTAGACGGTCGGTTTTTGGCCATTTTTTGGATTCGGGTATGACGGGGTTAGCTGTAATGAGGCAGTTCATACATTGGTAGCAATGGAGGTGCGTATGCCGAATACTCTGGAACCGGAGTATTGGTTCCACGTCGGAGAGCAGAGTATTAGATTCTCCCGGCGTGATTTTGCCATGGTATCCGGATTGAGGTTTTCAGGGTCCACACTTGACCCTAACCATGTTGTTGAGCTACCCGAGACCGGTATTTATCGACGATAATGGCCTCAGGGTGATCGTGTTACCGCTGCGGGTCTACGCGATTTATTTTCTGATGGCACCTTCCGTGAGTCACCAGACGATGCCCTAAAGGTGGCAAATGTGTTATTTGCATTTTACATGGTATTGTGTCTCGATGGCGCGGACCCAAAACCGACCATTGGCTATGGTTCTTGATCGAGACACTACACACGAGTGGGAGAGCTTTCCTCGGGGCTTGGGAAATACTCATTTCAGATTTTGATACATTATCTTCGGCTGCTGAATGATGTTATGCCACCTAGTCGATATACTAGGACGATCCACCTCGATATCGCCCACCTAGTTATCACTTTTATGGTCCCACGTATGTCTTGTTGGTACGTATATTTTTTTACTTTATTTATATTTGTAATTAGTTTTTGCTTAGTGTCATCTCCAATTCGATTTTGCTCATGTATGTTGCTCATTGGTGTAATGTCCCACCAGATGCTTCCAATCTAGCAGGTTCTTCGGGAGGAAGTGAAACGTGCGAGAGTGCACTAGGAATTACCCAACTTCGTCATGTGGGCACTATTGTTTCATCCCTATCGTCTCTATGGATATCTGGATATATGTTAGCACCTCGTTCTTCTGATGCATCTTGGTTTTGGTTTTCTGAATATATTTATCCCCGTATACGTCTCCACTCACAAAATTCCTCAAATTCAGCAGGTTGCTGGTCATTTTCAAATTGATTATCAGCTTCAATCTCAGTACCAACATCACCAGCAATGTAGTTCTCACCAATATCATATGCATTATTATCACAACCAGCATCAGCATTAGTGTTATCACAACCCCTATCAGGATAATAGCCATTTTCAGTGTTTGGCCTTATACTAGGTCTCGGACAATTGATATTTGGAATATTAACTGCAAGTGAGAGTGGACGTGAATGATCAATAATTGGAACATTGTTCAAATTCATAAAAGGTGCTCCACTAGGCCTTACTACATGACTATAAAGATTGATGTGCGGTACACCATATTGTTGAAAATCAAGATGGTGCATGTAGTTGTAATTAGGCCCAATGACTATTGAAAATCATTCTGACTAGCCATTAGTTGCATAAAACTTCCACCAACATCTTGTTGAATTTCAACGTTCTCAACTCGATTATGCCAATACATTACGCAAACTTGTCTCACCTTTTTTTTTCAATGTTACAAAAACAACTGGTAACTCGATATTTTCAAATGCACTTTCAATGTCACCGTCGTTTTTCAACTTTAACTTCCCAAGTTTGTTTTCAGAAATATCTACAATAGCATGCATTACACAATCGTATATGCCCTTATCCACTTCAACAACACCATAAACATCATCCAATATTTCACTATAATTCATTTTGCCCGGCGCAACACGGACAACTTCTTCTTCACCTCCCTTATATTCTAGACCTTCCCAATGACCCCCAAATCAAACAACAATATAGCCAGAGTTCATCTATAGAAAGGAAATATAGAAAAGATTAAAGATATGTCACAATATGCAAGCATGAAAAAAGCCACGAATACGAATATGGCAATGTACAAAATGTGGCACGATATATCGTGCCAAAAATTAATGAGGCACGATATATCGTTCACTAATATAAGGCACGATATATCGTGCAATACATTAATGAGGCACGATATATCGTGCCCAATATAAGGCACGATATATCGTGCCTCACTAATATATAGCATGATATATCGTGCCATATATTGGGCACGATATCGTGCCACAATAAAATTTGGCAGGATATCGTGCCTCATTGCAATCTTGTTTTTTAGATTCAGAAATTTCACATGTCATGTATGTCTATTCTTGTACAATTTAATCAAGGTTAAGTAACTAAGAGGAGAAGCAACATAACTTTATTTTTTCCTTTGTCGGGTACGATTTTGAGTAGACAAAAGGAGCGCAAAAATAAGTTCTTGCTATTTTGTGAAGAAGAAAGGGAAGAGAGAGAAAAAATAAAAAACTGGTGGGAAAAGTATGTATATGTATTTAACATGAGAGAGAAATACAACTTCACCTACTTTAAAGGCTTGCATTGAAAGCCTCAAGGGTATTGTGGTAAAATAACCCCAAAAGTGGGTAGAAAACATAGTTTTTATCCTACATATCAAAAAAGTCTCTCTCTTATCCCAAGTGGGTAATTCACACCATTTGCTCTATAGATTGAATCAAATAAGGCAGAGGTCTTTGTGTAAGACAATGTGGACTAATATCAACCATTTATTTGTCAAAATCAATGGATGAGATTATTTCAAGTTTTGTTAGTTATTTAATTATTTATTTCCCTTCATTAAGGTATTTTAGAACCTTTATTATTTGGCAGTTTTTTTAGAAACATGACTGTTCACTTCCTTTATTTGAGGGATTTGATATTTGATATCTCCAGATATTTAGTTATTTTACATATGCATCATGTTGATTCTAAATATGCAATATGTTTCCTTTATGTATGCATCAAAATGAACATTATTATGCAGTAAGTTTTCAACAATATAAACAATACATGTATCTGAACATGCAATTTATTCAAACCAAATATGCAGTATATCGAGCATCATTCAATAACTAACAATGCATTGTGTTACAGTTATATATGCATCAAAGAACAAATAATTATGCATCAAACAATAACTAACTACGAATTGTCTCATAATTATATATGCATCAAATAACAATTAACTATGTGTTGCCTCATAACTATAAATCATCAAACAACAATTAACTTAACATTATCTCATTACTATCTATGCACCAAATAAAATATGAATATGTAGTATATTATAATCATGTTTGCATTAAACAACAACTAAGCGTGCGATTAATCGATAACTATTTATGCATTATATTTATTACTTATGTATTATAGTCACAATAATTATGTTATGCGTTAATGGGGGGTTTAAGAGAGAGAGAGAGAGAGAGAGAGAGAGAATTGGGGGATTTGATGGCGATTTTTGTGGGATTGATATATGTATGGTACATAACTGATATTATTTGATTTTATTTTCATTTTTATCTAACCGTATTTAATGGTAAGGAGGTTACATTTTATTGCGATTTTACAGTGTTACCTTTTTTGTGATTAAATTATATATTTAATCTAATTTTATTCATTCTAATCTCAGCCATCAATTATTTGATGGGAGCGGTTGTGATTAGTCCTTACGGTTTCACGGTAAGGGACTATCTCACGAGATCCTATCTGTCACGCCCCAACGTGACGCGACAACGATCAATCACTTAAACAAAATAAATCAACGATCGAAACCAAAGATACAAAATTCCAAGGAAAATAGAGTCTAATGCAAATGAATTTAAAAATAACCACGAGTACAAATTACATCTTAAGGTCCTGCAAGATCCGAATACAACCCAAAAGATTATCTTAATTAACTTACAGTCCAAACGAAATAAAATGAAGGAGTCCAACAACAAATAAAAGAAAAAGGAAATGTCGCTCCACAACACCGATAGGGATTCAATCAGAGGTTCGATGCCTTCGGCGTACTCTTCATCTAAAGGTTAGAAAACGAGGAGGGAATGAGACAAAAATCTCGGTGGATGGGGTGATCGTGTGCAAGTGTGGCGATATAAATAGTTAATGCGAGAAATTTAGTTGTATGAAAACGTGTGAGAGATGATGCATGATTTCACACACGATCCACAAGCGTCGTGATAAACATATTAAGTAATATACTTATACAATTTGAGAAAACAGTTCATGGTCAAGCGGTGCACTATGGTCCAAGTAAACATGAGGATTGCGTGCGGATTTGTAACGCCAATCCTATGCAAGACAAGTAAGCGGTTGCGTCACGGTTTGTAGCGCCAACCTATGCAATACAAGTAGCGGTTGCGTGGATTTGTAGCGCCAACCAAGCGGGTCCGATTAACTCCGAATCGTGTGGATCGACAAATGATTCCTTCGTTCTTCCTTGTAACTCCCGAGCAAGATGGTCCAAGACCCGTCACCTTATCGCTCCATAGGCAAAGACAAAATCCACAGTGGAGCTAGCAAGGCTCGGTTTGTCATAATCATGATTATACCTCAAGTACTACGACCCGCTTCCTCGGACAAACTCCGTCCCTCGGTTGCGGGATTAGGGCGATGGGGCGGAAGAGTGGAATAGCGGCCGAGCTGCCGGTTCCATCCCCGACGTATCCATTCCGATTGTGAGCTCGACACACCAAGTTGACTCGAGCATAAATTAAGTACACGTTCGGGTAGTCAACCAGCAATGAGTATATTGATTCGGGAAGCGATTCATAAAAAGTTTTCGAAAATTTGCGTAAAGTAATTATGGCGTTGGTGGAGTTATTTGGATGAAGATGATTATCGGGAGGATAAGCAATCTTCGATATCTTGAAAGATTAGGTGGAACATAAGTCCGTTATAGATTCGAAATCGCAACACGAGGAAGTCGCCCCGCGATTGGGTTTTAATCGGTCAAGACGATCCGATAAGTCAAATAGTTTTTGAGAAAATAAAATATTTTAATTAATAACTAAAGTCAGAGGGTCCAGGGCTGTTTTAGTAAATGAAAAATAATTTAAGTTAGGTCCTTGATAAAAAGAAAAATTTACAATTAGCCCCGTTTTGTCAAAACCAATACTTTTGGGGTTAAAAGTTAAATAAATAAATGTCCCGACCTTGAAAAATTATGAGGTCAGTTCCTAAATTCTCTAAATTGTTCAGAGATTCAGGTTTTTAAAGTTTTGAGGTCGAGTTTTTATAAAATTCTCACATTGGCCCCAAAATTGTTAAAATTGTCATTTCGGGCCCTAAGTTTAAAATAATCGGAACTCACAAACCGGAAGGGCTTCTAATGTGATTCCAGTTGGAAAATGCCACTAAGGTTAGTGGGATATTGGGACAAAAGCAGTTTTAAAACGTCATAAGTATAGGTCCCTCAACTTTTGAAAATCTCATTTTTGTCCCATTTTGAAATAATTGCCTTTAAGGCTTTTAGGGGTCCAATTGTTATGAAATTTGAACCTTGGGTCCAAAATATAATTATGTTATAGGTAAATTAGTATTTCCAGGTACATGGGCTGTATAAGTTCTGGAAATTTCATTTGGGTCCTCAAGTTTAATCTTTTACAATTTGGTCCCTCAAGTTTTATAAAATTACTTTCCAAGCTCTAAACACTTGGATTTTTAGAATACACTTAAAATATGTTATTTCCAGTCCCTTAAGAGTTAAAATTTCAAATTTTAAATTTAGGATCTGGTACAGTTTCGAAATTTGCAAAATAGCCCCTAAACTTCTCAAATTTTACAATCTAGTCCTTGGGCTTTCAAGGGTTGATTTTATTTATCTAAAAACTCTTAAAACTTTATTAAAATATCAAAACATAATTTTTGAACCTGAGTTCAGTCCCAAAAATCGAAAATTACAGAGGGTCCCTTAAATTTTATTTTTCTTGCAATTAAGTCCACCAACTTTCCATTTTTGCATTTTAAGTCCAAAAGTTGAAATTTAATCAATTATGCTCGACTTGTCCAGGTTATAAATCATTCAAAACATAGATTTCAAGAGTCATACACATACATATCCTTCTCATACAAAATTTATCAAATATGACAATAAAGTGTACATGTATGTCCTAATTTTTGATAAATCGCATTTTGAGCAACACTTGAGAAATTTTTAACTTGATACAAGAAAATAGCATGCAATACATAATATATATCTCAAATGCTCAATAACAAAATACTACATGCATTTTGTTTTTATGAATTAAAGCACCTAGAAGTTGAAAGGATTTTTCCACCCACCTCGTAGTAGTTTCTCGGGTTGATCTAAAATGTAGTCTTCTTTCTTGAATCAACTTCTTGACTCAAACTCTTGAAGATCAGCCCCTAAATGGTATCCAAACCATATTTTGGTGTTAAAATTAAACTCTCAAGTCTAAAGAAAATATACTAGGACCAAATGATTACTACTCACCTTAATGTCTTCAAGTAGTATTGCTAGGAGTCTCCAAAGTGAACTATCTTCTTCAAACTTCCAACTTCATGATCTAAGCACTTCAAGGCAGTCCATAGGTCCCAAAATTTTCAGTTCTTGAGTCTATAATTAAGTCCTCAAATTAGGAAGAAAATGGGTGCTAGAACCAACAATCTTACCTTTTAAAGCCTAAAAGTTGGAGAGTTCTTCTTGTTATAACAACCACCAAAATAATTCCTCCTCCACCACTTGAAGCTCACGGCACTTTGAGGAAAAAAATAAAGGTTGTTTTGTGTTATAAATTTGAGGATGAGAGTTTTGTCAAGAAGAGAAAATTAGAAGAAAAAAATTTCATTAGCTTTTATTCTTGAATTAGTGTTCAAGAATAGAGAGTTTTGTTTCTTGTTTTTTTAGAGGAGCTTGTCCAAGTTAAGAGAATGAATAAGGGGTGGGATTAAGTGAAGAATGAAATGAACAAAAAAAAAAATTCACTTATCTCCTCTCATGTGTTCGGTCAACACACAACACACAAGCACATATATTTGTTTTTGTTTTTTTTTTTTTTAATTTTTAGGCTATAATGTGTAGGAATGTTAAAAAAATAGAATGATTCCCCCCCTAAAAAAAGATATGGCCGAAAGTTGTTGTAGGGGATTAGTTTTATCTTTTTTTTTTTGTTGTGTTGAATCATTGGTCTCTTGCATATGATGAGACATGAGTGTGGTCAAAGACATGGGGCTTTGTCTTGAAAGAATGTTTGAATAGATTAAAAAAAGTGTAGGCCATTTTATGGAAAAAGAAGATAACATTTGAATTGGATTTTTTTATTTTTATTTTTAGTGTTGAGTGGAATTTCAATTGGAAATTTTGTGTTTAGAAAAAAAAACAAATGACTTGCTTATATCCATGTGTAGTGGCCGTCCATATCATTCTTGTTTCTTCAATTTTATTTTTTTATTTTTAAAAAAGGTAATAATTGGTGTAGATTATCAAGTCCAAAATTCACTTATTAATCCCACAATCATTTATCAATTCTACAATCACTTATATAATAAATCATCTAATTTATAAGGTGTCTAATAATTCCCAAGTGTTGTATCATCACTTAAAATCTAAGGTACCAAATAAAATTAAAATCAATAGTACAAGTCAAAAATATCAATCAAACAATTAATTAAGTTATACAATTATTTTAAAATATATAAATTTTAATTTTGAAATTCCTAAAATAAAAATAAATATATTATGCTAAACGAGTTTTATTAGCTAGTCGCTCAAGAACAAGTTGAACCTAAGTTAAAAGCCCGTATTAAAAGTCAAAAGAAATCGACAATGGTTAAAGAAATAAAAATAAGTGTCATTAACAAATACCATAAAAAAATGATTCCAAGTATAAATTAGTTAAATCAAATAATAAGTAAGTTGACAAAATCAAGTATGAGACACTTGCTATTTCAATATAAAAATTGGATTTTTATATAAAGTAAACCTCAAGTACTATTGTTTCGAAAATAGAATGTTTACAAAAATAATTTTTCAAGACAAAGGTATTGTATTTTAAAAATACTAATTTAGTAGTAGATAGTTTTTAAAGATCATTAAGATGAAATAGATAACCGATGCTAAATCCATTAACATAATACTAATCGCAAAATAAATAGTAAATATAAGAATAAATTATCGGGAAAAAGTCTGCGATCGTGTCGTTTACGGTTGAAAAATCCGGGGCATCACATCCTCCCCTCCTTAAAGGAATTTGGTCCCCAAATTCTCTTTTGAACTAATGCCTTTCAAATTAAAGACGAGATTCATACTTAATGTGTTTATTCATGAAGGATCTATTCTATCCTCAATATCAAAACTTGGACGGCGTAGGGGCACTTTATATCCGATCCGGGTTCATATCGGTCAACTTCTAAAATTATTATGCAAGAGTACCTCGAATGATCTTAGTGTTATTCAAAATTTCCTCTTGTTATTGCATAATAGACACTATTCATAATACCCTATTCATGTGATCTGTAAGATTTGCATCACTATTCGATTATTACTTAACCAATCATATTTACTCCACATATCGTTCTAATGTACTATTCCCATAATTATTAGTTCAAAATATACATCTTATAATCCAAATCCCGAATATATCCTTGCTTATCACAACTAATCAATACTTCATTTACTTATGAAAGTGGTACTCATAATAATAGTCTTGATTAACTTAAACAGTACACTTATTAATATCGTCGTATCTTTCTTTGAACAATTGATTGTAGATTTCATCACTAAAAGCATAAGACTAACCCAAAATTTCCATCCATCAACATATAATAGTCCAGACCTCATCAATCTTTAATAAAGTCATCTCCAAAGTTGTGATCATAGGAGTCGCTCCTACTAAAATCTTGATAGCAATCCAAATTTCCCATATCCATAAAGACCTTCATTATTTTGGATAAAGTCGCGCTTCTTAAATACCTTATATAAAGTAATGGTGTCCATCCCATCATTAGTTAATCAAGACTTAAATAATCGACAACTAAGTCACAATCAATTAACTCAAATAATCAACCCGTTCGGATATCGGATAAATTATGCAATCGCAATAGTAGTCTGACTAATTCTAGATAATTATCATCCAAACACAGTTTGTAACTTAGATATCATAACTTATGAAATACTTAGTTGCGACATCCAATCGAGGTCTTATAATATTCACATCCTTAACGTATCTTATCCGTGATACCCAAGCCGCAAGTCAGATTCCCATACTTAAGCTTGTACAAGGATTTGGGGTGGATAAAGCAAATGCATTATCGGTAAAGCATACTTAGTCATTCCCACACTATTATTCTCCAAAGTAATATCATTAGGCATCTAGATTCCATAATATATCATATAACCAAATCATATACTGTCAAGTGATGACCTTATATCCTTCAAGTCTCATCATATCAGGGCATTATAACCTTCAAATCAAGAAATTTCTAAATCATCTAACGTCCAAACCGAGGGATATCCGGGTATTTTATCACTATGAAAAACCCAAAAGAGTTCAAATATTCATCCAAGATTCAACTTAGGTCACCTAGTAGTGGAACCCAATCCAAGCGGAGAGGAACCTATCCTGGTCAAACAAAACTAAGACGGATTAGACAAATGTAAGGAAAAGATAAGGAAAAACAAGAAAAGAATGACTAAGGAAAGTCAAGTCAAGAGTCAACTAAGTCAAATCAGGTATGACTATGGATTATCCAAGTATAAATTACGACTTAACATAAACATCAATAATAATACGGTTCTACGCCATTATTGAAATCGATTTCACAACTTAATTAGTCAAGTCACGGTTACCCAACACAATCCGAGGGTCTATCCTCCGGTTAGCTCGGTGTAAGTTTCCATCTTACTAGCCGAGCTCGATACCATAACCTGTCACGCCCAAACGTGACGCGACAACGATCAATCACTTAAACAAAATAAATCAACAAAAAACCAAAGATACAAAATTCCAAGGAAAATAGAGTCTAATGCAATGAATTTAAAAATAACCACGAGTACAAATTACATCTTAAGGTCCGGCAAGATCCGAATACAACCCAAAAGATTATCTTAATTAACTTACACCAAACAAAATAAAATGAAGGAGTCCAACAACAAATAAAAGAAAAAGGAAATGTCGCTCCACAACACCGATAGGGATTCAATCAGAGGTTCGATGCCTTGGCGTACTCTTTCATCTAAAGGTTAGAAAACGAGGAGGGAATGAGACAAAAATCTCGGTGGATGGGGTGATCGTGTGCAAGTGTGGCGATATAAATAGTTAATGCGAGAAATTTAGTTGTATGAAAACGTGTGAGAGATGATGCATGATTTCACACACATCCCACAAGCGTCGTGATAAACATATTAAGTAATATACTTATACAATTTGAGAAAACGATTCATGGTCAAGCGGTACTATGGTCCAAGTAAACATGAGGATTGCGTGGTTTGTAACGCCAATCCTATGCAAGACAAGTAGCGGTTGCGTGTCACGGTTTGTAGCGCCCAACCTATGCAATACAAGTAAGCGGTTGCGTCACGGTTTGTAGCGCCAACCAAACGGGTCCGATTAACTCCTAATCGTGTGGATGGATCAACATTCCTTCCTTCGCTTCTTCCTTGTAACTCCCGAGCAAGATGGTCCAAGACCTGTCACCTTATCGCTCCATAGCAAAGACAAAATCCACAAAGGAGCTAGCAAGGCTCGGATTTGTCATAATCATGATTATACCTCAAGTACTACGACCCGCTTCCCTTGGACAAACTCCGTCCCTCGATTGCGGGATTAGGGCGATGGGGCCTAAGAGTGGAATAGCGGCCGAGCTGCTTGGTTCCATCCCCCGACGTATCCATTCCGGATCGTGAGCTCGACACACCAAGTTGACTCAGGCAAGAAATTAAGTACACGTTCGGGTCAACCAGCAAATGATCAGTATATTGATTCGGGAAGCGATTCATAAAAAGTTTTCGAAAATTTGCGTAAAGTAATTATGGCGTTGGTGGAGTTATTTGGATGAAGATGATTATCGGGAGGATAAGCAATCTTCGATATCTTGAAAGATTAGGTGGAACATAAGTCCGTTATAGATTCAAATCGCAACACGAGGAAGTCGCCCGCGATTGGGTTTTAATCGGTCAAGACGATCCGATAAGTCAAGTAGTTTTTGAGAAAATAAAATATTTTAATTAATAACTAAAGTCAGAGGGTCCAGGGCTGTTTTAGTAAATGAAAAATAATTTAAGTTAGGTCCTTGATAAAAAGAAAAATTTACAATTAGCCCGTTTTGTCAAAACCAATACTTTTGGGGTTAAAAGTTAAATAAATAAATGTCCCGACCTTGAAAAATTATGAGGTCAGTTCCTAAATTCTCTAAATTGTTCAGAGATTCAGGTTTTAAAGTTTTGAGGTCGAGTTTTTATAAAATTCTCACATTGGCCCCAAAATTGTTAAAATTGTCATTTCGGGCCCTAAGTTTAAAATAATCGGAACTCACAAACCGGAAGGGCTTCTAATGTGATTCCAGTTGGAAAATGCCACTAAGGTTAGTGGGATATTGGGACAAAAGCAGTTTTAAAACGTCATAAGTATAGGTCCCTCAACTTTTGAAAATCTCATTTTTGTCCCATTTTGAAATAATTGCCTTTAAGGCTTTTAGGGTCCAATTGTTATGAAATTTGAACCTTGGGTCCAAAATATAATTATGTTATAGGTAAATTAGTATTTCCAGGTACATGGGCTGTATAAGTTCTGGAAATTTCATTTGGGTCCTCAAGTTTAATCTTTTACAATTTGGTCCCTCAAGTTTTATAAAATTACTTTCCAAGCTCTAAACACTTGGATTTTTAGAATACACTTAAAATATGTTATTTCCAGTCCCTTAAGAGTTAAAATTTCAAATTTTAAATTTAGGATCTGGTACAGTTTCGAAATTTGCAAAATAGCCCCTAAACTTCTCAAATTTTACAATCTAGTCCTTGGGCTTTCAAGGGTTGATTTTATTTATCTAAAAACTCTTAAAACTTTATTAAAATATCAAAACATAATTTTTGAACCTGAGTTCAGTCCCAAAAATCGAAAATTACAGAGGGGTCCCTTAAATTTTATTTTTCTTGCAATTAAGTCCACCAACTTTCCATTTTTGCATTTTAAGTCCAAAAGTTGAAATTTAATCAATTATGCTCGACTTGTCCAGGTTATAAATCATTCAAAACATAGATTTCAAGAGTCATACACATACATATCCTTCTCATACAAAATTTATCAAATATGACAATAAAGTGTACATGTATGTCCTAATTTTCGGTAAATCGCATTTTGAGCAACACTTGAGAAATTTTTTAACTTGATACAAGAAAATAGCATGCAATACATAATATATATCTCAAATGCTCAATAACAAAATACTACATGCATTTTGTTTTTATGAATTAAAGCACCTAGAAGTTGAAAGGATTTTTCCACCCACCTCGTAGTAGTTTCTCGGGTTGATCTAAAATGTAGTCTTCTTTCTTGAATCAACTTCTTGACTCAAACTCTTGAAGATCAGCCCCTAAATGGTATCCAAACCATATTTTGGTGTTAAAATTAAACTCTCAAGTCTAAAGAAAATATACTAGGACCAAATGATTACTACTCACCTTAATGTCTTCAAGTAGTATTGCTAGGAGTCTCCAAAGTGAACTATCTTCTTCAAACTTCCAACTTCATGATCTAAGCACTTCAAGGCAGTCCATAGGTCCCAAAATTTTCAGTTCTTGAGTCTATAATTAAGTCCTCAAATTAGGAAGAAAATGGGTGCTAGAACCAACAATCTTACCTTTTAAAGCCTAAAAGTTGGAGAGTTCTTCTTGTTATAACAACCACCAAAATAATTCCTCCTCCACCACTTGAAGCTCACGGCACTTTGAGGAAAAAAAATAAAGGTTGTTTTGTGTTATAAATTTGAGGATGAGAGTTTTGTCAAGAAGAGAAAAATTAGAAGAAAAAAAAAATTTCATTAGCTTTTATTCTTGAATTAGTGTTCAAGAATAGAGAGTTTTGTTTCTTGTTTTTTTTAGAGGAGCTTGTCCAAGTTAAGAGAATGAATAAGGGGTGGGATTAAGTGAAGAATGAAATGAACAAAAAAAAAAATTCACTTATCTCCTCTCATGTGTTCGGTCAACACACAACACACAAGCACATATATTTGTTTTTGTTTTTTTTTTTAATTTTTAGGCTATAATGTGTAGGAATGTTAAAAAAATAGAATGATTCCCCCCTTAAAAAAAGATATGGCCGAAAGTTGTTGTAGGGGATTAGTTTTATCTTTTTTTTTTTGTTGTGTTGAATCATTGGTCTCTTGCATATGATGAGACATGAGTGTGGTCAAAGACATGGGGCTTTGTCTTGAAAGAATGTTTGAATAGATTAAAAAAAGTGTAGGCCATTTTATGGAAAAAGAAGATAACATTTGAATTGGATTTTTTTATTTTTATTTTTAGTGTTGAGTGGAATTTCAATTGGAAATTTTGTGTTTAGAAAAAAAAACAAATGACTTGCTTATATCCATGTGTAGTGGCCGTCCATATCATTCTTGTTTCTTCAATTTTATTTTTTTATTTTTAAAAAAAGGTAATAATTGGTGTAGATTATCAAGTCCAAAATTCACTTATTAATCCCACAATCATTTATCAATTCTACAATCACTTATATAATAAATCATCTAATTTATAAGGTGTCTAATAATTCCCAAGTGTTGTATCATCACTTAAAATCTAAGGTACCAAATAAAATTAAAATCAATAGTACAAGTCAAAAATATCAATCAAACAATTAATTAAGTTATACAATTATTTTAAAATATATAAATTTTAATTTTGAAATTCCTAAAATAAAAATAAATATATTATGCTAAACGAGTTTTATTAGCTAGTCGCTCAAGAACAAGTTGAACCGGTTAAAAGCCCGTATTAAAAGTCAAAAGAAATCGACAATGGTTAAAGAAATAAAAATAAGTGTCATTAACAAATACCATAAAAAAATGATTCCAAGTATAAATTAGTTAAATCAAATAATAAGTAAGTTGACAAAATCAAGTATGAGACACTTGCTATTTCAATATAAAAATTGGATTTTTATATAAAGTAAACCTCAAGTACTATTGTTTCGAAAATAGAATGTTTACAAAAATAATTTTTCAAGACAAAGGTATTGTATTTTAAAAATACTAATTTAGTAGTAGATAGTTTTTAAAGATAATTAAGATGAAATAGATAACCGATGCTAAATCCATTAACATAATACTAATCGCAAAATAAATAGTAAATATAAGAATAAATTATCGGGAAAAAGTCTGCGATCGTGTCGTTTACGGTTGAAAAATCCGGGGCATCACACTATCCATATATGTGTGTGTATATATATATATATATATATATATATATATGTATATATATGAGATGAGATATGTATTAGATCAAAATTACTATTTTGCCCTCGTGAATTAGCTAAGCGACTAAGATGCCATAAGATCAGCGTGTTTTCCATTCGGGTCCCAACCCGACCCGAACTCATGAACTGGGTCGTCCAGCGAGTTGTCACCGTTGCTCTAATATGTGATATAAAAGTTTTGGTGATCCAGACACATGGAGGTAGCATATACGCCTAGAGAGGTAGCATATCACTTGTTCACCTCAATCTTCAGTTAATCCTAACGACCTTACTACTTGTTTCTGACTTTAGCATTAAGGGGGGTTCCACCCGGCTAGCCTAACGTGGTCCCTCGAACTAAGTACCTAAGCTTTTGGCGAAGCGACGCCACCCGAAGTACATCTGATTTATTCACCCAAATCAATATGTATATGTAAAACATAAGTTTATCGTAATGGTTAAGATTGATATACAGAATACTGCCAAAGAATAATCAAGAACTTGTAAAATGACTAGTTATTGGACTATGTACTTGTATAATTGTATGCTGCCAAGTTCTCTTGTTTTTTATATCTCTTAGTACAAGTTCTAATTTAATTGTACTGGTCTTGGCAATAGGCTATGCCATGTTTAGACCAAGTGCACGCTACTGGAATGAAGAGCTTCTATGAATATATAAATTTTCATCTCCATCTAGAATTAATTCAATTAAAAAACTAAAAAGGAATGAAAAGAATTAATAATTAGATTTCATATAAAGTAAGGTTGTTATTCGATATAGTACAAACCAATATTGTTTGCAAAAACCCTAATTCACTTCATACCTAAACACCATTTTTCAATCAAATATGCTAAAAATCAATATCTATATATACATGGCACCCAGCCAGCAATCCCTTGGCAACCTTCAATGCATTGGCCAAGAAATCTGGCTGAGATAACGGTAAACTCATCGCCAACAACGCGAGCACACCCAGTGCCACACCAGGCCTAGTTTTCACGAAATACGCCCGTAATAGTTCCATGGCTTCAAAAACATCTTCATCGTAATGGCTTAATAATTTCCTCTCCCTTTCGTTCCAGTCGGACGAAGATGGTAATCTTGTCTGATCTCTATCCTTACTAGCCTCTAACGCCTTCATTTTCTTGATACGCATTCTCAGAATGATAGATTTTTCATCGACGGATTCTCCTTCATTTTCACTTTGTTTTGCATTAACAAGAAGTTTTCTGATGGTTATAAGCCCGTTTCTGGTATGGGAAGACGGTTTTGTCGAAAACCGTCGTCTAAGGGGTAATCTAGGGATAGATGCTAAGGAAGTAGCCTCCATTGATAAGAGGATATGGGAATTGTGTGTTTGAATATATGCAAAAGAAAGGGTGATTAATGGATGGATTATTATAGTACAACTCATATGATAAATTAAAGAGGGGTGGTTTAAATAAAGAAGGATGCAAGTTAAATACCTGTAAGACACAAAGGTTGCTTGCTAAGTTTGTGTCTTGGAAACAAACTGATGAAGCTTTACGAAAGGAATGTTAACTTGCAAGAGTGAAATACAATTTATGATGCACAAATTGTGAAGTTGCTTTTAAGGAAATCTTTTTTGTATAGAGAAAGTGACATTATTGTACACGTAACATTCATCTAATGTATTGCAATACTCTACAAAATATTGTGAAGAATAGGAAATTCGGGCCAAATAGATAAGAGGAGTACAAATAAAGTCCCACATAAAAGGGAGAAATGAGCTAATTTTGGTACTGGAATGGTATGGGTCAAAGGAACAACCATACAAATCATGTAATTAATGTGGTTGATCCCCTGAAGCAAAGCAAGTCCTGCCATACACCAATTAGGCATCTTAACTGATTTTTACAAGTTTGGTTTGCCTATGACTCCATGACATGCCCTTAAAGGGACTACGCAATATTTGCTTTATCAACTTATTTATCTATTATTTAAACCATAACAAACTTAGGGTAAATCAAGAATACTTAAAGTATCAGTGTCATCAACTAACTAAAATTTCATACAGAGAATTTGGAATGGAAGAACTGCATACATCCTGCATTTGATAGTACCTGAAAGGCTACACTTTTCCAATTAAACTAAGAAAATAAAGAAATACTTTAATACCTTTATGGGATAATTACAAAAACACCCCCCAGGTTTGAGCTAATTACAAAAAAATCAAGAGATCTTTTAAAGTTACAAAAAGCCCCCTCAGGTTTGATTATGTCTTAAATTTAATGGGGTAATTGTAATATTTCTGCAAATATCGAGGGGGCCTTGAAATATTTTTTGCTTATGATTGGGGAAGAAGTAAGCAGAATCAAACCTCAAGGGACTTTCTGCAATTTTCAAAAATCTCTGGGTTTTTTTGTAACTAGGCAGAATCACAGGGGGTTTTAAGTACTTATCTGACCTTTATTAAATGAGTATTGCCTCAAATAACAAATTTGGTGTGCCTAGAGGAAAGGAGAGGCAGAATAATGTTATCACATCCAAGGGAATGTTGGCAAATTTAAGAAATGGTTGACATCAAAGGGACTCTATCACATGTACCAAATCAAAGAATATGTCTTACCCTTCCTACCAAAGTACTTATGCATTATTGAAGTAAACGAAGCTCACCTGACGAGGAAAACTGGGGTTCGACAGATCGTCCAGACCTAACTAATCTCATAGCAAGAGCAAAGTCAATCTCCTCAGAATGTATTACAATTATATGGTAAATTTAATTCACTCCATGTGTTTGACTTGGATTAACCGGATTCGGACCCAGGTTAGAATATTCTTTTGGTTTGTGGGAGTGTTTGCAAACACTAAAAAAAAAAGTGATTTTCAGCTTTTAGCAAAAATGATTCATTATTTAGTGTTTGCAAATACCAACTTCAGCTTATGATTCTGATTTCTGCTACATTTAATCAGAGTCTAAAAGTAGGGGAAGTGTTTTAGATTTCTGATTTTGCTTCTAGTTTGACTTTTACTGTTTACACACAAAAAAACCACTTTTACAGCTTATCAACCAAACACTCTCTTTTAACTTAATCACTTTTAGATTCTATTTGCAAACACTACCAAATTTTGATTCTCAACTACTTGCCGATTCAGCGGCAATAAATCACTTCCTCCAAAAGTAGAAGTGTTTGCAAACACTCTCTATATCTCATACATGCAAGACTTTGCAACAAGAGACAAACAGGATAAGGTTATATGGAATGCTTGATGCGTATTCCGAAACTCAATTCAAGTATTGATGAGATGCTTTCATAAATCATCAAAAGAATTCAGTTTAATTCTAATAGATTATATTTGAGAAAAAAACACATGAATGATCAGGTATCTTAGCATCCTACAATTGAACCTATCTTGAATTTGGTCTCAGCTTTGCCCAATTATCTGCCTAAACCCAAACCAAAAGGGAAAGAACCCAAAGATACGGAGACACATTTAGAGAGTTAGATAAGCTTTATTGCATCTCAAATGAAAATGCATCTATATTCTTCTTGCACAAAAACATAAATAAGTAAAAAAGGATGACGGAAAAAAGCCTGTGTTTGTTGTTTAGTAAAGACAAATTAATAAAATGCTTTACATTTTGCAATAGAAACACGTGAGAGTAATTTTAGCTACAGAAAGAGTAGATGAAGAATAATGGATAATCACCATATATCGTGGATTTAACATCCTTAGGGCTGCATCATCAATCATCATAAGAAGCATGAGGTGCTGCTGTGCATCCAGGATCAAAGGGATCCTCAGACCCACAACAATGCCAATATTGGAAAACTTTTCCAGAGTCGGGAGTGTCCAGGGTGCCGCCTGTATATACACTCTCAAACTTTCTCCTGGTTTCTCCTGAGCAACATAACAATGAAAAACAAAACATTGCACCTGTATGAGGAACCTATGCATCTCAAGGTAGAAAGAGAAGAATATATTGCAACTACGAGACACAGAACGACAAATTCCTCTAAGGTTTACTTAAGATTTAGGCATTTAGCACAGCCAGAGGGCTTAGTCAAGTTAAAATTTTTAAGTAAAAAAAATAAAAATAAAAATTGATTGCTCCGAAGACACATACGAGATAATAAAATCCAGCGTATGTGTTAGCAACTGATGTAAACCCACGAAGCATGGTAATGGGGATGCATTCTTGAAGTTTACTTTAGTATGAAAATCGATTCACAATACACAATTTTGTTCCGATGCAGCTCTATTGCCAGGGGCGTTTCCTTCACCGTCAAAGGGGCCTTTAGCCCCCAAAACCCCCTCAAATTTTTGAAAACTCAATTTGTATATGTATATTTTTTTTTGAAATATTATTTTTTAGTACTAAATATTTATTATTTACTGATTTAGCCCCCCAAAAAAAATTTAGCCCCCCAAAGTTGCGGGTCTAGCTCCGCCCCTGTCTATTGCCTACATGATCACTTAATGCATTCCAACCTCGCCCATTCGCATTTAATCAAAAACTAAAATCTTGATTAATTCATCGATTCCGTTCACTCTATAAAATCGATCACCTCATGCGATATAATGAATTGAAAAGCAAGTACACAAATGAATCACCTACAAGCAAGCATTTCCTTAATCCAATAGTACAGTGAGCTTACAAGTTCCAATGAAGTCAACTACGGACAAATATATGCAGAACCACAACTTCCAGAAAACAGACACGAAACAAGTGACAAAATTGTGGTTCTTTATTAACTCAGATTAAGCAATCTAAGTGAAAATAAAGGGGACATTTCTCCAATTCAATCCCAAAAAAGAAAAAAAAAAATGGGTTACCCCCGAAATGAGCAGTGTGAAAACGACAAGCACGGGGATGATTGAGCGAAGGATCGAACTGGGTTTTGCAATTCTTGCAAGTCCTCGGAGCTTGAGTTTGATTTTTCGAACATTGGACTGATAATTTCCTTCCCTCTCGCTGTTTTACCAAATTAGGGCATCGCGGCGGTCGAAATAATTGAGGAACTCGAAGAATAGTTTCTGCATTTTGGCAAATGAGCGAAGAATTAGAGATTGAAGTGGATGAATTTGTGAATAGTATTTGGGCAACCATTAGGGATTACTTTTCTTTGAGAAAGAAATTAAAATTTAGGCAGAACAATGCTACTGGACTGGGAACGCATAACGGTTAGTTAACGGAGCAGTTCCCCGGCTGGTGTGGGGATACTCTGGGTCGACAAAAAAAAAAACGGAACAGTTCCCAATTTCGTTCCACGGTAAATATTTTAGGGTTATTAATTTTTTAGTACATGATTTATAGGCACTCTGCTGGTTTGGTAATTGATATTTTCAAGTTGTCGATTTAGTACCCATACTATACGTTTTTTTATAAACTGGTACCTATTCACTTTTAAGGACGAAAATGCCCCCAAGAAACATAAGTATACTAAAAAAATCAAGATACTTATTTAAATTATAAAATCCACTAAAATTTAATTAATTTAATTAATAAAAAATAAAAATAAGTTTCTATAAATATTAATCAATTTTTAGAAAAAATAAAATTTATTACATTGAATTAGTAAATTAATAAACATAAATTAAAATTTAATTAATTGAAAAGAAAAATTAGTTTGTTAATGAAAATTAAAAACTAAGATGAAAATTAAATAATTTAAAAATTAAAATTAAGATAGTAAGTAAGAAAGCTATAGAATTGTTTTTATTAATATATTAATTTTAATTAGTTTTTTAATCAAATTTTTGAAAAAATAATTATTTTATTTTATTTTTTACAATTAAAAATTTAATAATTAAATTTAAATAATAATAAGTTATTTCATAATTAAATTTATTTTTTAAAATTAATAATTCTAATTAAAACTTAACTCTTTAACAAAAAACAAAATCATGGGGGTATTTTCGTCCTTAAAAGTGAATAGGTACCAATTTATAAAAAAATGTGAAGTATGGGTACTAAATCGGTAACTCAAAATATCGGTCACTAAAACTAGAAAGTCTTTATAGGTCAGTACTAAAAATCAATAACCCAATATTTTATTTAGAAAGTTGGCAGTAGTCTTTACATAAATTACTTTTAAGAGCATCTAAAGAAAAAATTGGGATTACTGGCCCCCGATTCAACAAATGAGTCACTTTAAATTCTAATATGGCACGATTGATTTTTTTATCATCGTGCCACGAAGGATGATGAATTTTTGGTCATCATGGCACGATGACACGATGGATTTATTAACATCATGTCGCTTGACACGATGAGTTTTTTGCCATAGCGTGTGATCGTAGTGTCACATTGCTATTATCCGACGATATTTTTCAACTTGAAAATTTGAGAAATAACATATTTAAAGCTATAAATGAATAATATATTTTCATCATTTGCGGATATATGTGAATTCTTTGTTGTTGATGGAAATGTGAACAGTAAGAGAGGGAAAAATAGCAAGCTCAAAATATCTCATTTTATTATCTGTAGAACTGAAAATGAAATTACAAAGACCCACTCTATTCATAGATATATCCAACAGTAACAAAACTTAAAGAAACGTAAAAGGCTAAAACACGTTTCTAACAAAACAAACAGAACACATTCACTGAAGATAACCAACATGCCAACACCCTCCCCCCCCCTCAAGCTAGGTGACGATGAAGGTCAACCAAGCCCAGCTTGGAAAGAAGATCATGAAAGGAAGAAGGACCCAACACCTTAGTAAACAAATCCGCAAGTTGAGCTCGTGTAGAAACCTTAGATGGAAAAATAAAACCCGTCTTGTATTGATTGCGAACAAGATGGCAATCAATATCAAGCTAATTCGTTCATTCGTGAAAAACGGGATTAGCAACAATGTGTAAAGCGGCATGATTGTCGCACCACAACGAAACCGGAGAAGGAAAAGATAGACCAAGATCATGGGCAAGGTAAGAAAGCCATAGCAACTCACAAACGGTAGTGCCCATAGCCCGATATTCGGCTTCCGCAGAAGAGCGGATCTGATAGTCGACTTTTTGTTTTTCCAGGAGATAAGACTCCCACCAAGGAAAACGCAAAAACCAGTGATGGATTACGAGTATCGGGACATGTCCCCCAATCCGTATCACAGTAAGCAACAGCAGAAGAAGCATCACAAGCAGGAAAATAAAGGCCAATGGAAGGACAACTCTTTAAGTACCGTAACAAATGTAGGGCAGCATCCCAATGAGTAGAAAAGCAGTCATTGATAAAGCGGACTCAAATTGTTGGACAACAAAAGTAACGTCCAGGCCTAGATAAAGAAATATAAAGCAACCTCTTAATAAGCCTCCTATATTTGGCGAGTCTTTAAAGGAACCCCAACCCCTCGTAACTTTAAACCTAGGGAAGTGGTGTAGAGGCTGGTTTACAATCAAGAAAATTTGCATCAGTGAAAATGTCTAAAATGTACTTTCTCTGTGTAAGATAAATGTCATCTTGATTCCGAGCAATTTCCAAACCCAAAATAATATTTAGCAAACCCCAAATCCTTGATGTAAACACGTCATGCAAGAACTGCTTCAGAGATGTAATGCCATGTGACTGAGAACCAGTAATTAAACATCATCGACATAAACCAAAAGTGCCAAAAATGAGGTAGAACTGGACTTAACAAAGAGGCAATGGTCATGAGGGGATTGAGTGGAGCCAAACTCCAATAATTTTTCATTAATTCGGTGTTCCATTGGCGTGAGGCTTGTTTAGGCCCATATAAGCTCCTCCACAAATGACAAACATGTCCAGGTAAGGCTTTGGAATAACCCTCAAGTGGTGTAATATATATATATATATATATATATATATATCCTCATCTAAAAACTCATGCAAAAATGCATTATTAATATCCAATTGATGCAAATCCCAATGTTTCTGTGTGGCCAATAAAATGACCATTCTAACTCTCACCATCTTAACAATCGGAGAAAAGTCAGTTCCATATAATCAACACCATAAATTTGGTGATTAGCCTTTTGCCGCCAATCTGGCTTATATCAATCAATAGAACCATCTTGCTGCAATTTCACCTTGAAAACCCACTTGCAACCAATGGCCTTCTTACCTTCGTAGTGTCCAAATCCCAAGTATGCTTTTTTCGAGGGGGTTCATGGCAGTGACCCACTCAGGGCATTTACTAGCTTGAAGATAAGTGTGAGGCTCCTTAACACCTGAGATGTGAGCCAAGAAAGCAACATAAGGGGGTGTGAAACAAGAGTTAACAGCAAGGGAATAAGTATTTGAGGAGAAAAATCACCCGAGGTGTCCTAGACATGAAGAGTGGCGGAGCAGGGGAAGAAACAGTGGCTAAATAAGTGATAAAATAAGATAGTCAAGAAGGTTATGTGGTGACTCTATTACTCCTTCTTAAAGAAGGAGAAGAAGGACAAGAATTAGGAGGAGGAGAAGGAAAACAAATGTATGTAGACTCTAAGGTGGAAAGTTGTGGCAAGGGAGTAGAATCGATGTGGAGCAAAGGAGTGAAAAGGAATTCATCTTCAACAAAGAGCACATCTCTGCTAACAAGTAATTGGAGAGTGTCCAGGTTATAGAGTTTAAATCCGTACTTGCCAGATTTATAGCCAAGATTATGTTGCCAACTAATGCCCATTATGTTGCCAACTAATGCCCATCACCCATGTTTTCCGCAAAGTTAAATTTTTTTGGAGAAAAAAGAAAATATTGCCCTTAAATTCCTTGCAGACAACTCTTTCTGAAGAACAATGATTCCACATCCTTTCTTTTTCCCTAAAAATTTTCTATAACAATTTTATCATCCTGAGCCTTTTTATAAGTAAGCAATCTTACTCCCTCTTGTTGTATTTTTGATTTTTTTGTGGGTATTATATGTGTGTAATTGGGTGTGTGTTGTCGTGTGTGTGTGTGTGAAAATACATTGTTTGTGTGTGTGTGGCGTTGTATGTGTGTGTATGTGTGTGTGTATGAGACTGTGTGTGCGTTTGTTTATGTTTGTGTGTGTGTGTAAAATGTGTGTCCCCATATATGTGAGGTTGTGTGTGTGTGTAGAGATTTGTGTGTGTAGGTGTGTGCTTGAGTGTAAGATGAGAATGGGGGGCTTGAGTGTGGGACTTGACTTTGGAAATTTGATAGAGAGTTGGGTGCTTACGCAATTTTGAAATTTTCAGTCTAACCCACTTAGGCTGTGATTGGTTGTGCTTTCATTCCACCCATTTTCATTTTCTGAGAGAATAGTAGTGAAAAAAAGTTTTAAAAAATGAAAAGAAAATTATAGAGTGTGATTGTTTGTGGAGTGAAAAATAATGATTATAATTGATGTGATGGAAACTGTTTTGAGATGGTAATTGGATATGGGAAGTTTTTATAGAAAAATTTATAAAAAATGTTTAGATATGATGGTTATTTAGCATAACAAATTATGGTGTAATTTATATAATAGGCATTCCTCAATATTTATTTTAATTAATAAATTACCACTATAATAAGTGTATATCAATATATTAATATAGAGAAAATATGGGATACAAAAACATCTAATATAGAAAATTCAAGTAATTTTCTTTTTCAAAAAGTAAATAAATCTTTAAATTAAACAAAAGTGAGAAAATATTGCTACAAGATTTTGGCGTTCAAATCTTTTGAAGAAAAATGAAATCCCAAAAATCAAATTAAAATGTATCACATATAATTCACCACCCACTACCCTCACCACCTCCACCATCCCCACCACTCATCCTCATTCATCATCTTCTTCCTAGTCCGACTTTCGCATCCCACCTCCGTCCGTGTTTGTCATGCGTCGTCTTCTCATTCGTTGTTCTTTTCGCCATTAGTGGTTGTAAAAACTAGCCAACTTAATCACCTTCAAACATGGCCGTATCAGATCTCGTTTAACACCTTACCGCCTTGTGGAGAAGAGAATGTAATCTATAAGAAGTTTCATTTGGGTTTCTCGCCGGAATCGGCTATTGTGTCATTCCACCTAAGAGAATGAAATGAGAAGTGAAAGGAGAGGTTCGACACGTTTGTGTACGGTAACAAATAAAGAAATTGATGAAAAATAAAATTTTCTTGACATTGCTTTTTTAAGACGGGTCAAAATTGTCAAATGAGAAAACATGAATAGTATATTCAAGTTGGTTTTCTGAAATATTTTCACAAACAATCACCCTTTCATCCATAAAAAAATTGCCAAATAAATTTCACAAAGTTATTCACAACCAAGCACGGCCTTAACTTTCGATTAAGTCCTATTCTCAAATTAATGTTTCAAATTTTTCAATTTAGTCCCAAACAAGTTCCATTTTAATCCGTTTTTATTTATATTTTCAAATTTCAATTTTACCCCAAACTTTTTAATTTAGTCCAAAATATCATATTGACTTTAATTTCTTTCAATTAGTCCCAAAACTAATTATATTTTTAGTTAACTTTCACCTATTAAAAAGCTCTAGGCTATTTTATAAGTATAGTTATTTTAAATTAGAAGTTACTACTTAATTTCTAGCCTTAAATCATGTTAAATTTATATTGTAGGTGACGAAGAACTGTACAAATAGGACTTCTATTTTCGAGTTATTTATGCATCTATTTTATTTTGCTGATTGAGGTAGGGATTTTTATCACATTTTATGTGTATAATTCATTGTCCTTGTTAAATGCTTAAACTGTTCAATTATGTGAATTACGCATTTTTAAATATTTAAGTGATATGCATAATTATGTGAATTATATGCTTTCAATGTATTACATAACATGCATAATTATGTGAATTATATTCTTTTAATGTGCTACATGATATGATTAATTTTATAAATGACATGTTTTTCATTGCAATATATGTTATGTATGTTTATGCAATGGGAAAGGAAAATATGGCATTCGTGCCACGGGAAAGAAAATATGCAATGTGAAACGAGCTTGCCAAAGAGTCTGGCTCTGATACCACTTGTAAGTCCAAGCGGCTACGATAATCTAGAGGGGGGTGAATAGATTATCTCCATCTTTTCGATTTAGCCCTCTTTTTACAGCCGAATGCTCAAACACAATAATAAAGGTGCGGAATGTAAACAACACACGTCGATTTAAAGAGGTTCAACCCACCTAGGGCCTAATCCTCTACCACCCCAAAGATATCCAGGGATGGATTTCAAAAAGAAAAAGAATTTTATTAATTACCAAAATTAATACAAATTCAACTTACAACACCTTGAAGAGCACCACACTCTTCTTCAACACCACCCTTGAGATTACCACAATCTCTTCTTGAAGATTACCACAATCTCCAACGGCACCTTGTGAAGATTACCACAATCTTCAACCTTGAAGAATACCAAATTCTTCAACACCTCAATAAGAAGATCACCACAATCTTCTTGCACCTATCACCTAGATCATCCAAGTGTGTTCTTACCACAAGAACACTCACAAGGATATCTTGTGTTTGAATGATAACCAAAAATCAAGATTACAACTCAATAATGAATATTACAATTTGAGTGCAAAGTGTAATCAAGAATAGCCTAGACCTCAAGGATGTGAAAGTGATAAGCTAGGCAAAATTACAACAAGAATAATAACAATGAAAGACCAATAATTTGCTTGAAGTGTATCTTGTTGTGTTGTATCTCTATTGTTATATTGGTTGCTCCAAAACTTCCTCTATTTATAGGAAATGATTGATCAAGCATAGGCTCCTCTTGGGGATTGAAAATCTGCAGAAAAATACAATTAAAATCAAGAATATAGCTGTTAGAAATCAATCCCACAATTTAAGGAAATGTGTCTGCTGTCAAACGGTCATATTTTTGTTGTCAATACACAGGGCGACCGGTCGCACAGAAATAAGAGAATTAAGAACACTTTGAAATTTTCAACAGGGCGACCGATCGACATAGGCTTCGACCGGTCGACCCCTGTTTCAACCGGTCCCCCTCAAGCAAAAAACAAGACAGGAAGTTCTGTAACAAAAATGAACTCCCAGGTACCGGTCGACCGGGGGGCGACCGGTCGATCTGACCAATATTACATCCGTCTCATTTTCTGTTTCTAAAAACATCTTCAGGTATGGGTTGCCCTATAGGGCGACCGACCACGAGACAAAATGTTGTCCAATTTTTGTCGAAAATAAAACTCAAGAAATACTCCGAAAATTTTGTAAAAACATTTTAAACCAATCGGGAGTATTTAGACAATATTTAGAAATCTTGTTTAGGAGTAAAAACCCATTGACATAAAATCATTAAAAGTGTTGTCCATTATTATCAAAAATAAACTTGAGGAAATACTCCGGAAAAATATTAAAACCATTTTAAATCATTTAGAAGTATTTGGACAACCTTTAAAAAACATTGTTTTGGTGATAAAATAAAATCATCAAAATTTAGATAAAAACATGTATCAAACAATCTCCCCCTTTTTGATGATTACAAACCAAAACAATTTTTACACAAACTAAGAGAGCAATTTTAGAAATGTTTTTCCGGTAAAAACATTTGACCGTTTGGAAGCAACCAAAATTTCCAAAAATATTAAAGCAACCAAGTAGGGAGTAAATATATTCAATAATAAGCACAAGCTCCCCTATCAACAAGCATATCAAGAATAATGTAAAAGCAATTTTCCATAAGCTAAAAGCTTTAGCTTTTACAATTTGTTCAAGAGCTTATAAGCTCCCCCTGTCACAAAACATCATTAAACAATTATATAAGTCCATCAAACAACAATTGGACTAAAGAAGAATCACAACTTATGGCTTTTAAGAGCCATAGCTTATAGCTTTTATGACAAGCTTTTATTAGCTTCTTTGAGCTATTTGAGCCAATATCCTATTTCTCCCCCTTTGGAATCATCAAAAAGAATGTTAGGATGATAAAAACATCATACAAATATATCAAAGTGCGCAAATGAGACGGTTTATCAACCATCGAGCAATTTATACTTAAAGTCCAAGGAAAATGGGAGAATTTTAACATAAGAGATCCATAAGCTCATTAGTTAGCTAAAAACATGATTTCAAAAAGATTTTAAGACAATTTGAAGCAAGAGAATTAAGTAGAAGTTGAAAGTTTCATTGCGACATTTCATCGAACACCTTGTGTGCGTGAAAAATAAAAGAGGTTGTGTATAGTCCTTGTAAAAGTATCAAGCCAAAAATTTTCATAACATCATCAATCAACCTCATTCCAAAGCTCTATAAGATCATATGCAACATATGCAACATTTGTTCATCAATTAAGAGGCTCAACAAGAGATTCTCAAGGGTTCAACCCAATTGAGACAATATAAGCCAAAAAAAGAGTCAAGGCATTACAAATGCCAAAAATTAGAGCATCCATCAAGTGATACAAACAATACAAGTATGATATATCAAATGTCCCAACATATTCATCTAAGCATAATGATCAAAGCATTAAGAGAAGCACTTTTACCATCAAGTACTTCATACCAATTATCAAACCATGCCATATAAGAGTATTTTTACCATCAAATACTCCATCAAAATCATGATCATCCACAAGTCATTAACAACTTGCAATTTTAACCCTTTTAAGAAAACAAGCAAATATCATTAGTACAAATGAGTTTTACAAAGGTTCATAAAAATCCAAAGCAACGAAAATGCTAGAAAGTAAAGGAAGGGAGGGACATCAATCTTCGTCCGAAGAGAAGCAAGTTCCGGGAATGAGATCTTTGATAAATTTCTTCAATTTACCGATTGACTTTTTCAAACTAGAATTTTCCTTTTTCACAACCCGGATCTCTTTTCTAAGAGAGGCCACATCTCTAAATGTTTCTCTTTCCACTTTGGCCATTCTCTCTTTGAGATTTAGATCTTCAACATCCAACTCGTCTTCATCTCCTTCCTCATTTTCTTCCTCCCTAATTTCTTGTTCATTTCCCACATTTTCTTCTTCATTTTCCTCTTCATTCCCCACATCATCTCTTTGTTCGTCAAACTCACCTCTTCCAATATTTTCAACCTCATTGTCATTAAAGAAATCATCCCGAGGTTGTTGTTGATGTCGGCACGCCTAGCGGCTTTGGTAGGAACCGTGGTAAATATCGTCGCATTCTTACCATTTGTAGAATGTTGGCATTATCAAAATCATTGTGACGAATTTCGGTATTCATTTCATTTTCCGGGTATCCCGATAAATATAAGAGTCGGCAAATCAAATTACCCAAGGTATATTTTTTCTTGGTAAGCTTTCTAGATTCCAATAAGCAATACACAAAGATTGCCCCATAATTTACTCTTTCTCCTCGAACAATCTTATAGGTGAGAAAGAGTTCGAGATTACTCGGAAGTTTTACTTCCTTTCCACAAACACAATAGGAGCAAATGATAGATAAAATCCGATAATTTGGCGGCATTGCCGAGTATGTCACTTCGATATACTCCTAAAAGGTTTTCACATCATTTAGTGAAACACCGAAAATGTTATCATCCCAATGAGTGCAATCCACATTGACCACTCCATCATTTGGCACGTTAAAGTGATTACAAATATCGGCCAATGTCCATGAAAAATGCCTACCATTAACAAAAGTATGAAGTTCCAACGGATTATCTATCGTAGCATCAACAATCCACATATTTGCATAAAAAGTTTTATAAGCTCGTCATCATAATGCAAACACGGATTGTCCCAAAGTGAAACCCATCCTTGAATTTCAAAATAAGCTCTAATATCCGGAAATTCATCATGAAATGCTTGAAATCGAACCATACGAGTGCGCGATTTTCTTATCATTCAATCCAATATTCTCATAATGTTCCTCCGCAAGTTTATTTAAAAATCGAAATCTATTAGCTCTAGAGGGAGGCTCGTAGAGGAGTGATAACTTACTAGAGTCCCAATGAATGCTTGATTTTGAAACCCCTACTCTTAATTCGACAATCTCCTTCTTAGTAAGCGATTTTGATAGTCTCCTTGTAGAATATCATCTTGTTGGGGATTGGAGGAAGATTCTCCCCTTTGCCTCCTTCTCCTCTTTTGAGGATTTCGTTGGTAGAATTTCTTGGAGGTGCCATATTTGTGAAGTTCTTGCAAAAGAAGTGAATTAGCAAGAAAGATTACAAGGATTGATTTGAAGAATTGAAGATTTTGAAGAAAGGGGATGAATTTTCGCTTGTTATAAGGGTTTGGGGATTTTGTGTTCTCATTATGAGCGAAGGGCGAACGTTTTTATCTTGTAAAAATAGCCTGGGCGACGCCGGTCGAGGTAGGGGCGGCCGACGTCGGCGTGCGACTTGTCGCCCCTGCTTTCGGCCCCCGTAATTTCTCTTTCCCAGAATTTTCAAAAATTCGATTTTTCACCCCCAAAAGTTTTAAAACTTTGCAAAAAGATAATTTTGGGCTATCTCCAACAAATATGGGTTTCGGGAAAACATATATTCGAGAAAATCGAGACTTAACAAGTAGTGCCCTTTTAAGAGAATATTTGCAAAAATATTTAGGGGCACTTAAGGGGTTAAAATGAAATATCTTGAAAGATATGTGCATAAGCATAATATCGAGTCCTAAGAAAAATACGAGTGAACGTACCTCGATAGTTTAAGAAACTTGATGACGTAAAAGCCAATGAGTATGAGATATGTATCCTACACAATTCTTAGACAAAATTTGCACAAAAAACACAAGTGTAGGCAAGTAATAGGAGATATCAAAAAGAGCTTATGCTATAAGATTTCATAAGAGATAATAAGCCACATAAGTCTAATTAAATGCACAAGAGTTTTAGAAAATCATGCAAGGTTTTCTTTTAAAAATTTTGAAACTCTCAAATATATAAAAGACCTACATTAAAAATAAATACTTGAAAACTCATTTTGCAATTAAGACACAAATAAAGACATGCATAAAAAAATGCATATATAAATGGGGAGATACGGTTTACCAATTACGCCGTTTCCATGGGTTGTGTCTTTCCCATTGTTGATGATATCTTCCCATTGAGAAGTCGCTTTGTTGATGATGACTTCCTTGATTACTCCATTTCCAAGGTTTGTTGCCTTCCCATTGTTGATGATCTCTTCTTCTTTGAGAATCATCTTGTTGATGATGTCTTTGCCATTTCCAAGGATTATGTTCTTCCCAATTTTGATTATATCCTCTTCTTGAAAATTGGCTTTGTCTAAAAAAGTTTCTCCTTCTTTGATCAAATGAAACGGTCATTTGATGTTTTCTTGGCGGTATGAATTTTCTTCGATCATTATTTTGCCGGGTATCTAATAACACATTATTTTGTGGTACCCTTATGTGTTTGGGTCCTTTAGGATTAGTTTTGAGACTTTTAGGTCTCCAACAATAATTAGAGCTATTTCTATCCCGACAAGTATTTACCGTATGACCCTTTTTACCGCAATAAAAGCATGTAATAATTTTAGGAGCATAATGACCAACGTGCATAGTGACTTGATCTTTTTTATATGATTAACAATATTAGGCTTATGATCAAGTCCTTTATCATGATTGTGAACATCAACAATATTGGTCAATTCATTAGTACTCAAGTTAGATTTTAATAAATCCTTTTTCATGCAATCAATATTCTCAACAAGAGTACTTTTTTCTTTTTCAAGGTTTCTCACCTTATCTAGTGTGGTGGTGTGAGCACATGATAGTGATTCATAGGAAGTAAATAAACTATCCTTATCATTTTCAAAATATTGAATTCCTTTTTCAAATTTTTGTATTTAACAAGTAAGCTTTGGAATTCATTTTGAAGTTCATCATAATCATTTTGCAAATCACTATAATCATTTTGAATGGCAATATCATAGGAAGTAGAGGGTTTAAGACATACCTCGTTTTCTTCTTCGATGCCCATAAGACAATGTTCAACTTCTTCATAGTTGGAAGTTGTAGGAGGCTTATTCCTTAGATTTGAGCTTGTATTCCTTTGAGAAGTAGATGCTTTTGTTTGACTCCTTTCATTTGCAAATACTCCATAGATGGCTTCTAATTTTTGCCATACTTCATGTGCCGATTTTATTCCTACAATATGTTCATATTCCAAATTAGTAAATGAACAATACAAAATATTGAGAGCTTTACCGTTTAAGGAGATGATTTTCTTCTCTTCATCATTGAGCTTTTTGAAGCCTTTTGAGGTGTGTGGTGTATCTTTCATCGGAATGGATTCTCCGTTTATGACGGTGTTCCAAATGTCGAACCCGCAACCTTGTAAGTAGCATTCCATTCTTTCTTTCCAAAAAATAAAATTTTTGGAATCAAATAGTGGTGGCTTGATGGTGGAGGTGCTTAGGAAAGATGAGCTTCGTTAAGTAGCCGACGATCGTTTCTCTTCACTCGCGATGTGAAACGAGCTTGCCAAAGAGTCCGGCTCGATACCACTTGTAAGTCAAAGCGGCTACGATAATCTAGAGGGGGTGAATAGATTATCTCCATCTTTCGATTTAGCCCTCTTTTTACAGCAATGCTCAAACACAATAATAAAGGTGCGGAATGTAAACAACACACGTCGATTTAAAGAGGTTCAACCCACCTAGGGCCTAATCCTCTACCACCCCAAAGATATCCTGGGATGGATTTCAAAGAAAAAGAATTTTATTAATTACCAAAATTAATACAAATTCAACTTACAACACCTTGAAGAGCACCACACTCTTCTTCAACACCACCCTTGAGATTACCACAATCTCTTCTTGAAGATTACCACAATCTCCAACGGCACCTTGTGAAGATTACCACAATCTTCAACCTTGAAGAATACCAAATTCTTCAACACCTCAATAAGAAGATCACCACAATCTTCTTGCACCTATCACCTAGATCATCCAAGTGTGTTCTTACCACAAGAACACTCACAAGGATATCTTGTGTTTGAATGATAACCAAAAATCAAGATTACAACTCAATAATGAATATTACAATTTGAGTGCAAAGTGTAATCAAGAATAGCCTAGACCTCAAGGATGTGAAAGTGATAAACTAGGCAAATTTACAACAAGAATAATAACAATGAAAGACCAATAATTTGCTTGAAGTGTATCTTGTTGTGTTGTATCTCTATTGTTATATTGGTTGCTCCAAAACTTCCTCTATTTATAGGAGATGATTGATCAAGCATAGGCTCCTCTTGGGGATTGAAAATCTACAGAAAAATACAATTAAAATCAAGAATATAGCTGTTAGAAATCAATCCCACAATTTAAGGAAATGTGTCCGCATCAAACGGTCATATTTTTGTTGTCAATACAGGGCGGCCGTCATGCATTTAAATAAGTGAATTAAGAACACTTTGAAATTTTCAACAGGCGATCGACATAGGCCGACCCAGGTCGACCCACTGTTTCAACCCCCCTCAAGCAAAAAAACAAGACGGAAGTTACAGAACAAAAATGAACTCCCAGTGCCGGCCGACCGGGGCGGCCGGTCCGATTTGCCACCGACCCCTTGGGCGGCCGTCGACTGACCAATATTACATCCGTCTCATTTTCTTTTCTAAAAACATCTTCAAGTACGGGTTGCCCTATGGGGCGGCCAGGTCGACCACGAGACAAATGTTGTCCAATTTTTGTCGAAAATAAAACTCAAGAAATACTCAAAAATTTTGTAAAAATATTTTAAACCAATCGGGAGTATTTAGACAACATTTAGAAATCTTGTTTAGGAGTAAAAACCCATTGACATAAAATCATTAAAAGTGTTGTCCATTATTGTCAAAAATAAACTTGAGGAAATACTCCGGAAAAATATTAAAACCATTTTAAATCATTTAGGAGTATTTGGACAACCTTTAAAAAACATTGTTTTGGTGATAAAATAAAATCATCAAAATTTAGATAAAAACATGTATCAAACAATTATCGCTTCTGCTAAACTTTTCATTTATCTATTTATTAAAAAAAAATTACACATTTTCTTAAAATTTTAGTAGCGCTAAAAATGCATTTCAAGAAAAAAAAATGGGGCGTTACAGATACATTTTGAGGCTCGTGGTGTAAATTTAGATTTGGAAGGCAACAAGTTAGTGGCATAAACCACACAACCAAAGGGTTGAGTCTAGAATAATCAGTCATAGTGTCATATAGGATCTCATATGGAGTTTTCCAACCAAGTGATTTTTGTGGCAATTTGTCAACACATAAGGAGTATTGTATATAGAAGCTACATGGTAGGGTCCCCAAACATCAACATGCACCAACTCAAAGACACGAGAAGCATAAGAATCACTCAATCAATAAGGCAGTTTGTGTTGTTTTGCTTTATGACAAACTTCACAATTTTGAATAGTCAACTTGGTTTTGTTTGTGCACAGAGGTTTGAGAAAATCTAAATGTTCTAAAACACTAGAAGAAGCATGTCCAGGTTTGGCATGCCACAGATCAAAGACATTATTACAGGAAACTAATGGAGATTTTACAAATTGAGCTTGAGTTGGAATATCACAGGAAGACTTGACAGCCGGCCAATAGCCTTTCCCACTACTGTCACTTCCTCAGTCTGCAGGTCCTGTAGAATACAATAGGAAGGAAAGAAGACACATTTTAAATTGGATGATTGAGTAAGCTGAGCAACTAACAAGAGATTGTACTTAAAGGATGGGACCAATAAAACATCAGTGAGAGTAATTTTTCTATTAAGGGGAACATGACCAATGTGAATAACATGTTTGTGTAAGTCCAAGCGGCTACGATAATCTAGAGGGGGTGTGAATAGATTATCTTCATTTTCTCGATTATGCCCTCTTTTTTTGAATCAAACAAGCCAAGACAAGAATGAATGTGCGGGAAGTAAATAACACGCGTCGATTTATAGAGGTTCAACCCACCTAGGGCCTAATCCTCTACCACCCTAGTATCTCCGGGATGGATTTCAAAAAGAAAAAAGATTTTATTAATTACTACAATTAATACAACATCACCTTACAACATCTCTTTAAAGAGCACCACACTCTTCTTCAACACCACATTGGAGATTACCACAATCTTCCTTCAACGGCACCTTGTGAAGATTACCACAATCTTCCACCTTGAAGAACACCAAATTTTTCAACACCTCAAAGAGCACCAAACTCTTCAATAAGAAGATTATCACAATCTTCTAACACCTAACACCTAAGATCACCCAAGTGTGTTCTTACCACAAGAACACTCACAAGGATATCTTGTGTTGAATGATGACCACTAAGGGTGTGCACGGTATGGGACGGTTCGGAGATTTGGAAATCTCCATAACCGTCCCGAAGTTCGGAGATTTTGAAAATAAATCTCCAGAACCGAACCATAAAAAAAATCTTCATCCCGAACCGTACCAAAAGTTCGGTACGGATATTCGGTTTTAATAAGACGGGACGGTACGGTCCAGTTTGGGACGGAGATTCGGAGATTACCCATAAATAAAGCATACAAATTTGGAAAAAAAATAAATATAAAAATCATCAAACGAATATACTTCTAGAGTTTTAGTATCTTTTTAGCGTAGTCTTAAAATAAAAACTAAAACCATAATAGGTAACACAATCCAAAATTCTAAACTTAATAACCTCTATAATACAATAATAGTATATTATTTGGGCAATTGTCCTTCTATTGACATAGAACATATATAATTAACTAATAGTTTTATAAATTAAAATGAAATAAAAACTTGTATAAATTTATAATCTCAGTGTCTCATACTTAACAACTTAACATAATCAATAAAATTATATTTATAATTTATGTGATGTGGTAAAAAAATTAAAATATAATTTTTTTATATTGTTGTAATATGATACTATTACTTGTTTCTCTTTTAAGTGCAATTTACTAATCATTTAGCTAATTTCAATTTCAAATTATTTAGTCTATTATTAATATCAAAGTTTTTTAAAATTCTTAATATCAGAAATATGCTAAATTCAATTTAATTTCAAATAGTTTGTAGTTAATTCAATATCAAAATAAAAACAACATAGAAATAATGTATATGTATTTATAAAATCTTTAAAATTGGTTCTAGCTTCGGGTCCTCGGTTCGGACTTCGGAGTGGTTTGGTACGGTTCGGTACGGTTCTCGGTACGGCTATTTGAAAAATCTCCAGAATCGTACCATAAATATTTTCGGTACGGTATGGTTCGGAGAAAGTCAAATAGTCAATGGATATTTTCGGTTCGGAGATCTTTCGGTCCGAATATCGGTTCGGTTTCTGTAATCTCCAAGTCCCGTGCACAGCCCTAATGACCACAAATTCAAGATTACAACTCGATAATGAATAATATAATTTTGAGTGCAAGTGTAATTAAGAAATAAAGCTTAGACCTCAAGATGTGAAAGTGTAAGACCTTAGGCTATTACAACAAGAATATTGAAAAAGAAAGAACAAGTATTTACTTGAGTGTATTTTGTTGTATTGTATCTTAATTAGTTTACTTGTTGCTCCAAAACTTTCTCTATTTATAGGAGATGATTGATCATGGATAGGCTCCTCTTGGGGATTGAAAATCTACATAAAAGTACAATTAAAATCAAGAATATAGTTGTTAGAAATCAATCCCACAAATTAAGGAAAAGTTGTCTGTTGCACAACGGTTAGAATTTGCTGTCAAAAGGATAGGGCGACCGATCGCGCAGAAATAGACATTAGAAGAAAAAATCATATTTTATAACACAGGGCGACCGATCGACGGGGGGTCCGACCGGTCGACCCTGTGTTGGATTGGCCGACCGGTCGGCCTCTTGATTTTTGTGTTCGTTCTGTTTTATATTTCTAAAATCATATTCAGATACGGGATGCCCTATAGGGCGACCGGTCGAACACAATACAGAAGTGTTGTCCAATTTTTGTCAAAAATAAACTTCAAGAAATACTCCGAAAAATTAGTAAAAATATTGTATATCAATCGGGAGTATTTGGACAATATTTTGAAACATTGTTTTGGTGTAAAAATACTTTAAAATAAAATCATCAAAATCAAGATAAAAACATTTATCAAACAGTTTGCATGATCCATCAGGAAGAAAAACTATGGCAGAATGAGTGAGAGGCATTATGTGTGACATGAGTGTAGTATTTGTGCACATATGTTTGCTAGCTCCGGTATCCAAAATTCACGAACCTTTCTCAACCACATCAAATGCAGATAAAGCATAGGAAGAATCATGAGTGAATGCTTTACCTGCATTCTCAACAAAATGAGCATGAGATTGTCCAGGATCTTTACCAACACTTCCAATTGACTAGACATTCATGAGTTTTGCAAGTTCCTGTTGGATCAGATTTGTTATATCATTCAAACTAGCATTCTTCACAGCTGTATCTGAAGGTCATTTTCCTCCTGATAGTTGCCTCACACATGAAGGCTTGTGGTTTAGATTTATGTTCCTTCAGCTTAATATACCAATCTAGCACTCCATGTAGCTTAAAACAGTCTCTCATTTCATATCCTGGTATCTGACAATGTTCACATATGAGCTTGGCCTTTTCTTCCTTAGCTCTTTATAAACTCCCCTACCTCTTCCTCTAGTCCAAGGTGTACCTCCACCCATGCTTTTCTGAAAATTTACACGGCCAGATCCAAATACTCTTGTATTCATAGCAGCAATGTTATCAACCTCTGGAAATGATAGTTGAATAGATCTCTGCTTTTCAACTCTCAGAATCATGGAATAAGCTCGATTCACAGTAGGCAAGGGATCCAAAAGTAGCAGTTGACTCCTCATATTCTCGAAATTGTCATTTAGCCCCATCAAAAACTGCATAAGTTTGGTATTAACATCGATTTCTGCAAGCATCTTACTAACACCACATGTACATGGTGGTAAAGTAACCAAACTATTGTATTCATCCCACAGGCGCTTCAACTTAGAAAAATAGATCACTACGCTATCATTCCCCTGTCTAATAGTAGTGAATTCCTTTTGTAGTTGATATAAAAGCGGTCCATTACTTTCACTGAATCGTTCCGCTATATCTTGCCACAATTCACATGCAGAATTAGCATATAAGAAAGCACCAACTATATCCTTAGATAAGCAATTCAAAATCCAGATAGTCACCATGTAATTTACCTTTTTCCATTGCTCAAACTTTTCAGAATTCTCCTTTGAAACTACAGCCTTTCCGTTAATCAAATCCAATTTATTCTTTGCGCCAAGCGCAATACGCATAGATATACTCCAGCTCAAATTGTTATTACCTGGTAAAGGTGTGGATACCAGGACCAGGCTTGGGTGATCCGATCCATGTAGTTGGAACGAACGTCTTCACGAGCAGTAAGCTGCTTGGCAAAATCGATAACATCTAAATCATCATCTTTCTTTCCAGTAACAACAATGTTCCAAGTTGTGTTGTGCACCATAGAAGCCCAAGGATCTTAGCTAAGCTCTGGATACCATCTTGGAAATGTGAACAGTAAGATAGGGAAAAATTGCAAGCTCAAAATATCTCATTTTATTATCTGTAAAACTGAAAATGAAATTACAAAGACCCACTCTATTTATAGACATATCCAACAGTAACAAAACTTAAAGAAACGAAAAAGGCTAAAACACGTTTCTAACAAAACAAATAGAACGCACATTCACTGAAGATAGCCAACATGCCAACAGTTGTCCATATCTCCAACAATTTGAGTGTTAAAAAAATCTAGGGGGTATAGAAAAAAAAATCAACTTTTTTCAAGAAGAATAAGAACGCGAGTGTATTTAAAACTTCTTTGTTAAGTAAGGGTAATATAATCTTTTAAGTGAATGACATTTTTACAATTATATAGAGGTGAGTGTATACATCAGTTTTGGAGTGTGAATAGCGTCACCCATATCATAATATAAAATCTAATATTTTATAGTCTCTATATATATCTTATACGATTTTTCCAGAAAAAAAAATCTTAGTGAAACACCTTAGTAAACTTTGGGTCAATGTTATTCTTTGTTGAAAATTAAGGACTATTTACAAAATTTAGGATCTTCCCACTAAATTACAAAAGATTGATGTATGGATGTGTTTCCAAGTCCAATTTTCAGTTTCTAGTGTTGGAAAATGAATTTTCAAATTTTATTGGTTTTCGTGTAAGAATTGAGAATATGTTTGGTTTGTTGTTGAATTTCTGTTTATAAATGAAAATATGTTTGGTTATAGTATTTTTGACATAGATTTGCGTGATTGTAGTGTATTTTTGACATCGTTTTGCGTGACTGGAATGTATTTTTGCATAGATTTGCGTGATTGTGGTGAAAACTTGTTTGGTTGTATTTTCAAAAGAATTTTTCCATAAAAAATGAAAACTGAAAATAATTTTATTTCTATCGAAAATTTCTTAAACAAACATAAATTCATTTTCTGGAATAGTTGAAAATTGGAAAATTGGATTTGAAAACATTTCCATGCATAACCCTAAGTTTGCAAATTTAGCAAATTTGGTTTCAAGTTTTCATCGATGATGTAGGAAAAGACGAGAATAACCTCGTCCCTGTTCTCTTGTCCCCCAAGCAGTACAATCGGGAAATCCCTAGTTAATTTGCAGGAATTTGTGATCAGAATTGATTGTTAAAATGGCCGGAATAAACAATAGTAACGAGCCGAGCACAGCGCCTCAGGCCGATCGATGGTACAACCTAACCCTAGGCTCCTCCTTCAAGGATCACAATCCCTCCAAATTCTGCACTTTCCGATGTATGCCTACTTCCTTCTACTCTCTTTTTACTTTCTTGGATATGGTATCCGTGGGTGCACTATTTGCATTAGGAATTGGTTTATTATTTTCGTTTTTCAATCGAATTGACTCTGGTGGTGTTGCGGTAATTTTGTTTTTCCATTTATTTATTTTTTGAAGTCTTTCATAGCTAACTGAAAGTTTTTGGTGATGGCAAGGAAAATATAGAGTTTATTGGGAAACGTTTTTGTTCTTATTCTTCTTTTTCATTTTATTTTTTTCCCATGGTGTTCATGCTAATTGAATTATTATTGGCTTGCACTAATTTTTGTTTTACTTTATTGGGTTACGGTTGCTTCCATTCATAACTGGATTAAAACTATGCTTTATAGAGTTCAACATTTAAGTTTGTACGTTGTTTTTGAATGCTTTCTTTTTCTATGTTAGATGAGTTCAAGCCAGCTTCAATTGATAAGAATCAGCGTGGTGCGTTGCACAAGAGCAAGGATAATAAGGTTACTGTTGAGTTTCAAAATATACAACCTGGGAAACCCAAGATGATATTCGAGGGCACTAGTGAGGATTACAAAGACAATGATGCTGTTCTTTTCTTTGACGGCGAGTCTTTTCGGCTAGAGCGGTTGCAGCGTGCTGTTAAGAGGTTGAGGCATAACAGGATGCTGAGTGAATCTACAGGGGCAGTGGCTGCGTCAGCTGGACCGTCTGATGCGAGTTCACCACCGGTCGGGAAAGTGACCAAGCATCAGCCTTTGAACAAGGACACATTTCATGCAGCGCCTGTGGGTTTTCTTACTGAACTGCTTTGTGGTCTTCTTGTTGATATTTCTAAAATGGGATAATTACAAAACACCCCTGAGGTTCGGGCTAATTAAAAAAACATAGATTTTTGGAAATTAAAATAATAAAACAAACCTTTAGGTTTGATCCGTCTTACTTTTTCCCCCTTTATATGCAAAAAACATTTCAAAAGCTCTCTTACGTTTATCAAAATATTACAGTTACCCCTTTAAATTTTAAGACACAATCAAACCTAATTTTCAAAAACCTCTTGGTTTTTGAAATTATCCCAAACCTTAAGGGGCCTTTTGTAATTATCCCTTCTAAAAATGAAAAACTATAGTTCATTCTTGAACTTTGAAATGGCGTTTCGTAAAGAAAATTGACTGACTGGAGAATATAGAATGGGCGCAAAAAATGATATAGTTTGGCTGAATTTCATTATTATTATTTTTAATATCTTTGTTATACTTCACGAGGGTTCAGTTAATATTACCACGGTACCACCTCTCATGTGACCTTTTCTACATTTTAACAATCCATTTGGTTCATATTTGCTTTATTCACGATGCGAAGATTTATATTAGAAAGATTATGTTTTGATTGTAATTTGAAGTTTCTTTACGATGTATGGGTGATTGTTGCTTTTTGCTGTTGTACTAATAGATGGAGCATTTTGTTTACATGCACTCGTGCAGGTTGAAGTTGAACGAATTGAGATTGGGGACTTCAAAAGCTCAGGCATGTTTGTGTTAATCCATAAATATCTGCAGCTTGCATTATGTATCACTTTCATTCTCATCCCTCCTTAACCATAATCTATTTTATCCAGTTGGATTAGTTGCTAATTTGTGGAAAGGAAAACCAAGTCTTCATTTAAATTTCTTCTGAAGGTCAAATTCATTTATTGTTGCTTGAGGAAAGCTGGTAAGGAAGAGAGAGAGCTGAAGCCGCGCAATGCGTGATGCTTGAAACTTTAACAGAGAGAGAGAGTAATTGTTAAGGGTGATATATAAGATAGACAAATAAGATATTTTTTTCCAATTCACCAATAGAGCTTGATGGTTTTCCAGCCAAAAGGAGTTTAGCTCTACATGCCTGTTGAGTATAGCGTTTTTTTCGTAGGGAAGATGGCTTGAGCACCGCCCACCAGTGTTGTTTCTTTTTTTCAAATTTTTTAGTTAAGTAGAGTCTTTTCATCAGTAGTTGTAAATAAAATTTGAAGTAGCAACTATACACTTTCAGATACCTGATATCTCAATCTGTGACTTGGTTCTCTGTGTTATGTGTGCATACGTGATATTTGATAATCCTCTATGATGAGTATCTAGTCAGTTATACACTTACAAGTGCAATTATGCTGTTGGAAAATTAAGCAATGGGTTTCCCTTCATTATCTGTTGGTACTATAAGAATGTGAATAGACAATTTGAGTCAATTCTGATTGTTGATGGTCGAATGTAGTACTCCAAATTGAGGTTTTACCCTCTGTAGAACAGTAACATTTGTTGCTTTGAAGAATAGCATTTCTGATTGAGTTGGGACACCGTTGAATTCATTCAGGGAGCATCTTTTTTAACTTGATTACTTTCCGGTGTAGTGGTTTTCCTGGGGTTGTCACTAGATGGAGTACATTTTTCAAGTACAAGCAAAATTTGTATTCTTTATATTATTTGTGCAGAACCTTGTGGCTGGGAATGCAAGCATAGAACATGCATTCGACTTGCATTTTATTGTTCCTGATTCTTTTATCTCTGGACAGATGCAAAACCTAGACACGAGAAGCCCTTAGAATACCCTGCAGCCCAAGCAAACTCATCAAATCCATCACCAGACCTGAAGAATGATGACCTAGAGGAGCATTTGGATATAATGAACGACGATGAAGATAATAATGCAGCGGCTGATGAAGGCACTATTGACGTGAAAGAAATTGATTTTGATATCAACATACCACATCAAACTGATACGGATGATGAGATTGCTGATGTTGACGTTAGCGATGATGAAGCCGATAAGGGACCAAATGCTGCAGAAGCACTGAGAGCGCAGGTAAACACGCCTCCTCCCAAACTTCATAAAATTTCTAAAATTAAAATAAAAGGATACTTGAAAAAAACGAGGCTCGGTCTAATTACCAAAAAAACCAGAGGTTTTTGAAAATTAAAAAAACCTCTTGAGATTTATTCTAATCTTACATTTTCTCTCTTCATAAGCAAAAAACATTTTAAAACACCCCTAATATTTATAGAAATATTACAATTACCCCCTTAAATTTAAGACATAATCAAAGGGGCTTTTTGTAATTTTGAAACATCTTTGTATTTTTCTGACCTCAGGATTTTTTGTAATTATCCTAATTATATATAATTATTAAATTTTGAAATCGTATCTCCCTATAAAAATCTATAAAACCTCTTTATTTACTAATTCCAAAAAAAAAAAAAACCTCGCGAGTCCAAATTTTATTTTCTGGCTCCGTCCCTGCAGGTAAATGCAGAAGAAAGAAAAGGGCAGACTTCAAGCTCTAGCAGCAGCAGTGGTAGTGAGAGTAGTGGAAGTGGAAGCGGCAGTGAAAGCAGCAGCAGCAGCGACAGTGAAAGCAGTGATGCCGACACTGTTAACTCTGTTTGAAAATCTGAATTTTCGGCCACCTCTGTGCGGATGACTCAAAGTTGGGCTATAATAATCGACTCGTCATTCTTTTTCAGAATAAGGTTCCAAGAGAGAGGAAGGTGGAGAATTCTTTACTAGAGCATTGCTTAAATGCAATAAATTGGTTTAATGTAGCATATCGATATGTTTGCTTAGACTCAAAATAAAGACCTGGAATTATCAATGATGACTATCTGTAATTGCTTCTCCATTTCTTGCATGTAACACTCATGCAATTAAGTCCAAGGGAGAGTTATTTTTTCCAGGTATAAGCTGAGAATAACTTTTTTTTTAGTGTTTGCAAACGCTCCCTAAGACGTCCTTTGGTAAATGACCGGGGCAAAAAGAGACACGGAGAGATGTTTCATTGTATGGGCAGGCAAATTTCTGCAACAGTTTTATAGCACCATGTAATAATAGTCACAATACGTATTTTTCATTGAACATTTCCTCTGGCCATTTTGAAGGTCATGTATTTTGCCCAAGTTAAAACATTTCCTCTGGCCATTTTGGCCTAGCGGCTTGCGCGGGTAATCGGAGTTAGGCGGGGGTATTTTGCCATCTCTCTCATGAAATTTCATATTATTTCTGCTTGTATTATATCAGCTATTGGAGGTTTTAGTCTGCATAGTCCTGGTTTATGGATAAGAGTTAGTTACAAAAGGTACCCTTAAGGTATGGGGTGATTACTTAAAAAAACCAAGTTCCAAAATTACAAAAAATACCTTGAATTTTGATTCCATTTGACATTTTACCCTGAAATTATTATTTGCCTAATGGAATCTGCTGACGTCATAAAAAATTGACACGAAGATCACAAAATGCCCATGCAATACTATCCACACGTTATGACTTATGAGAGTAAAATGTCATTTGGCTATCAACAAAAGATTACAAAAAATCCCTACTAACTGTTATAACTTACAAAAATATCCTTCAATTTCAACGCAGACTACAACATCTCCCGTTAATTATACATCACCATCCTAAGCTTATTTACAATTAGTAAACAACGAAAATTGACATTTTAATGAATAAATAAATAACACAAGAATAATTGAAAAATGGAAATTCCATCAAAAATTACATGCATCAAAATCCTCCCCTCCCCCAACAAAAAAAAAAAAAAAGGAAATTCTTACAAATACTTTCATCTGGTTACGAAGAAGAAACAATTTTTACCTTTAGAATTTTCCATAAACTACAGAAAATGTTCCAAACTATATGGGGGTAATTTTGTCCGTTCACACTTCTGTAATTTTGTCCAAACTAAATGGGCTAATTCCAGTCAATTCAATACTTTTTAATTATTTACTTTACGAGGATGAAATTTTATATCCTCTCCCTTAACTTGAAACTACAATTACTTATTTCAATTCTCAAACAAATAACATACAAAAATAGAGGGAAAGAAAAGGAAAAAATAAAAAAAGTGCAAAATCAGCTGATTACTCTTTTGAAATTGTTGTACTTCTGTGTTCAGATTTGCTGAGAGCATTGAGGTACAACACCAAAATTTCTGGAGCATCAAAATGTGACAACGTACAAAAGAAATATCTGCATAACGCCTCATAGAGGCGTCGGAGCTTCCTCTTTCTACTCTGTGCCTATGTTTTCATCATCACCTTGCCCACCCGCGTATCCGTTTTGTAACATTTTTTCTTCCGAGGGTAAATTCTTCTTGGCTTTTTTACTGCCTTCGATTTTCCAAAGATCCCACACCCGGGTTTTTGGTGGAGGCGAAGCATCTCCAATAGGCGCAACTAATCCAGGCTTGCCATCATCAATAACTTCGTCGATCAACCCATACTCCTTTGCCTCCCAAGCATTCATAAAATTATCACGATCAGTATCCAATTCAATCTGCGCACTCAGACAAGTTCCCAAAAGAAGAGAAAAACGAAAGAGTAAGATGAAGCATGAAAGGAAAAAGGGTAAATTACAAGAACTACCCCTGAGATTTGGTTTAATTACAAAAAAAAAAAAAAAATCCAGTTATCTTTAAAAAAAACAATACCCCCTTGAGGCATTACAAGTACACCCTTGAAGTTTGTTTTTGTTTTACAAAAAAAACCCTCAATAGGTGTAATTTGTAAAATCAAAATAAATTTGAGGGATAATTACAATAAACCCCCTCAGGTGGGCTAATTACAAAAGAACCCAGAGTTTTTTGAAAATTACAAAAACCCCATTGAGGTTTAATTCCATCTTAAATTTTCCCTATTTATAAGCAAAAAATTAATTTCAAAGACCCGTCTCACATTTATAGAAATATTTCAGTTACCCTAAGACAAAATTAAACCTTAAGGGTTTCTTGTAACTTTCAAAATTCTCTGGGTTTATTTGTAATTAGTCCAAACTTCAGGGGGTTTATGGTAATTATCCCTAAAATTGAAGAGGATTTTTGTAATTTCGAAAGGTAACTGGTTTTTTTTTGTAATTAGACTAAACGTCAGTAGCAGTTTTTGTAATTAACCCAAAGAAAAATGATGACAATTCCTGAACTAAAAAATGGAAAGGAAAGGGGAGGGGATTTTGAAAGAGGACTTAATTTGGATTGGCTAACCTGCTGTTCAGGTTTCCCTGTGACTCTTGATAGTATCTTGTTCAGCTTAACTTTGTGATAAGCCATTTCTCTGATTCGAATGCTCATCTCTGTTGCCTGGAATAACAAGCAAACAATAAAATATGATGAGCCCAGATTGAGCGCACTTGTTAGAAAAACCCTTTTATCAACTGACATTACATCAAGAAAGCAATCTCCGGGTTGTAGAGTCAACGCTGTGGATGTACCACAGCTTCACTGCTTCATTCAATTAGTGGTGGTTAATATGAAAATGCCTTCAAACACGACAACAAACGCAGTAATGCAGGCCAACACTTAAACCATCATCCTTAGATCCATGAAGGTCAATACAGTAGCAACTAACAGGTTACATTGGCTCATTGTGGGCACGGTAAAGAAGCAAAAACTTAAAAAAGAAATGTAATTACGAGCATACAACATCAACAAACTAAGCCCTATCCCACTATGTGGGGTCGGCTATATGGATCATATGATCATATCACGCCATCGTTTACGGTCAAAAACCATATTTTCATTTATTTCTAGATAAATGTCATTACTAGCATATTCAAGATAAACTTTTGCACCTCACTTTCCTTGCTTTCATGAGAAAAATCATAAAAGACCACATATTTTGTTTTGCCCTTCGAAGTATTCCCAAATGAACTGCAGCCCGTCCTTTTAAGTTATAAACAAGGATAAGTGACTGAGTACAAGTAACCAAAGACGGATCCACACTCCCACCTCTGGGGGCACGTGCCTCCATAGTTTTTTTATTTTTTTTATTTTTCTTATAGTTTTTATCCTTTTTTTAAAGTTTTTTTCATTCTTTTTTACTATTTCATATTTATTTTTAAAAATTATATATTAATTACGTAAAAAGAAAGCAAAATATGCACCCCCATTAATTATTTATGATGTAGTTTATTATCGTATTTATTTTGTGCCCCACTCGTATAATATTTCTGGATCCGTTAATATTTCTGGATCCGTTAATATTTCTGGATCCATCCCTGCAAGTAACTAAACGTTTTGAAAGAGCAACAGTCCTCAATAAGAAAAGAAAAACATTTGAAATCTATTGACAACTGTAGAAGTTTAACCAAATGATGATAAACACGAAAATATTGGTTAATTGCCTCTTTGCGGTCTATGCCCCTAGCTGTACCAATCAAGACCTCACATTTTAAAGTAAAATTCCAAACCAGAAATTCACCATTTTGTAAGTATGACCATTTTGTGAAAGAAAGATGCGTATGTGTTTTACCAAAAGCAGTCGACATCAAAATTACTCTGAATTCACTCAGATGTCAATGGAGCTCGTGTATGAATTCGTGGTATGGAGTTCGATTCTTGATGCCAAAACAAAAGGAAGCAAACATATTAAACCCTAAGGGAAAGAGCTACTATTATTGCTCAAAAGCAATACTGTCTGACGGAAGTACATAAACACTAGTCGGATCATCACACTAATTCAATGTTACACGAGTGTCTCACTTATCTGCTGACTGCTGAGCCAAATTAGTTCTTAGTTTATTTCAGGAAATTTAAGTGAAAAAAGACACTGGAGTATATTAAAGTTTAGATATCCTGAAAGTGCTTAGGCATGGATATGATAAACAAGTGGAAACCACCTGGACAAGAGCAGTATATATTCCCTTGACATTATGGCCAATAACAATACGACAAATAAAAACAACTACAACCCCCCCCACCCCCCAAGGCTAGGGCTAATAACAAAAAAAAACAGAGGATTTTGAAAATTACAAAAACCTCTTGAGGTTTGATTCTGTATCACACAGTTTACCCCTTCATAAGCAAAAATATTTTAAGTACCCCTTTACATTTGTAAAAATATTACAGTTACTTCCTTACTTTTAAGACATAGTCAAACTTCAGGGTTTTTAATTTTTGTAATTTTGAAAATTCTCTGGTTTTTTGTAATTACCCCAAACTTCAGGGGTAGTTTGTATAATTATCCCTTAAAAATAAGCACTTACTTTGCCCCCAGCTGTTCCAAGTGGCTGATGGATCATCACTCTAGCATTTGGCATGCAGAACCTCTTCCCTTTAGTACCAGAGGCAAGGAGGAACGCACCCATCGAAGCAGCAAGACCCATACATATGGTAGATACATCAGCCTTGCACAATTTCATGGCATCATATATACCCATTCCTACGTGGAGCAGTTGAAAGGAAGGTTTAAAGGATAGAAATGTTAAAAGCAAGGAGTTTATATGAAAATGGAAAAGCTAACAGATTTATTTTTTTGCCTTTAGTATTTGTTATTTAATACAAAATGATTAGAAACTTAGTTGTGCATAAAAGAATTGGCAACAAGCAGGTCCTATCAAGTCTTGGCAAAAGTTGGCTAAATAAAATGGCGAAGGTTATTACCTAGCAAAGAATCAGTTGAGAGGTTGTAGCCAAGTTGCATGGGCGGATGATTCATAAGTATGAATGCTGGCAACATGATCAGTTAATTGATGCTGTTTTCAGTTTTCCCTGTAGGATTGAGGGTGCTAACTATTTTATGTGTCTAACTTAAGAGGCATCACATACTAAAAACAAGAAGTATGGCATAATGGTGACAAAAATGATAAAGGAGTGTTTGCAAAAAACTTCGCTTTTAGAATAAATGATTTATTGTAGCAGAAGTAAAAGTAGTTGAGAATCAAAAGGGTAGTGTTTGGAAATAGAATCAGAAGTTAAGAGTTTTTGGTGAAACATTTGGAAAAGGGTTAATTTGTTTGTAAAGTCAAACCAAAAGTGCGAAAGGTAAAGCACCCCTCTCCTACTTTTAGATTATGATTAAATGAAGTAGAATTAGAAAGAAAAGTTGGCATTTGCAAATACCAAAAAATGATTTTTTTTTCAGCCAAGAGCTGAGAAATACTTTTTTTTAGTGATTGCAAACACTCCCAAAGTCGCGGTGCCATTTAGACTTAACTGTTCCCATGAAAGAAACTAACATATTGTTGGGAACTGCTTCATAAAATGGTTACGGAAAGTAAGTATCTAGACCCAATTATAAACTAATAAAAGAGGCATTTGGTGTCACCCCAAGAAATGAGCTAACGGAAACACTGTTGTAAGCTTTGTCCATAAAATCAGGAAACGAAGAAACTTATTGTATCTGCCATTATTCTGCTTAACAAATTCAAAAGGCATTCAATACGTTCTTTTCATCATGCACACACTTCGATCAAAAGCAAACTCACTATTACATCTCAGCTAAACAGGATTGTAAGTCGTCGACTCACCAGCAGTTACAGAGCCACCTGGTGAATTAATGAACAATCTGATGTCCTTTTTTTGGTCTTCTGAATCGAGCAACAATAGCTGACTTATGACGAAGTCCGCTGTCACATCATCTATCTGCTCATCGTCAATTGGTTTCCCAGAGAGAACAAATTATGATCCATCAGAAACCAACTAACTTCATGAGGAAATAGTAATCATTACTTCACAAAAAGAATAACAACTTTGATGTAATCACATGCTTTAAAGCAGGTATTTTAGGTATTCATTTTCAGCCTAAAAGCCTATTGTCTGATTAAAGAAAGCAATATCAGCCCCAAATACCCAATTTCTCGCAACTATTGAATAACCCCTTCTCCCATATACGAAGTGAGGGAGTGTTTGCAATCACCAAAAAATGAGTTTCTCATCTTTTGGCTGAAAAAATCCCTTTCTAGTGTTTGCAAATGTCAATTTCTACTTCTAATTCTACTTCATTTAATCAGAATCTAAAGGGATATGGGTGCTTTCAGATTCTGCTTTTGGTTTGACAAGCAAATAAGTACTTTTACAATTTTTTCATCAAGTACTCTCAACTTTGATTGTTTTTGCAAACACTACCGACTTCTGATTCTCAGCTAGTTTTACTTCTGCTACAATAAATCACTTTTTTCTAAAAGCATAAGTTTTTGCAAACACTCCCTAACTTAGCAATGATTTGTTTAGCAAGTACATAATGATATTCTAAAGAAAGATAGCAACTCAAAACACCCATATGAAAAAGAACACATTATAACTTACAAAATACAAAACCCATCTCCAATCTTAAAATTTATAATAAGAAAATCAAAATTAAGACAAAAACCTGGGTACCCAAGAAGATAATTCTCTGACGAAGAAGCATGTTGGTGGTATCAAGCTCCTCGAATCTCGGCAGCCATGAAGGAGCCGCGTAGTTCGACACATCCCACTCGCTCGCTAGACTATGGCTTTTTAACGCTTTCACGCTCAAATTGCGTTTGCTTCTGACACTGCTAGTATGTTGACAATCACTTCTATTACTAATTGTGCTGATGGGAAAGAATTGGCTGAAACTGTTGTGGGACGGACTGAAAATGGGGGCGGCGGCTCCGGCGGGGCCTGGATGTGTTGATGAGGCAGTTAGAACGGCCCTCTCCATCTCCCTTTTTTTGCTTGTTCTGCTGAAATTCCACTTGTTCACACACTAGATTGGGAGTTTTTGTTCCAAGTATAGATTTTTTTTTGTTGAGTAAACGTCCCAAAGAGTTGAAACTTGAATGCGATTGATGAGAATTTTTCAATTGGGGGCCGCTATTAGCACCCCCAAAATTTATTAATACACCTCATCGCCCCCGGGTATAATTCAACTGGTAAAGACTTAGGTAACGTGATGTTTGCTTGCTGGCACCCACAGTGTGGTTGTTTGAATCCCTCTGATAACGATTTACAGGGTGGAGGAGAACTTCTTGTGTGGTGAATCAGTTTTCGGCAGCCCAAGGATCTTGACTAGTTGAGGCATAACCGCGCTTCACATTCTCCACGAATCTCTAGGGCAAGGGCAGTGGAAACCCTCAGGGATGGGGTTCATCTTTTTTATTAATACACCCCATCTCTTTAATTGCAAAAATTACACCAATTTAAAAAGACTAAAATGCCCTTCGTATCCAACCAAATTTCTAAATGCACCAACCAAATCTCTAAATTCACCCCATATTTTTTAAACTTTATAATCTTATATCCACCCACCCACGTTTTTTTTTCTTCCCTCATTTTGTAAACCTTATAATCTTATTGTTGGGTAAATTATAGTGAGGTTTCTGTTTAGGAAGAAAATGACTAGAGTTTAGTGTATAGGCTAAGTCGAGGCCTGAATTGGATTCAGTCTCCGCAAGACGAAAACACCCCGTATACCGAGTGCTTACGGTTCCGGCGCTCGCCTCTAAGATACAACGACTTTTACAGCCCGATTAGTAAGACTAGCAAAACCGAACAACAACAACAATGAAGTTGTTCTTAACTTTCAAGCTTTTGAAGGTAGGATGTCAATATGCTCAAATGCAGAAATGACAGGTTTTACCTTATAGATTTTCGTGTGTTTTCAATCTGCAAGGTCGAGTAATTATAGGCCTCAGGGGCGCACGACTAGACGCACGGCCGTCTTATTTGGTGCGCAAAAAGTTCGATATGGCGCACGACCACGACGCCGACAAGATGTGCGCGGCGCTACCGTCGTACCGCTCGAAATCTACGGCAGGTAGCACGACCCGACGCACGGGCCGTGGTTTCGCGACGCGCGCTTGGTCCGACATTCCCGATTGGAAAATCATTTAATTAATTACGTTAATTAATTAAATCCATTTAATTAATTACAAAAATTAATTAAACATTTAATTTTAAAGGTTTTTGGTCCAAAAAGAATAAGGGCCTGTAGCTTTAAGCCCGAGTCGGGCGCGATGGGGGCGGAAGCGCGCGTGTGTATACGTTGAACCAAACCCACAAGATGTAGGTCTTCACCCCTTTAAAAACTTGGGTGCCCCTGAGGCCCAAACTCATTTGTCCAACTTGGGATATATTAAGTGTGCAAACTTTTCATCCTTTTTCCTATGTGGGATGGAGCATTTCTCCTTCCCCACATTTTTCATTTTCCATACCATTTGTTTGTATTAAGTGGCTAACTTCTAGCATTAATTTCTTATTCACCCGAAATCGGTTTTGAGAAATTCCAAATGTTTTTCTCATCTACTCTCTTAGTAGAATTTTTACAAATAATTTAATTCCATTTTTCACCAATGGAAACCACTTATTTATTTGGTCAAAATCGGTCAACACCCATTTATCAAGACCAAAAATTCCAAATCCCCCCACATGAATGAAATTAATGCATGCATGTATGCAGATTCGCTTGAAAGTCTCGTTGAATCGTTATTGCATCAAGATAGATAGCTTGTGGCTTTGAATCTTCCTTAGTAAAATATTATCGATTTACTAGCCGCTAGTGAAGTGATGTCTTGAACTACCCAAATTGTTCGTAAACCGAGACAACAAGATTTACACACAACAACAACTCTAACACTTTTGTTCTCACGTTGTGTCCATTTCGGTCCCCGAACCATATCTTAGATTCATAAGTGTTTCTTTTGAAGCGACCATTACTTCTCACTTATATGGGTGATCTCCTATTGAAGAGTATCATGACATACTCCACCTTTCGATAGGAATCATTAAAAGTCTTAAACTTAACCTCACCACATTCAAGCAGTTTACATACACTGGATGTATCGAGAATGAGCTAACACATTTTTCAAGTGTTCAAATTTGAACATTCGTGAATTTAGTTGTTGTCCCATTGAACTAAGGTTTTGGGATCACCAATTCACAAGGTTAGTTACCGCTTATGAACATTCTTTAAGTTGTGGATTTTAAACCCATTCCCTTTAACGCTTTTATACAGCTTGATCTCGATTTATGTCTTTCGTAAAGCGGATCTGCAAGGTTTTCCTTTGACTTCACGTAGTCAACCGAAATAACCCCATTTCGAAATCAACTGTTTATTGGTATTATGTCTACGACAAAAACGTCTAGACTTATCTCTTTCCTTTCCAAGAAGGATACATTTAATAAATACAATATTTCTTGATTTAATGATCGTAAATGATGAATTTATTTCTTTCGGCGCTTCTACTTTTTCCAAAGCACCCCCACATTTCAAGGCAATCTCCTTTATGTGGTTTGCTAAAAAGTAAAGCTCCCCTTTCAACTTCTGATATCTTGTTTAACACAAGATCATCCGAAATTCTTATGGCTCTCAGCCATTTTTATTTTATTTTGTTAGAACATTGGCCCGACAATCCAGTTAGAATATCGTTCTATCAGATTTCAGATCTTAGTTCCAACAACTCCATCTTTTACAAGGTGTGTAACCTTTGATGTTATCATATCTTTAGTAAGACTTCAGATTCAACTTGTTACGGTGTCTGCCTTTAGTGTTACAACACTTTTGACAACACCTCATGCAAATGTGGTTTCGGGGTTTACAACACTTTTGGCAACACCTTCTGTTATATTTTAAAATGCAACAGAAACTCCACTAGTATTCCACAAAGTATGATCATACCCCTACATTTGCCGATTTCCATTCGGAATCCTGGTTGTCTTCTTCAATCCGAAGTCGAACTATCAAATCCTCGAGCCCCATTTCCTTCCGCTTGTGCTTGAGGTAGTTCTTAAAATCTTTCCACGAAGGCGGCAATTTTTCAATAATCGCAGCCACTTGGAACGACTCACTCAGAATCATCCCTTCAGACACTAAGTCGTGAAGTATGATCTGAATTTCTTGCACTTGGCTAATCACCGTCTTGGTGTTAACTATCTTATAATCCAGAAATTTACCGACTACAAATTTCTTTGCTCCGACATCTTCTGTTTTATATTTCTTCTCCAGAGAGTTCCACAACTCTTTGGGCGTTTTGAACGAACTATAGACGTTGTAAAGAGTGTCGTCTTGCCCGTTCAAAATATAATTCTGACACAGGAAATCACTGTTATGCCAAGCATCCACAGCGATTCTCTGTTCATTGTCGGATTCTTCATCACCAACGGCAGGGGGTTCCTCGTTCAGGAAACGAGTCAGCCCCAAGGTTGTCACATAGAACAGCATCTTCTGTTGCCACCTCTTGAAGTCACCACCAGAGAACTTTGCCGGTTTCTCACCGTGCGCAGGAGCAGCAACCACCGGAGTTAACGAGCCTCGTGTTGATGCCATCGTCTTCAACAAAAACAAAAGTATTTAGAAAGAAAATGGTTGGAGTTTAGTGTATAGGCTAAGTCGAGGCCTGAATTGGATTCAGTCTCCGCAAGACGAAAATGCCCCATATACCGAGTGCTTATGGTTCTGGCGCTCGCCTCTAAGATACAACGACTTTTACAGTTCCGGTTAGCAGCACTAGCAAAACCGGAACAACAACGAACAACAAGTTGTTCTTAATTTTCAAGCTTTTGAAGGTAGGATGTCAATATGCTCAAATGCAAAAATGACAGGTTTTATCTTATAGATTTTCGTGTGTTTTCAATCTGCAGGGTCGAGTAATTATAGGCCTCAGGTGCCTCGTATGGAAAGATTGTGTCTTTTGGCTCGAAAAGACACATTTGCACTGAACAGACGCATTTGCTCAGGGGCGCACGACTAGACGCACGGACCGTGTGCTGGTGCGCAAAAGTTCGGCATGGCGCACGACCCCGACGCACGGGCCGTGCGCTAGCCCGTGCGCTGGCTCGAAACTGTGGCATGTAGCACGACCCGACCGCATGGGCCGTACTTCTGCCCGTGCGCGGGTCCGAACGTTCCCAGTTGGAAAATCATTTAATTAATTATGAAAATTAATTAAATCCATTTAATTAACTACAAAAATTAATTAAACATTTAATTTTAAAGGTTTTTGGTCCAAAAAGAATAAGGGCCTTGAAGCCCAAGCTCAGGCCCACGGCCCCGGCCGTCTTGAGCCGGCGGCGGCGGCGCGCAAAGACGCGTGTCTTTGAACCAAACCCACAAGCATGTAGGTCCTCACCCATTTAAAAACTTGGGTGTCCCCAAGGGCCCAAACTCATTTGTCCAACTTGGGATATATTAAGTGTGCAAACTTTTCATCTTTTTCCTATGTGGGATGGAGCATTTCTCCTTCCCCATATTTTCCATTTTCAATACCATTTATTTATATTAAGTTGCTAACTTCTAGCATTAATTTCTAATTCACCCGGAATCGGTTTTGAGAAATTCCAAATGTTTTCCTCATCTACTCTCTTAGTAGAATTTTTACAAATAATTTAATTCCATTTTTCACAAATGGAAACCACTTAATTATTTGGTCAAAATCGGGTCAACACTCATTTCTCAAGACCAAAAATTCCAACACTTATCGGATGAATTGTGATGTACCCTTCTGAGACAGACTGAGAGAAAGAAGTGAGAGGCAAGACTGAGAGCTCAAAGCCTCAAACTGCGAAGTGCGAAGTCGAGAGACAGACTGAGAGTTTGAGGGTTAACTTCGAAAAAAAGTGTTTTTTATTGACTAGAATAAAAAAAAGTTCTTTTGTTTGGTTTATTCTGTAATCTGTACAGTTGCAAGGTCTGAAAAAAGTGTTTTGTTTTTGGAGAGTTGCTATTCAATCTTGCAACTTATGAAAATAAATAAGTTCGGTTATTTGGTTTGGTTAACTGAAATTATAAAGTCGAACCGAATAACCGAAATTCTGAAAAATGAAAACTGAAAATCGAACCGAAATTTTTGGTTCGGTTTTGGTTCGAACCGAATTTCCAGTTTCAATTCGGTTCGGCCGGTTAACCGAATTGTGCACATCCCTACCCTTCTCTTTCAGTATATATTTTCTTGGTTGTGGAGTGACAAAGTGGCAAATGGGCCTTGGTATTTTTTGGCATCAGATGTCATTTGTTATATTGAAAGGAGAATAAAAAATTGTGTTTCTCTAAAAAGCTTATGAGATTGTCATTATTGAAAGGAATTACCAATCTGACTTGGCACTAATGAATCTTTTGGATGCTGCTCTAGTCAGTAAGGAGCTCATTTATGGGGAAAGTCCATCAAATTCTGAAACATATGGAATGTGGAAAGTGTTGGAGGTATATTAAGAAATGAGGGTGTATTGATAATTTTTGGGGGTGTTAATAGTACTCCTCTTTTCAATTTTAGATTAATATTTATGAGATTTTTTAGAAAATATATTATTACTCACTTTTTTTTGTTCCATCTACTAATTTTTCAAAAAAAAATCATCAAATCACCGATAAATATTACTCATTTTTTTTATAAATTTTATTTAACATCTATTCACATATTTCTAACTACCACTTATATCCAATCATTTTTTACTATTTCTACATCAATTCAATTTTTTATCATTACATTTTCATCTTATTCAATCCATTATCAAAATTCATTCCTTTTCTTCCAAAAACAAATGTCATAACAAAATTTTCAATAAATAGACTATTCACTCACGCTTATTTTTCTCACTTTTCTTACATAAATCACATCTAATCACTTTCCCCAAAAAAATAATTATCACATATTTTCCCATAATTTTTTTTTTAGAAGGAATTGTATAGCTTTATTTAGAAATGGATAAGTCAGCTAGTACAATTTCCATCATCCAAGAGGGGATATCTTCATTCAACCAACAAAAGGACATTGAAGAAAAACGTGCAAAATTAGCTAATCTATGAGCAACATTATTTGCAACTCAACGAACATGACGGATATTTGTTGCTCCCACCTCCGTTATTAGTCTCGAGATGTCATGAATTGTCAATCCTCTATAACTAAGATCCTCTTGCGTGGCCGTGACTACTTGAACCACTATTAGAGAGTCCGAAAAAATCATCAAAGGTTGTATACCAAAGTTCTTTGCTTGAACCAGTCCTTCTTTAATTGCTGCCAACTCCCCATCAATTACTTCGTCAAATTTCTCGTGACATCCCCCAAACGCTATCACCGTTTTACCATCTGAGTCCCGCACAATGCCTCCTGTTGCGTACCTGTTCTCGAGCGGGTTGCAACAGGCATCAACTTCGAGTTTGTACGTGTTTTCGGGTGGTTTGCGCCAAACCTTTTTTGTTTTCTCATAAAATGGCTGAGTTACCTTTGTTTGCATTTGAGCCGTTCGATATGCCTATAAGACTTCCTCCGCCCAATTTATCTCCTTGGCCATTTTTTTCCCATCCGCATTGTGTGCACAATTTTGCTTCTCCTTCCAAATAGTCCATGTAAAGCAAGCAAAATATTCAAAGAGATTTTTATCCAATTTATTTTTCATCCATTCAGCCACATCCAAGAACTCCCCAACTTGTGCTTGTTTTAGGATTTCCCAAAAATCTGACTTCTTCCAAGCTTCACGAATTGCTCTGAAAAAAATATGAAATGAACAGTAGTATCATTATGGGAATTACATAAAGCACAGCCTCCTTCCACAGGAACATGATGGCGAAGAAGATTAATTTTCGTCACAATTGAATCATGCGATGCTTTCCACCAAAAGATGCGGATTTTTGGTGGTATTGATAATGCCCAATAAAATTTCCACCACTTTTCCATAGTTGACGCCGAGCAGTGCAAGCTCGAATTAAAAAGATCCACAGCCAAGTGATATTCGGATTTAACAGAATAATTTCCTTTTGCATCGTATCTCCAATACCGGGTATCCCCACGTCCACTTGTTGGCCTTGGTAAATTTAAAATCTCACTAACAACATATGATGGGAATGAGTTTCAAATTGTTTGAGCATCCCACACGCCATTTTGGAGAAGCAGGTCCACTGTGTCATTTTCATTTAGTTCACTGCATGCCGGGTTCAATTTACATCTCAAAGGTACCACGCAATGATCCTTGAATATCTTTGTCCATCGTCCATCCCCCACTCACCATGAAATCCCCTGTTCGAGCAGCCCCCTACTCCATAACAAGGACCACCATATGTAAATATTCACAACTTACATATTTTTAACTAACAATCCATATTTTTTCTCAAAAAAAAAAAAACTAACAATCCATATTTGTCAAAAAAAGAAACTAACAATCATTATTTTGCTATTTTATATATCGCATCATCTTTCATCATTATATTTTTATTTCATATCCATTCATTTCTTCAAAAAAATTCTATAGTCTCACTAATAAATTTTTCACGCTATTATCTAAAAAAAATTCAAAATATAAGTATATACAATCGCAACCTTAAAGTCTTTATACTTATATATAACAAGAGAAATTAGAAAATTCGTCGTGTAAGTTGACCTATTTATTAAGTGCTTGCTTGTGAAATTTTTTCACCCCTTCCACTTTTTGGACAAAATTTTGCATTAATATGTGATTGTTTGTGATTTTTAAAAAAATATACATTTATTTTTCTCATTTTTCAAATCATCAATCACATCCATTTACAATTTAAACAAAGAAAAATCACATCAACTATCATTATTATACAATCATATCACAAATATGCTATTCACCCTCTCTTATTTTTCAAATCATCAATTACCTCTAATCACTATTATACTAAAAAAACTATCATATCAACTATCATCATCACATTTTCATCTTATATCCAATCACACTCTCAAAATTCATTCTTATTGCTTTAAAATAAAATTTTTCACACTATTCTCCCTAAAAGTAAAAAAGAGCAGAACGAACGTCAAGCAATCACTCATTCGATTTTTTATTCGCTATTTTGGCACATTTGGAAAATAGTTTTGTAATTTAAAATGGGAAAAAAAAACATAGGGATAGGGTTTACTCGGAATATTTTCAAAGTACAGAGGCACCTCTGCAGATATCGAAATTAAAGGGCGTGATCTGCAAATTGCAGTGCACCACCCACCTGAAATTGAGAAAACTATGTCTAAATGAGGGAAGTATCAAATATGGCCGGATCACCCGGTCCATATTCAATTTTGTCCTCTTGACCCATTGAACCCATTGACTAGTTTTTTTAAAAAAAACAATTACAAGATATAGAAAAAACCTATTTTGCCCTTTTTTTTTCATGTCCTTTTCTCTTTCTATCTTCTTGTTTCTTTCTCTTATTTATTCTTTGCATCCATTTCTTAATTCAATCCATCTAGCACAATACAACTTGAGTCGAAACTAAACGATTTTGGTCGCATCTAATGTAAAGACTCATCGTATATTCTCGACATTTGTTGTTTATGTTCGACTCTTGTTGAGTTCGACTGCAATCGAATGTAAATAACAGAATTATTTTATGGTTCAACTCTGGTCGAATATATTCGACTTGGGTCGTTTATTATTTGGTAGTGTGTTGAATGATAGCTTGAATCTTTATTGGCATGGATAATCTCTTGTGTGGCTAGATAGTCTCAAATATATTTCTAATTTATCTATTTTTGTTAATTCTTCTTTTGAGAAATTATTTATTTATTTATTTTTAATTTTCAAAAAATATTTGTTATTTAATAAAAACTTAAACTAACCCGGACACGGCCTGATAAGCTTAACGGACTGGAAATGGTAGTCCGAAGATGACACGATAAAAACCCGATAGCCTAGGCACGACCTATTAAGCCCCATAAGCAAATTTATTTATATTTATTTATTATTATTATATTACTATTATTATTTGGTTCGTTAAACAATTTACTAATATAGTATAATATTATTTTTCTTTAAATAATTATGACATGTAATGCCACTCAAGAAGTTAGAATTAGAAAAAAATATAAAAAAATAAAGTACAAAAAGTCTAAAAACGACTTTGGTCGAGGGAAAACAACTAAAATCGAGTTCTTAAATGATTATAGCCGCTTACACTCGACTTTGGTCGAAATGGATATTGACCATAGTCGTTTTCACTTGACCTTGGTCATTTGGTGTATATTTCACCTGTTAATCAATATTTGAAACAAGTTTAATACTTATTCAAGTATGGTTGAATATATTTACTTTCTAATTTCACCATTTAATAAATATCATAGCATACTTATAAGGCAATAATAATGTTTGTGATTGTAATATGTGTTTACATTTACTAATATAGTTGAACATTGAAACCAAATGTAATATGTCTTGATACATATTGAAGGATCTAATGAGGTGTGAGTAGATAATTACAAAAACACTTATAATATCATTACATAACATTTTAACATTGTTGAGATGTATTTTAGTAGTTGAGTACAAGATTAGAGTACAAAAAGTATAAAAACGACTTTAGTCGAGAGAAAACGACTAAAGTCGAGTTCTTAAACGATTGCAGTCGCTTACACTCGACCTTGGTCGAAATGGATATCGACCGTAATCGTTTTCACTCGACCTTAGTCATTTAGTGTAGATTTCACATATGAATCCTTATTTCAAACAAGTTTATTATATATTCAAGTAGTTGAACATATTTATTTCCTAATTCCACCATTTAATCAAATTTATAACCTATTCATAAGGTAATAGTGTTTGTGATTATAACATATGTTTACATTTACTAATATGTTTGAACATTGAAACCAAATATGATATGCATTGATATATGTTTAGAAGGTTCTAATGAGGTGTGGTTAGATAGTTACAAAAATACTTCTACCATCATTATATAACATTTAAAAATTATTGAGATGGAGTTAGTAGTTGAATATAAGATTAAAGTACCAAAAAATCTAAAAACAACTTTAGTCATTTACAAACATCATTAGCCGAATTCGACCATAGTCATTTAGTCCTGAACAGTGACAATGTTAATGCATTTTGGCTAATGAACATTCAACAAAATAGTACACAAATTACAATAATGTATGTGAATTCTTATCTCAATATCATACAACTAGGAATCAACATTGCAAATGTTTTGAAATTAAGAATATAGTTCTTCTTATGACATATCGGTAATAATTGGAAGATCTTTTACCCTATCATTGTCAATATCTTCGCTCTTTCATACACATTTGCCATATTTATTAACAAGCTTGCCAAAATCAATAAACGATACAATTTAGCAAATAAAATTAAAAAACAATCGAAAAAGTAGTTTATTGTCAAAACGACCAAAATCGACTAGTAAACGATCGTAGTCGTTTATTGTAGAAAATTTATTCTCAGCTTTTTATGTCATAAGGGTATATAAGACTTTTTATATAAAAGGGCCATAAAATGTATCTCACATAACTACATAAGTAAGACTATAGTTACAGTGTGGTTTGAGATTTTTCTCTCTCTAAGAGTTTTTCTCTCGAGACGCCTCACTCTTTGCTCTTGCATTTTATGCAATCTTCATCCGTGATCTTTGTCTCATTGATTATTCTTAATCGAGACTTACATATTCCTACCAGACTTTGTTTAACGTGTTAATCAAAGGGCCATTTATCACGCTATTTGTCTTTTTCTACTAACTCTTTTTTTGTAGGTATCACCATTTATTGGATTGAAGGCTCCAAGACGCTCCATTCTCTCTTCGCCCCTGGGTTTTTTACCCTTGGAGGCGAGCCTCCCCTTCTCCCGGTTGCACTTTTTCCTTTTTCTACTTGAGTTTTCTTGTTTTTTAGATCGATTCAAAACCGAGCTATACAACTCCTCTCGTCTAACCTCGCTTTTCAAAATCGAGGTTTTGTTTTCATTTCGATTCACCTTCTTGTTAATAGATTTTGAATCGAGAGCTTTTTCATTATTTTTAATTTTTCGGACCGTGAGGCTTCAAAGCCTGGTCCATTAAATACTGAGATTACAAGCTTGATTTGGGTTTCTCAAGAGTTTGAAGGAAATCCACCGAGCATTGGTTTTTCTTTCGATTTCGTTCTCAAAATACGAGATCTGCGATTTCGGGGTTTGCTAATTTTATTTCGATTCGCTCTCTGGGAATACGAGTTAAGTTCGTCTCTTCCAGTTTACGAATCTCTATTTGTTAAATTCCATTTTGAGTTGAGCGCTGGGAATACGAGTTTTGCTTTGGTTTTTCCGTCAGAAATTCATTACCAAGCCCTATTAACCCAGCTCTATTTTACTTAAGACTTCTGCCAACAATCTTTGAGAATCTCTTTGGTTTATACCATTGCAGATTTTCAACTGGGTTGGCTGAACTTTATATAAAGAAAAAATATACTAAAAAAAAAGGCATATATATAGAATATATATTCAGTTTTGTGTGACGTGTTGAGATAACACCTTGGTTTCTACCATAGTAGTGTTTCTCAATTATTGTAGGATTTTTTTGTGTCTTTTTGCATTTCTTTTGGAAAATAAAAACAAAAGCTTCATATATCTTATTTTAAGGTTTTTAAGGGGATTTTGGTACTTACCAGATTCTAGAAGTGGTGATACAAATCTCTTAGTTTTTTGTCTTATTTCGATAGACCTTGAACAAGAGCTTGGATATTCATTTCCTTGTGGCACGGATCGTGGGTATCTTTTCTTTGCAAATTTTGGAACCCTCCCGCAACTAAATGGTGAAGCTTCCTCAATCCTCAATAGCCAATAACACAGGGGGTTCTAAGCATGTGTATTTTGAGTCCCCAAACCCAACGTCTTGGTAAATCCGAACTTTGGATGTTATAGACTACGAGACTTTGGGCGGTTCGACTCTTCTTCTTATACTCAATCGAAAAATGATCTAATTTCTGTTTCCTACTCGTACAATTAACTTTCCGATGAAAAACACTAATCCTTGATCCAAATAGGAAAACCACTGCCTCCAGGCCCGACCTTACTTTAGTGCTAATGTTAATTCGAGTCCCACCGGGCGGCGGAAATAAGCACCGGTCCCAAGTCTAAACTCAATGGTGCTATGCCTAGTAAGTTCATAAGTAAAACCTTCGTTGATCATATTTCAATCCGCAAAGTGATGAATCGAAAATAAAACCTCTTCAAGGTGAGTCCTATAACCCCGACTTTCTTGAATTCGATGAGGATGAACTATGTGATGTCCCTAATGAATGGGTCACTTTTTTGGTTGTTTTTTGGCAAATAGCCTGGTATGTTAAATATTAAAAAGTTGGTTAATTCTTGGAATGTGGCCTGTGAAGTTTTACATTATGTCAATGGTTGTGTTATTTTCCGTTTTGCTAAATCAAGTTGATATGGAAAATTTTTACGGGAGGTCCCTTTCATTGTTTAGGTCGACCTCTCCTTCGAAAATTTTTGACTTTGAAAATCCACCTAAGGGTGTTAATATACATACCGTGTGGGTAAAATTTCCTTCTTACCTGGTAAATCCGCATCCTGCATCGCTTTGAGTAGGCTTTGCCACAAAATTGGTTCTCCCTGTTTGTAGTGATAGACCAACTTTTGAAAAACTAGACCTGCCTTTGCTAGATTGTTGGTTGATGTTGATCCTTCTAAGCCTCCGCCAAAATCATTTTTTAAAACAACCGATGGTTCTCTTCTTGAACAAAGTGTTGTGATTGACTTCTTCCCCGAGTTTTGTAAAAATGCAAGAATTTTGGTCATTTTTCGATGATTGTGGTTCAAAAAAACTCGTTGCTCCTCTTAATCCTAAATGGAAAAAAAACCTTTGAATAAAGGTAAACAAATTATTGAGAGATCGCTATTGCGACCACTGAATATGCCTCGGGAGATTTGTTGTGTAAAGCGGCAACGAATCACGCAGATCCAAAGACCTTGCTTAAACCTTCCAAGGAAGCGAAGGTCCCTCCATCCTGTTCCCTCTCATGCGCCAATATTGCGGTGGTTGCGCCTCCCTAACGCAACTGCTTGATGAGGCATGCATGATCCAAATATAATTTTAAAGGGGAAGTCATTGCATGTCCCTCCTCATGTTATTACTAATTTTTTTGTTGTTCTAGAACCCACGAAACCGTACGATGTCTCGATCGGTTTGTCGCAACTATCTCTCGAACCTTCTAAAGCTCAAAATTCTGAAAAGTTGGATAAGTTGCCTCCAGGCCCATCATCTTCTCATAATCTTTGAAGAGCATGGGCTTTCATCCCCGATGCTTGTCTGTTCAAATCTCCCATGAAGATGATCTTGAATTTTCCCCCTTTCACTTTCAAAAAGTGCTAAGAAAAAGTTGAAAAAAGAACAAAAAGATGAGACAACCGCTAGTTCTCCATCTGGCGATTTAACAAAAACTCTGAAGGTGTATGTCCCAACCCTTCAGGCTCCGTATTGTTTCTTCTCACCCATATTGGTGCTTTAGAAAATCTTCTTTGGGTGTTAGTAAATCTCATCGCACTTAAATCTACTTCTAGTAATGTTCCTATAAATAGAATTGGTTCAAAATGATAGTCGTTTCATGGAATATTCGTGGGTTTAATAACCCCATCAAACATAAAAACATTATTTCTTTTGTAAAAAGAAAGAAAGTTGATGTTCTTTGTCTTTTAGAAACTAAACTTGAGACTGAGGCTGTGCCTCAATCTAATCGTTGTGATTTTATTGTTCAAAACAAATTTCCTGGTTGGCTAGCCACCAACAATTTTCATCTTACCAAAAATGGCAGAATTTTGATCCTTTGGAATCCTTCAACTGTTGATCTCCAAGTTCTTGATACGGATCCCCAACTGATTCATTGCTCTTTGACTTGTAAAATTTCTCAAAATTCCATACTTACCTCTTTTATCTATGGTCTTAATACTGTGGGTGAAAGACGGTAACTTTGGAACAAAATGTTGGAATTGGGTGATCTTATTGACTCTCCTTGGCTTTTACTTGGAGACTTTAACACTATCAAAAATCCTGATGAAAAACTCAATGGAGCACCTTTTACTAGTAAATCCGTTGAAGAGTTCCATGATACTTGTGCCTATCTTGGTCTTAGTGAGGTGCGATCTACGGTTGTTACTTCACGTGGACCAATATCTTGTTTGGTGTAGACTTGACTTTGATTAACTCTCGCTTGGTCATTCTAATTGGAGATGTTCATCGACATCCCCTGCTTCTGGGAATGTCTCGACCACTCTCCAATTATTGTTTCTTTTTTGAGCGTAACTTAGTTCTCTCAAAACCTTTCAAATTTTTCAATATGTGGGCCTTGCACCGTGATTTTCTCAGCACTGTGCAAGCTGCTTGGAATCTTAACTTTTGGGGTAAAACCCAATTTACTCTTTGTAAAAAACTCAAAGCTCTCAAGCCATCCCTGAAAGAGCTAAATAACTTCCATTTTAGTCACATATCCTCAAGAGTTAAGCAGGTGAAAACTGCTCTTAAAAATTCTCAAATCCAGCTTCATGCTGATCCTCTTAACTCTGCCTTAGGTGAATCTGTCAAAGAGCTCAAAGCTAAAGAGACTTTTCTTGCCAAAGCTGAAAGATCCTTTCTATCCCAAAAAGCAAAAGGTAATTTTTTAAACAATAGTGACAGAAATACGAAGTTTTTTCACAGTATTGTTAAAAGGAACTCCCTCAGAAAGCATATGAACTCAGTTATTTTAGAGGATGGCTCCAAAACATCCTATTTTGATGTACTTTCAAAAGCTTTTGTGAACTATTTTAAAAATCTTTTTGGAACCAGTTTCCAAACCAGCCCTGTGGATCTTCAAACTCTTCAGTCTGGTCCTTGCATTAATGAGGATGATTTCAGTATGCTTTCTAACCCTATCACTCCACATGCTATTAAAATGGCTCTTTTTGACATTGAGGATGAAAGATCCCCGGGCCCAGATGGTTTCTCCTCTGGTTTTTTCAAAAAATCTTGGGATGTTGTTGGCAACGATGTGATTGCTGCTGTGTCTGAGTTTTTTGATTCTTCAAAATTACTCAGACAAATCAATCACACTGCTATTGCCCTGATTCCCAAAACTGATCATGCCCCTACCGTGGCTGATTTTAGACCTATTGCTTGTTGCAACGTGGTCTATAAAGTCATTACTAAGATTCTTGCCTCTAAGCTCGAATCTGTGGTTCCCAAATTGATTGACTCGGCTCAATCTGCTTTCATTAGTGGTAGAAATATCACTGACAATATCTTTATGGCTCAAGAAATTATCAGAAATTACGCTAGAGTCAGAATCTCCCCCAGATGTGCTATTAAAGTTGATCTTAAGAAAGCTTATGATACAATTTTTTGGTCGTTTCTTGATCAAGTCTTAAATGGTCTGGGCTTTCCTCCTATTTTCATCTCTTGGGTCATGGAGTGCGTCTCTACTGCTTCTTACTCCATTTGTATTAATGGTTCTCTTTAGGGTAAATTTCCAGGCAAAAGAGGTTTAAGACAGGGTGATCCGATGTCTCCTGCCCTATTTCTCCTATGTATGGAATATTTGTCCAGACTCCTTAAAGTGAGAACTAATACCTCGAAATTCAAATACCACCCCAGATGTGAAGCTCTCAAAATCACTCATCTTGCTTTTGCAGATGATCTTATGTTGTTCTCTAGGGGTGACCTTCCCTCGGTCAAAATCCTGATTGACTGTCTAAATGGTTTCAAAAATGCCTCTGGCCTTGATGTTAACTCTTTTAAATATAATCTCTTCACTGCGGGGGTTATTGGGGACGAGCTTGATAATATCCTCAATCTCTTGAACTTCCCTCTTGGGACTCTCCTCCCGTTAGATATTTGGGGGTTCCTTTGCCGCACAAAAGCCGAATGTTAACCATTATGCCCCCTTTATGATGCTGCAATTGCTTCCTATATTAATAAATGGACTGCAAATTCTATTTCTTATGCTGGTAGGCTCCTTCTTATTAAATCAGTGTTGCAGGGAGTGAAATGTTTTTGGCTCCAAATTTTTCCTCTCCCTAACACCGTTATTGATAGGATTAATAGACTTTGCAGAGTCTTTCTTTGGGGGAAGAATACCTCTCCCATTGCCTGGTCTAAAGTCTGCCTCCCCTCTGATGAGGGAGGATTGGGTTTAAGAGATGTGCATTCTTGGAACAAAGCCCTTCTTGCAAAAATTCTCTGGAATATTCATTCAAAAGCTGACTCCCTTTGGGTTAGATGGGTCCATTCCTTCTACTTAAAAAATCAATCCATCTGGTCTTGGGACCCCAAAAAATCTGATTCCTGCCTTCTGAAAAGGATTTGTGATATCAGAAATGATATTTTAGCTAAGTCTGGTTCCCTGGATTTGGTTATATCCAATCTTTCTCTATTTTCTAATTCAAAAGGCCTATGTTCCTCCAAAATGTATGATCTTTTTAGAGAATCTGGCCCTAAAACTTTTTGGCATTCTGCCGTGTGGAAAAACTTTATCCCCCCCAAATACTCTTTTTGTGTGTGGCTTGCTATTAATGATAGATTGGCAACCATTAATAATTTAAAGTATTTGGATGTTGATCCTACATGTAAATTGTGTGGCAATTACCTTGAAAATGCTTCTCACTTGTTTTTGGATTGTATTGTTACTAGGTTACTTTGGGATAGAGTTAAAAAATGGTGAAATTTAGCCATTCCATGAGCACAATTGTTTGAGGGCACTTAAATGGACCAAAAAGAACATCTTTGCCTCGGCCCTCAAAAAGCTCTCGTGCGGTGGGCCGTTCTTTGCACTATTTATCGAGATATGGAAGGTCCGAATTGTCGGGTTTTTGAGGGCTTGAACTTTCTTTGAAGATATCTTGTGTTTCTTAAGATCCGAAAGATGTATACTGAGTTGTATTTAACCATTTCCCAATTGAACTCCCGGTTGACTTTTAGCTCTCTTTTTGTTAGGGCTGTTTTTTATTTATATTCTTTTTAGCCCGTGTGTGGGCTTTTTCTTTTTTGTCATTTCTTGGGGCTGTAACATGTGTAACATGTAATAAACAGGTATTTGTGGAATCCCCCCTAAAATCCCCGCTTCGTGGCCTCCCTTTCTTGAGCATTAGATGGTGGGTGATCTCTTACTTATGCTTGCGCTTTGTATGGATGCTCTTACTGCTCTGTTTATCCAGGTCTGATTGAACACCAGGTGGATTGTTCAGTGTGGTTTTCAGGTTGCTGCCCACATGATGATAGTTTAAAAAAAAAAAAAAAATTTTGTGGGCTAATCCATACCTGCTGACGTCTTGTTTCTGTTTTGCCCTCATTGGATGGCTTCTTTTGTGCTTTATGGTTTGTGTGACCTCTTTTGGCTACCCCATTAAGCACTAATATACAAAGATTGTTCTCAGTGGGGATTTGCGTTTTCCCAGCTTTCCTTGTTTGGCAAAACCATCACCCACTGTTGATCCTTTTTTTTTTCTTTTAAATATGAAGCAACCTGGGCATTTCTGTATTTATTTACTTCCTGATGGGTTTTCAGCTTGTTCCCAAACTAACTGAACAATCCTCCTCGGTCATGTTGCTGTTGGTTTTGACCGTCTGTGTTGTGGGGTATGCCCCATCTTTGCTCTGTAATTTTTCTTGTAAAAGCTCTCGCCACCCTTATTCAAGTTGCAATCAGGAGCTTTAGGTCGGGACCGTCTACTCCTTTTTGTTAACTTGAATAATTGGTTGGGGCTTCTTATTCTGTTTTTTAGTAAACCTCTGTTGAGGTTTGTTAGGTTGTCCTATTTCATGTGATCCTACTGTTTGGATGCCAAAGGATGTTTTGTTCTCATTGTGTTGGTGAAACAATCCATCTAACATTTATTCCAAAACTGGGGTATGCCCCTTTTGATTGTAATATTTTACAACCCTTTTTGAATGAATTTTTCACATTTTCATAAAAAAAAAAGGAAAAGTAAGACTATAGTTGTTCTTTGACCCTCAAAAAAGGCCATTTAAGGCTTTCCCCCATGTCTAAATAGAGTTAATATTTTCAATCTACCGGAGAAAAAGATAATGGCGAGGTTTAGTGTGGGGGGAGATGAAGATGGAAACGAAGAGGGACCCAGCAACTACAGACGCTTGCCTAAAAAACCCCGGACCTCCGATCCCATCATGTACACTGTCAAATGGGCCACCGCCTCCACCTCGATTCCTGGCGACCGCGCCACCGCCTCCAAAAACCCCGAAGCTGCTCCTCAGATTCCCTTGGAGCGAGAATCACAACAAGAGGAACCGGCTTTGGTAGAGGAAGAATATGAAGAAGAAAGCGAAGATGAATGGGGGACTTCCTGGTTTGAGTCGTCGGAAGAGGAATCAGAAGAGGAAGATGATGAAGAAATAGAACAGCAAAATCTGCGAAGCGGAAACGAGGTACAACCCACTGGAGCACGAGTAAATTCGAGTCCTCGTGGAAATGGTACGGGTCCTGAGTCGGTGGAGTCGTGTGGGGATACGCCGTCGCCCGTTTCCGTGACTCTTAATTTTTCACTTTGTTTGCTTAATTTGACGTTCCTTTATGAGTGATTCTTCGTTGGATTTAGTTCAATGTATGATGCTGCTGCATTTTATCTTTCTTGTAAAATGATTTTTGCATAAATTAGTATCAAGCAGGCATAACAAAATATTAAGGTGCATGTATTTCATCTATGTGAATTGGTTCAGGAATTTATTATTTTAAAGCTTTGTTTCTTGATTTAGGAATTTATATCACCATAGCTTTGCTTGATCTAGCGGGTATTTGCAGTGATAAATTTTATTTTTAGGTGCGAAAATTAGAGTGCACAATTTTGGACGCGAGACAAGGTCTATAAGATTGATACTGTATTGGATTATATAAATGTATAATCGCTCTCTAAGTTATTTAATTACTGGAAAAGCTTTTGGGGTGGATGATATTGATTTCTGATTAAAGACAGAAGCATAAGCGCCTTAGAAGAAGAGGTCATTACTTTCTGAGATAATTTTCAATCAAAATGCTGAGTACTTGCCATGACTGAAACCCACTTATATTAGTGAGTGCAGGGTTTCATCTGTGTGCTTATCTGTGATTGTTAATTCGATATAGTACCTTGATGAGATGGTTTGACTGGACTGTGCTCATAATTTGAAGAATATAATTTAACTATGTTTTTCATGATACCGACCTCTTGAGGCACATTATAGTTATCACCAAACAAGTTTCATCAAATGTCCAAAAATATGTCAAATACCATTGGTGGAATTGAGGTTACTGAAACAAGTGCAACTTATCACCCACCAATGTAATGAATGGATACGGTTAGGCATGGAGATCCTGGCTAGTTAGAGATTAGTTCCAAGCTCTGACTGATTTAATCTCTACGTCTTTTTAGACTCGTAGATATTACAGTCTAACTTGTGATTTTAGCTAGATGGCCTTAATTGGGTGTTGAAAAGGGAAAGAAGAACACAAAGATATGGATTGGCTTTGGCCTCTGTCAACGGATAAAGTGCTCAAAGGGCTATTGTGCTTATGAGTTATGAAGACTTATGCTTGAAGAATCAAATATTTGACTATTCCAAGAATAGTGCATTATTCATAATCAAATCTATTCTCATTTCATTTGATTCTGAAATCTCAACACTCTCTCCCAGTTGAATGTAGATATAATTTGGTGGAGTGTTCGACTTGAATACTGGGAACTACAACATTGAGAGTTGCATTGCTCCATTTAGTAGCAAACAAGTGACACTAATAAGTCATTTTTTTGTGAATATTGTTTCAAGTCAAAGTTTCGAAAAGGATAGTAGTTGCGTAAAATTATTATTGTGCCCCACTTTAGTTCTTGAGATTTCACAACTTTGATCACCTCAGCACCAACGATGGGTCTACTCTCAGGAAATGTTGGGGACGTGTTGGACATGTTTCACCCATGGCAGCTTCTATTTTCATATTTTGGGCAGTTTAGATATTATTTTTTTTCCATAAGAAATTACTTAAACTATCTTAAAATTAGTATTTGCCATATCCATTCACTCTCTTCTTGAAAGTTATTCAAAAGAAATTACTTAAACTATCTTTTGAAAAAGAGAGATCGGGATCGCCGGCGAGGCCATAGCTGATTCAGATAGAGTATATTTCAGTACTCGTATTGGCTTGCCATGAGTAGGGTTGCAAATGAACCAAGTTGCTCGCGAGCTATTCGGGTCTCGGTTTGAAAATATATTCGTTCGAGATCGTTCGTCAGGCTTAACGAGCCGAACTCGAGCCTAAAATTCGAGCTCGAACTTTTAAACGAGTTGAACTCAAGCTTACAGATATTCGGCTAGGAAGTTCGCGAACAGGTTCGTTTACAGGATCGCGAACTTGAACTCGAACTCGAACTCGATCTTTAACGAGCTCAAGTTTGCTTTCACGAGCTCAAATTCGAGCATATAACGAGCCTTTTACGAGTCGAGCTCGAGCTAAACTCGCTAAAGCTTAAACGAACTTTTTTGCGAACCGAGCTCATTGAAGCTTAAACGAGCCTTTTACGAGCCGAACTCGAGCTAAGCTCGTTGAATATAGTAAACGAGCTTTTTACGAGCCGAGCTCAAATTGTTCGCGAACCTAATAATTTTCAAATTATGAAAGCTCGAATCGAACTCGAGCCTGTTCCTGTTCGGCTCGGTTCGGCTCGTTTGCAGGCCTAGCCATGAGATTCAGTTATTATTCTTTTTTAAAAGAATTTACGTAAACTATCTTAAATCAGTATTTCCCATATCCATTCACTTTCTCTCTTCTTGAAAGTTATTCAAGAAAAGTGAAAATCGTGGTTTATTAATACCATAGCTCACTAATGCTGTACTATATGCCCCGACACATTCACCTACACCTTATTTTCTTTATAATTGCTCTAATGTATGAATTGAAATGACTAATCATATACTCTTTACACAGACATATATAATTTGTGTATATATACATATATATGTATGTGTAATATACATATACTATATACACATATATATGCATGTATAATATTGTTAGAGCCATGTCGTGCCCTAAAATTTCTAATAATCATTGTGTTCCATGTATGTGTCGTAGTGTCCTTGCATTGTAGCTTGGCAACTGTCACTTTAACTTTGGATCACTGCACTTCTAATGTTGGTTGCTAGTTAATACAATTGGGTTGAAGGTGCAAGTGAATTCCTGATGTTAGAGTGACATCCGAAACAAAATTTATGAGTGTTGCTCATTTCCACCTCTACTTCCCCTTTGACTTGCCACTCCCGTCAAACATTGGTTTGAGCTCACTATCATCATCTTGTTTGTCTGTTCACTTATTTGAGATTATCTTTATACACATTATTTCCTCCTTTTAATTTTCTCACTTTCCACAAACAACCAGTTTGGCTCGCTTCTCAAGAGGTACTTCGTCAGTCATCCTCTCCTTTGAGGCGCTAATGTCAGCCATAAATATGAACGATATTACTCCTTGTGCTTGCCATGTTAATATTTATTCTGCTGGTTGGTGGCAAGCTGAAAGTGCATGATGCATCGCTTCAGTAATTATCGATAGTAAAGATGGAAGATTTGACTACTTTGTATAAACTTTTGAGATGCACGCACCATCTACATATTATGGGGATTTCCTATTAGTAATTATCATGGCCTTTGGCAAGTTTGTAAGAGCGATTATGCAGTCAACCTTTTATTCGGCTTTGGGCTGCACCTCTTAATGAAAGACTTCAATAGCATTATCAGTGTAGCCAGTCAGAGCTGGAATATATTTGTCCTCTTAACTCAATATTTACATCTATAATCCGGTTTATTGTCTATGTGATCACTTTTTCATTATTCATTTATTAGATTTACATTTACTGTATTCACGAGATAGGTTCAAGCGGATGTGGCAGCATCGGTCCGAGGGGAGCTGCCAGCTTTGGTCCGACATGGGATACCAACGTCGGTCCAAGAGGAGATGCGAGCGTTTGTTCGACAGGAGGTGCTAGCGTTGATTCGACAGGAGCTGCCAGCTTTGGTCAGACAGGAGGTGCTAGCGTTGGTCCGACAGGAGCTGCCAGCTTTGGTCCGACGGGAGCTGTCCTCGTTCAGACAACAGGGTTTATATGATTTGGATGGGTTTTATGATCGTCAGGTACATAATGTATTGCAAGTTGTGTTACACATTTAATAATTAGGGATAATTACATAAAAACCCCTGAGGTTTGGGCTAATTACAAAGAAACCCAGATATTTTTGAAAATTACAAAAAACCCCTTAATGTTTGATTCTGCTTACATCTTCCCCCTTCATAAGCAAAAAAATATTTCAAAAAACCACCATGATATTTATAGAAATATTACAGTTAACCCCTTAAATTTAAGACAAAATCAAACCTGAGGGGGCTTTTTGTAATTTTGAAACATCTCTGGATTTTTTTGTTATTAGCCCAAACCTTGGGGGTGTTTTAGTAATTATCCCTAATAATTATTATATGACTTATATGCTTATTTGATGTTTGTGATTGTAGCTGGAGCTAAACACGACGTTGGAGCCAAGTAACTTAACCGATGATGGTGGTCGTCAAGATGAGATGACCCTTTGCGATCGCTATACAGAAGGACTTGTCAGCGTTGGTTCAAGCGGATCTGCCAGCATTGGAAATGGAAATGGTACGAGTCCTGAGTCGGTGGAGTCGTGTGGGGATATGCCATTGCCACCGCCCGTTTACGTGAGTGACTCTTAATTTTTCACGTTGTTTGCTTAATTTGACGTTCCTTTATGAGTGGTTCTTTACTGGATTTAGTTCAATGGCAGATGCTGATGTATTTTATCTTTCTTGGAAAATGATTTTTGCGTAAAATAGCATCACAGGCATAACAAATCCTGATGGTGCATGCACTTCATCTATGTGAATTGGTTCGTGAATATTATTTTTAAGGGATAATTACAAAATACCCCCTCAGGTTTGCGCTAATTACAAAAAAATCCAGAGGTTTTTGAAAATTACAAAAAACCCATTGAGGTTTGATTGTGTCTTACATTTTACCACTTCATAAGCAAAAAACACTTCAAAACCCCCTTGAAATCTATACAAATGTTACTGTTACTCTCTTAAATTTAAGACAAAATCAAACCGTAAAAGTTTTTTTTTTTTTATTTTTTTCTTTTGTAATTTTAAAAAATCTCTGGATTTTTTTTGTAATTAACCCAAACCTCAAGGGATATTTTGTAATTAGCCCTATTTTTAATGGTTTTTTTCTTGTTTTGGGAATTTATTTAAGCATAGCTTTGCTCGATCGACCGGGTATTCACAGTGATAAATTTATTTCTAGGTGCAAGAATTAGAATGGACAGTTTTGGACATGAGACAACATCTAGTAAATTGATATAGGATAATATAAATGTCTAATCGTTCTCTAGTAAATAAGCACACATATGTCCTCTAGTAAATGAATATGGTTAGGCATGGAGATCCGGCTAGTGGCTAGTTAGAGATTAGATGGAGAAAGAGAATTTCTAAGAGTGCCAGACATGGCTGTCGGACATGTTTCACACATGGCGGCTTTTGTTTTCGTATTTTGGACATTTAGATGTTATTGTTTTTTATTTCAAAAGAAATTGCTTAAACTATCTTAAAAATAGTATTTGCCAATTGCCATATGCATTCACTTTCTCTCTTCTTGAAAATTATTCAAGAAAAGTCAAACTCGTGTTTATTAACACCATAGCTCACTAATGCTGTAGTATATGCCCTGACACCATCATCTACACTGTCTTTTCTTTATAATTGCACTAATGTATGAATTGAATCAGGAAATATTTACAGATGACTAATCATGTACTCTGTACACAGACATATATAATTTGTGTATATACACGTATATTTATAACATACATTTATTATATACATATATATAAATGCATAATTATATTGCTGAGCCATATCGTGCCCTAAAATTTCTAATAATCATTGTGTTCCATGTCTCTGTCCTGGTGTCCTTGCATTGTAGCCCAACTGTTACTTCAACTTTGAATCACTGCACATTTAGTGTTGGTTGCTAGTTAATACAATTGGATCACTGCACTTTTAATGTCAGTCATCTTCTCTCTTGAGGCGCTGATGTCAGCCATAAATATGAACTATATTACTCCTTGTGCTTGTCATAGCTAATATATATTCTGCTGGTTGGTGGCAAGGCCGAAAGTGCATGATGCATTGCTTCAGTTATTCTTGTTTTAGAGTTAATTATCTTAAGCCTATATTGCTATAAGTTCAAACACAATAAAAACCTTATTCTCTCGTAGTCACTTTGTTAGTGATGCTTTGACTGGAATGCCACACAAGTGAGAGTAGTGCAGAGTTTTGGGAGGTTCTTAGGGCGCGATTGGATATACTTTCATTTTGAAAATTTTCATTTTGCTAGAGAATAGTGGTAAAAAATATTTTAGAAGAAAAAAGATGAATTTTGAGATTGTGATTGGATGTGAGATGGAAAAGTAATGATGAAAGTTGATTTGATTTAAGAATAGTAAAATAATGATTGGTAGTTAGAAATGTGTGAGTGAATGAATATTGAAATTTGTGGGAGAATGTGTAATAATGATTAGTTTTTTGTGAAAAAATGTGTAGATGTGATTGGTGATAGAAAAAATAAGAAAAAGTGAAAGTGAGAGAATAGTATATTTTCTGAAAATTTTCATAAACAATCATATGTTTGGTGTAAAAAATTTCTCTAGCAAAACGAAAATGAATTTTGTTTCTTATCCAATCGCGGCCTTATTCTTTTCCTCTCTAATGAGGTGAGCCTTCTTTAAATTCTTGTAGTATTTTAAAACATTGGTTTTTTGTTTGAAGACAAACATAACCGAAAATTGTTCAAAGCTGTTCGGTAACTCGGCAATTTGCATAAACTTTTGAGATGCACGCACCATCTACATTTTATGGGGATTTCCTGTTAGTAATTATCATGGCCTATGGCAAGCTTTTAAGAGTGAGTATGCATTCAACCTTTCACTTGGCTTTGGGCTGCACCACTTAATGAAAGACTTCAATAGCATTATCAGTGTAGCCAGAGCTGGAATATATATATATATATATATATATATATAAATATATATATTGTCCTCTTAGTTCAATATTTATATCTGTAATCCGGTTTATTGTCTATGTGATCATTTTCATTAGTTATTCATTAGATTTAATGTATTCACGACATAGATCCTAAACTCCTTAAAACTTTGGAATTATCATTTAACAATCGGTTGTTGTTTAGTTTAGTCTTGAAGATTCAGAATGAGAATCAATTGGTTATATGGGAGAAGAGGGGTTGGGGGGTGGGGGGTGGGATGGGGTTATATGATCTGGGTGGGTTTTATGATCGTCAGGTACATAACGTATTGCAACTTGTGTGACATTTTTAATAATGATTGTATGACTTGTACGCTTATTTGGTGTTTGTGACTGTAGCTGGAAGTAAACACGACGTTGGAGCCGAGTAACTTGTCCGGCGATGGAGGTCGTCGAGATGAGATGACCCTCCGCTGTACAGAGGGAGCTGCCAGCGCTGCTCCGACCGGAACTGCCAGCATTGGTCCGACAGGAGCTGCCCTCGTTCATACAACATGAGGTACACATGTAATTGGACATGACTAGAGCAACTATCTCAACTCATCGCCGTCTCATCATATTTTCCATGCAAGTGGAAAGACTTATGATGATGATGGTTTTGGAATTTCATCTCATTTCTCCTTCGTATGAAGGCGTCAGGAAGGGCATCCGGCGTAAAACTTTGCCACTTTGCTTTTTGTGTGAATTAGACAATTCTTCAACTATATTCTGACTTAGACAATTAGTTGACACTATAAACTTCACACCACCGACCCTACTTAGTGGGATAAGGTGCAGTTGATGATGATGATGAAATATTGCCGCCCTCTTCTACATTAATTGTATATTTCAGTATATTTGTAAATCTATTTATTTATTTGTGTGCAGGATAGTCGTCCTTCACCATTAACTTGGAACTGGAATGACTGATCGCAGTTATATCACAGTTATAGTAATAAGTTAAAATCAGCTGATTTCTCTTTTCATATTGCAGAATAACAATCTTGATTTAATCATATGATTTTATGCAGGTATTTTAGGCTTTCATTTTCAGCCTATTTCTCACAACTTATATTGTTCTTTTTTTGAAGTACAGAATGATATTCTAATGGTCGATGGCAACTCAAGATATATATTGAGAATCACCCAATGGAAAGAAATGATTACATCTTACTAGGGGTGAGCAAAACCGAACCGGAACCGAAAAACCGAACCGAACCGATGGATTTGGTTCGGTGCGGTTAGGTTTTTTCAGGCAAACGGTTTCGGTTCGGTGTATAGGATTAAAACCGAATTATTTTTCGGTTCGGTTCGGTTTTGGTTTAGAAAATTTCGGTTAAACCGAACCGAACCGATTATTTGCATTTCCGCTTTTTATGTATAGTACTTTTACTGTTATTTTAATTTCTATTATTTAATTTTTAACCCACTTCGGAAAATTGAGTTCTAAAAAATCGCACATCGTCTTTGCCTAGCAACTATCCATGGAGTTCTCGAAACAATCAACATCCACACTCCAAATCTCACCATCGCTGACCGCGTCGGCCGGCCGCGCTCTCCGCCACCTACTCGCCGCCGCTACATGGTTACTTATTAGAATTGCTTATCATCATTTAGGAGCTTGAATGGGCCTCTTCATTTGATGAGTACTTTGTGGTACTTGTTCTTTGTAACTCCATCCGTCAAGATTCTTGTTACTTCTATTGGTTTCACATCTTATGACTAGTCATTTCCTCTACACCAGGTTCAAATTACGTTCGGTCTCTCTTTCTGTCAAATCAAAATCAACCGAACCAAACCGAATAATTTTGGTTTGGTTTGGTTCGATTCTTCTAGCTAATGCGGTTTGGTTCGGTTACAAGAGGCAAGCAATTTCGGTTTTCGGTTTTTTGTGGTTCGGTTCGGTTTTCGACCGAACCGACCATTTGCTCACCCCTACATCTTACAATAAACAAAACCTATCGGCTATCTCCAATTTTAAAATATATAATAGGAAAAGGAAAATAATTAAAGAAACCTGGGTATCCAAGAAGATAATTATGTGGCGAAGAAGCATGTTGGTTGTATCAAGCTCCTCGAATCTCGGCAGCCATGAAGGAGCTACGTAGATCGACACATCCGACTTGCTCGATAGACTATGGTTTAACGCTTTCACACTCAACTTGTGTTTGCTTCTGCCATGGCTAGTATGTTGGTTGTTAATAGTGCTAATGGGGGGTCAATCTTCTGATGTCATGACGATTGACTCGGATTCGATCTCATATGAGTGTGTGTGTCTCATCTCATATTATTCCCCAATGGGGCGTTGTGGCGGAGGAAAGTGGCGGATCAGGTGGGTCATGGTTGAAACTTGAAAAAAAGCCCACGAGGCCCAACATTCCGATTTCCGAGTATAAGTAGTCCCGGTCCATTCATTTGTAATTAACTAAATTAACTTTACTTATTATTCTTTGCTTTAGACTATTCTCGTCAGTATTGCCGATGTAAGCATTAGAAGAGTTTCCCCGGACTATTTTGAGGTCCTATTAACTATATGCTCGTGTTGCATGATTCACATGACGTTTCTAGACAACCCATTACTCTGGGAGTACCTAAGTTATTGGAGTTGCCTCTACTTTTGTATTTGAACTATTGGACTGTAAGACCAACTACTTTGACTTGGAGTGAGTTGTATTTCTAGGCAAAATAAAAGATTGAGAGAACAAAGAGAATCGAGATTAAACAACACCACATGAAAGTATAATAACATGATTTGAAGTCTTTTTAACTTTTATATAAAAAGCCAATTTTATTTGAGTTGTGAGACTAATATGGACTATTACACACCATTTTTTCAAGTTACTTCATTTGGTGGCATTGATAAATGCACTGACAGTCACAGATAGGGGTAGCTACTTCAAAATCGCCGGTCCCGGTTTCTCATTTTGGAGGAATCGAAACCGTTGCCTTACGGTTCCGGTTCTAAAACCAGAATTGATGGTTCTGGTCCGGTTCAAAACCCGGTTCCTTCACGGTTCTGGTTCTAATTTTAACCAGAACCGTTTGTTTATTATTTGATTGCTTAAATAGTTTATCAATTTCAATTAAAAAAAAAGGAAAATAAAGAAAAAAGATTTGGACTTAATATCCAATAAAGTTTTATACTTAATATTAATAATAATATTAAACTATCTGTATATACTATTAAAGTATATAATAATCAAAATTAACGTAGTTCACTTATAATATTTGGTCTAAAATGTCATGTAGTTACGAAAATAAAACATCATAATAAAAATTTAACATTTCTTCTAGCATGTATTTACCAAAACAAGATTGTTGGTTTTAACCTTAAAAAAACGGTTCCATCATGGTTCCACTGACGGTTCTAACCGACGGTTAAAACCGGCGGTTCCACAGTTTTTTAGATCTAGGAACCGAAATCGGAACCGGCCTACACAGTTTCGATTCCAGTTTTAGAATCGTTGACCACGGTTACGGTTTAGGAACCGTTGACCACGATTATGGTTTAGGAACCGTTGACCACGGTTCCGATTCCGATTTTGGAACCTGGTTTCAATTCCATCTGGCCACCCCTAGTCACAGACAAACTTTTTAAGTTTTTTTTTGTACAAGAGAGGAATTTAAGGCTGTGATGGGTTTTACTTTCGTTCCGTCCACTTTCATTTTCTGAGTGAATAGTTGTGAATTTTTTTTTTCAACAGTGAAAGTTGGATGGGTAGAGAAAAAGTATATAGATGTAATGGATGATCTTTTAGAAATGCTTATTATTTGTGAATATTTTTCAAAAATAATAGTAAATATAATGTAAAAAAATTGAATAAAAAAAATAAAAAATTGAACCAAAATAAGCAATATGAATCTCAGTTTATATATTTTGTTAACAAGATTAAGATAAAAATAACAAAAATGATGATAAATTAAAGAAATTACCGAAATTATTTATATGAATTGGTGGAAGAAAGAGAAATAAATAGTATAGTTGAATATTGAGAAGTGTGAAAAAAAAAATAGATTAATTTTGGAAGGAATGAGATTTTCTTTTAAAAAAACCCATTTTTCCACAAACAATCACATACCCTATAATTTTTTTCTCTCAAAAATAAAAAATTTGGAAAATTTCTTACAACCAATCACAACCTTAATAAAAAATGAAGTCCATGTTTTTTTTTTCTTTTTAGTACAACTGGGGAAAAATAGGGGAGAAACACACGCACTCATATGAGATCGAACTCCTGTCAATCATCCTGATAACACAAACATTACAACTGAAGCACAAGATTGATCCCAAGTCCCCCACATTGTTAATGAATATTGTTTGGGAATTTTTATGCATTAAATATATATGTTTGATGTTATTTTGACAAAAAAAAAAAAGCAAACATAATAGTACAACTTATTTTTGTTGTGCTTCCAAGATTTTCCTAATTCACATTTTTTAGAGGATGAACTCCATCCCGAAGGGTTCTATTTCCCCAGCTCTAAATTTAGGGGTATCAATCTTTGACACGATACGAAAATACGACACGAATCTAACAAAATATAAGAGGGTTAGAGTCGACCCATTTATAATTTGGGCCATAATCGTGTCAGACCCAATTAACCGAATAATAAATTGGTCAATTTCGGGGTGACCCGAAATGACCCCTTAACCCGTTTGAACAAAAAAAATTGTAATTAATTCTACTTTGGTATTTGGTGAGTTAACTAATTGTCGTTTAATTGATATTTGCATCATAAGTTAGTGTTTTCTCTTAAACCTTAATTGCATTTTTTTTATTTAAATGTTCATATTGTAGGAGTGTAGCTTATTTGGAGTTTGCACATGTTTCCTGGAGGCCTAGTCTGATAAGCTTATTATCAAGCTAAATTACAATTTGTATATTTTGATTGCAATTCATTATGTTTTATAATAAATAGATGGTTTATTCAAAATTAAAAAATATATAGGCCATTTCGGTTCATGTTCGAGTTACCCGTGTATTAAACAGGTCGTGTTCGGGATGACCCATCTGACCCAAATGATTAAACGAGTCGTACTTGAGTTGGTCAAATTTGTGTAATTATAGTGTCTCAACATGACTATGAACCTAAATAAGATTTCAATTGCCACCCCTACCTAGAGCTTCATGAATGATGTGAATCGAGAGATATGTCTCAGCGAGTCAGGGAGGGTTCTGAGCTGTTTTAGATTGAGTCACCATACAAGAAATACTCTTCCATCGAACATTCATTTTGCGGGTGCCAGCGAACCGGACATTACATTACCCAAATCATTTACCAATTTGAGCTATGTCTAGGGCGTAATTCACATTTCTTCATTCAGTTCATAATCACCTACCAACTATTCTGAAAAAAAATACGCGCTTACACCATCTGTAAATTATGTTTCGATTCCAACTTATCCTTCACCCTTCATAATTATCCATAGTAATTTCAGAATTCTCTGCTTCTTATTGACAAATACTTCAAAATTCCCATAATTAGTACCTAGGGTTAGGGTTACTCGGAATATTTCCAAACTACAGAGGTACCTTCAGTAGATATCGTTGAAGGGCGTGATCTGCAAATTGCACCCGAAATTGAGATAACCATATATACATATAGTTAATATTTTCAATCTACTGGGGAAGAAGAAAGATAATGGCGAGGTTTAGTGTGGGGGGAGATGAAGATGAAAACGAAGAGGGACCCAGCAACAACAGACGTTTGCCCAAAAAACCCCGGACCTCCGATCCCATCGTATACACCGTGAAGAGGGCCAGCGCCTCCACCTCAAATCCCGGCGGCCGCGCCTCCGCCTCCACCTCCGGAAACCCCGCATCGACCTCTGCTGCTCCTCAGATTCCCTTGGAGCGAATAGCACGACAAGAGGAACCGGCTTCAGTAGAGGAGGAATCTGAAGACGAAAGCGAAGATGAATCGGGGTCCTCCTCCTGGTCTGAGTCGTCGGAAGAGGATTCAGAAGAGGACGACGATGAAGAAGAAAACGAACAGCAATTTCCGCAGGTACAATCCACTGAAGCAAGAGTGAATTCTACCCCTAATGGAAATGGTACGGGTCCTGAGTCGGTGGAGCCCTGTGTGGATGCGCCGGCGCCGGCGGCCGTTTCGGTGACCTTGACGGACCCGGATGTGCTGGATTGCCCTATTTGTCTTGAACCTCTCAGCCCGCCCGTTTATCAGGTCCCTTAGTTTTTACTTTATTTGCTTACTTTGATGTTCCTTTATGCGCGACTCTTTGCTGGATTTAGTTCAATGGAAGATGCTGATGTATTATATCTTTCTTATGAGTGACTGTTAGATTTTCACCATGTTTTGGTAGGTATAGCGGGTATCCTAAGTGATTAATTTTGTTTCTAGGTGAAACAATTAGAGCGCACAGTTTTGGATGTGAGACAACATCTAGATAATTGATACAGGATAATATAATGTATAATGGTTCTCTAAGTTATTTAATTACTGGAAAAGCTTTTGGGAAGGATGATATTGATTTCTCATTAGACGGAGAAGCATAAGTGCCTTATAGGAAGAGGTCATTTCTTTTTGGAGATAATTTTCAAACAAAAGGCTGAGTAGTTGCCACTGTGTGCTTATCTGTGATTGTTAATTTGATATAGGATCTGCGTAGGTATCTTGATGATATGGTTACTCTCTTATAAGTTAAATATGTTTCACCTGATACCTACCTGGCTACCTCTCGAGGCACATTATATTATCACCAAACAAGTTTCATCAAGTGTCAACGAATATGACAAACACCATTGGTGAAATTTAGGTTACTACAACAAGTGCAACTTGTCATCCACCAATGTGATAAATGAATATGGTTAGGCATCGCAATCCTAGCTTGTCAGAGATTAGATGGAGAAAGAAAATTTCTAAGAGTGTCAGACATGGTCATGGTTTTGAAAAACGTAAATCTTGGTTTTGGAAAACGTAAACGGGAACTGAGGCGTTTTTTCCCTATGAAGCGGGGGGGTAAACCTTGAGGCGGGTTCGAGGCGTAAGCCTCGTCATGAAAGATCAAAATTAAAATCCATAGATACCAAAATAATCTTAAGTTTTTCCCAAAATACACAACATAAATAGACAAAATAGAAGTAAATATAGGTCCAATTACTTAAGAGGATTCTAATTTCTAAAGTTTTTCAACTCATTCATTCACTGTTGTTGTTATCACTATCATCAGCATCATCTAGGTCGTCGTCATCATCATCATCATCAAGAAGTCTGCTTTCTAGAATATCTTCTTCTCTGGAAGTGTTGAAAGTTGCAGAAAATAGGTTGTTTTATTTTTCTTGCTTCTGCAGATGCAATGTTACTATGGAAAAGTCTTGTATTTTGTTTTATGTTAGCATGGGCTTATGATTTCTTTTTGTCTGATTGTCTCGCAACTTTCTAATAATATAAACCTAGATTCTAGAGTAAAGAATCAGTCTTTTCTTATTTTATTGGCCTAGTGGGGAATAAAAATGATTTTCTGGATAAAACAAAAGCCCATACAGTAGGGCGTTCAGTTTTTTTAGCAGAGGCGCACGCCTCCCCAAAATATAACAATTTAATACGCCCCAAATTCTTCAATATGCCTCGATTCGAGGCGCGCCTCGAGGCGTGCGCCTCGAATGATTTTCAAAACCATGGACATGGTTGTAGATGTTTCGGACATATTTCACACATGGCAACTTCTATTTTCATATTTTGGACAGTTCAGAGTTTTTTTGAAAAACACAATTAATTCCTTTATTTTTAAATTTGAACAAATATAACAGTCCAGACGAACTAAACTCAATTAAGTTCGAAAACCTAACTAAAATCGCATGCCTTTTTGGTGTTGAATCCCATTTACAACTGATCATATCTGATGAGATCCAAATTATATACGCGTGGCATCAACACGAAGTTGCGACCAAATGGGGGAGATCGAACCACACTTGATATGGCCTACACTTGAAGCATATCCAATCACGAGTGTGAGAACGCTAACCACCAAGTGAGGTTTAATCCTAAAACTAATTGATGATGGGAGAAGTAGTTCACTAGACTTCTAAGTTGTACTCTATTTTTCTAATTAATCAATATGAGACGACTAACAATTAACATATTTCATCAAAAGAGAAGCGAATATGAGTAGTGATCCTACGTTGGTTAAGAACACCACAACTATCGTACACCACCAGAATGCCCAAAATCTAGCGATCCAAAAAGGTGCGCCCCCACCACAACCTGCTAGTCCGAAGGACGAAACACATAAAAAGAGCCAGGCAGCGAGGAGGGATAATAATGCAAGGAGAGAAAATGGGTTAGAGAGGAGAGACAGGGCGATAGAGAGCGAGGAGGGATATGCAGTTGATGCGGAAGTAGGATCAATTTTTGCTTATGGCGGGAGACAATGTCAGAGAGGGAGTTGGGGTGGGAGAAGGTAGTCTAGGAGTTCTAACCAAGGGTGGCATAGGAGAGGTCTTGGCGGGTGGTGACATTGAGACTCGAGAGGAAAGCGTGGAAGGCGGTCTGGGATTTGGATTGGGGATTGGAGATTGTGATCGTCGGCATGGTTTTGAAAATTGTTCGAGGCGCACGCCTCGAGGTGCATATTGAAGGATTCGAGGCGTATTAAATTGTTATATTTTGGGGAGGCGTGCGCCTCTGCCAAAAAAACTGAACGCCCTACTGTATGGGCTTTTGTTTTATTGAAAAACCACTTTTATTCCCCACTAAGCCATAAAATAAGAAAAGGTGATTATTTACTCTAGAATTTAGGTTTATATTATTAAAAAGTCAGAGACAATCGAACAAAGAAATCATAAGCTCGTCTTTAGCATAAAACAAAAGACAAGACTTTTCCCGCAAGAATATACTAACATTGCATCTGCGAAGCAAGAAAAATAAAAATGCGAAGAGAGTCGCGGCTTTCAAAGACTTCCAGAGAAAAAGATATCCAGAATGCAAATTTCTTGATGATGATGACGATGATGACCTAGATGATGCTAATGATAGTGATAACATCAGTAGTGAATGAATGACTTGAAAAACTTTAGAAATTAGAATCCTCTTAAGTAATTGGACCTATATTTACTTCTATTTTGTCTATTTATGTTGTGTATTTCGGGAAAAACTCATTGTTTTGGTATCTATGGATTTTAATGTGAGCTTTCATGACGAGGCTTACGCCTCGAAACCACCTCGAGGCTTACGCCTCGCTTCATAGGGAAAAAACGCCTCAGTACCCATTTAAGTTTTTCAAAACCATGATCGTCAGCAAGGCCATAGTTGATTCAAAGAGATTTTATTCAAGTACGTTGATTAGCTTGCCACGAGATTCAATTATTATTGTTTTTTTAAAGATATTATGTAAACTATCTTAAAATCAGTATTTCCCATATCTATTCACTTTCCCTCTTCGTGAAAGTTATTCAAGAAAAGTCAAACTCGTGGTTTATTAGTATATGCCCGATACCATCACTACGCATTCCTTTTCTTTATTATTGTACTCTTCAGTATCAATTGAATCATGAATCATCTACAGAGAACTAATCATGTACGCTCTGTACATAGACGTATATATATATATATATGTATGAATAATGTTGTTGAGCTATGTCGTGCCCTAAAATTTCTTCATTGTGTTCCATGTCTGTGTGATGGTGTCCTTGTATTTATAACGACCTAATTTTATGAAATTAAAGTACTCTAAAAATATTATTAAGAAAACATAAATTTATAAATTAAAGCAATTCCAGTAATTATCAAAAAGTTGATTTAGAATTTTTTATTCTTAAGGAAAACAAATATAATAATAATAATAATAATAATAATAATAATACATCTTCCAAATTATATCCAACAATTATTCTAAGCATAAACCAGAACAATTAAAGACATAAATCCAAAATTTAGTCCGCTCATAATTATTTAAAATATAAATATAGCATGGTTTATTCCACCATCCACAACATCATATTTTCAGTCGGATTCCCAACCTGAAAGTCATGATAATAATAAGGTGAGATCACTTAGTAGTGATATGTCTGTCAATATTTAATATAACATCAAAAACATTCACATAATTACAACAATAAATTCATTAATTTCCTATTTTTTCTCTAACTGACCAGTTACTGTATATAGTATTGCGGTTTCATCCCGAAGGTACGTTTGATCTCGGACCATTTTCGTGGCCCCTAGCTTATATGAATTTTTTTCCTCTCGACATATATTGCAATCAATGAAGTATAATCATGGAACATTAAATAAAGACAAATACTATAAAAATCCCTACCTTAATAATCGCAGATATCCGATGTTGAAAAATGAACAATAAAAGTCCTAGTCCTCGACCCCTTCGTTTTCTACATAAATAAAATTATTATGATTTTAATAAATTGAACTAATTAATGGAATAATTTGTAAAAACAAAATATGGAAAGAAACTTGTGAATTGGGAATTATATATATATATATATATATTACATTGGAAACTTGAATAATAAGTATAAAAAATATCATTACCTTATAATTATTTGAAATTTGGTGTAAAATTTGAGTATGAAGTTATACATATTTATAGTAATTATTATTAACCCATATATACTCTAAACTAACCCCTAAACTAAACCCCTAAACTAAATCCTAACCCACCCCTAACATAACCCCTATACTAACTTCTAATCAAATCATTAATTAAAAAATGGATTATCACATTCTACTCTCCTTAAATATAATTTTGTCCTCGAAATTCGATATTTTACCTGAAATTGAAAATTTTGGATAATTGACACGAATCTCCTCTTCACGCTCCCAAGTGGCTTCATTTCTGCCATGACGTCTCCACTGTACTTTGATTAGAGCAACATCTTTATTCCTCAAATGGTGAATCTTGCGTTCCTTCTGGTGATTCCTTGTAAGTTAAGTCATTAGATCTTTATAACTCACGATGTGACTTGGATCATGAACATACTTTCTTAGCATAGAGACTTGAAAAACATTGTGCACGCTTGATAGACTCGGTGTTAATGTTAGTAAGCTAAATCTCCAACTCGTGTAAGGATTTCAAATGGTCCGATATATCTCGGTTTCAACTTTCCCTCTTTGCTAAATCGAATAACACAGTTGATAGGAGCTACTTTCAGAAATACTTTTTCTTCATCAAACTGTATATGTTTTCTGTATTAGTATACGACTTTTGTCTATCTTGTGTCATTTGATTTGATCTTGTATCATAGCTATCTTTTCAACAGTTTGCCGAATTAATTCAGGGCCCAAAATTTTTCTTTCACCAACTTCACTTCCGTATAATGGTGATCTACACTTCCATACATCGCCTCGTATGGAGCCATCCTAATAGTCGCTTGATAATTGTTGTTATAAGTGAATTCTACCAAGGGTAATAATGTTCCCCAATTACGTCCTAAGTCGAGCACACATGCTCTCAACATATCTTCCAATATTTGTATAGTCCTTTCAGACTGTCCATCTGTTTGTGGTGATAAGCCGTACTAAATCTAAGTTTTGTTCCCAAAGCACTTTGTAGACTTTTCCAATATTTAGAAGTAAAACGCGTATCTTTGTCTGGAACAATTGACACAGGAACTCCATGGAGTCTCACTATCTCCTCAATGTAAATTTGTGCATATCGCTCCATCCTAAACGCCATCTTAACAGGTAAGAAACGTGCTGACTTTGTTAATCGATCTACTACAACCTAAACAACCTTGTTTCCCTTGACTGATGGTGGAAGTCCTACCACAAAATCCATAGTTATGTGCTCCCATTTTCATTCTGGATCAAGTGGTTTGAGTAGACAAGATGGTCTTTTGTATTTGTGCTGACAAGTCAAATATTTTTCCACAAAAGTTCCAATATCTCTTTTCATACTTCGCCACCAAAATAACTCTCTTATCAACTACTCTTGCTCCGTGAGCAAATAAGTCACTCGCCCTTGGTCTCTCAGTTTAAATCGTAGTTAGGGTAAATCTTATGTCCAATACAACCAAACTCTTAAATAAGGAAACATTACATGCTCAAAACGTAATTTACAGAAATATTACGTTTAGATCTTATTAGGGAAAATCCATCTCAAATCCAAATTTGTTTCTGTATTCAATATATTAACCCTCAGTAGGAGAACTTTTCATCAAATAACTAACCTTATTAGTTGTCAACTCACAACTACAATAATCAAACCTTATGTTTCAATATGCACAAATACTCAAATCGTAATTAGTGAAAACCTATATTCAAACCCTGTATTCATGCACTCAAATACACGGGATAACCTTATATTCAAATAACTCTAATCCTTTAAGGGAAAATCTTACATTCAATTACTTAAATATTATAGAGTAAAATCTTGGGTTCAATATCTCAAACTCAGAGGAAAAAGGGTAAATAACTCGAACCTTATAGAGTAAACCATATGCCCAAACATTAATCAAGATAAACATTATAATCAGTAGTTCAAGTGAACTATAACTAGGTAAACTTTATCACTTTTATTTGGGAATAAGCTTTATAACACATGAATCAAGCAACTCGAATAACAATCTAATTTACACCAACACATAAATCGTTATAAGCTTTAGGCGACAAGCCTCGTAATTAAACATGAAAATCATTAGCAATAGCTTACCACAAATTCTATACTAGGCTAATTATATCACTTGTCTGTTTAACTTGGATTGTTGTAAAGTCCTTTAGGCCTCTATCAAAACAAAACTAGACTTAAAGTTTGTATCATAGGTTAGTAAAAACTTAATCAAATTCATTGTACAACTAAAATCAAGAGATTATCCTTTTGCATCTATCGACTTAATAGCTGCCATATGTTTGTCATATTCCAAATCAAGACGTGTAATCCTAAAGAAAAATAAAATCTTATTATTAATAATAATTCTCGAATAACCGGGGTTCATGCTTAAAAAAATAAAAGTCAACAACCAAAAGTTAACTAACAATAATGATTAGAGAACTAACGTAAAGCTAATGGCGATTAGCCAATCATCTCTAACTATCGACAATATGTCTCACTCCTCATCTCTATCAATGATAATTGGTCTATTAATCTATCCATAAAGTTTACATGACACTAAGTTTTCTAAAATCTTCAAATCTTTCTCAAGTTCCTCTTCTTGCCCTTTTTTTGAAGGAATACGGGATTTCTATTCATCGACATATAAACCGGTATTATATTTCTAAAGCAGAATATAGTAACATAGAATCATAATAAAATACATCATGACATAAATGAGCATACTGATACAATTGTATAAGTAATTTGCATAATAATTCTCATACCTTGAGGAGATCGACAGATATGGCAGATATGACGGATGTGGATGTTATTATACCGTTTTATCTCATACAAAGTATGTCTTTTTGTAAATTTTTTCCTTAAAAAAACTACACATTTGAATTTTCAATTTTTTTAACAAGCCTATAGAAACGTAGACCTGCTCTGATACCACTTATAACGACCTAATTTTATGAAATTAAAGTACTCTAAAAATATTATTAAGAAAACATAAATTTATAAATTAAAGCGATCGCAATAATTATCAAAAAGTTGATTTAGAATTTTTTATTCTTAAGGAAAATAAATATAATAATAATAATAATAATAATAATACATCTTCCAAATTAAATATCCAACAATTATTCCAAGAATAAACTGGAAAAATTAAATAAAGACATAAATCCAAAATTTGTCCACTCATATTTATTTAAACTATAAATATAGCATGGTTTATTCCACCATCCACAACATCATATCTTCAACCGGATTCCTCAACCTGAAAGTCATGATAATAATAGGGGTGAGCTTCATCTCGCTCAATAGTGATATATCTGTCAATATTTAATATAACATCAAAAACATTCACATAATTTACAACAATAAATTTATTTCCTCTTTTTTCTCTGACTGGCCAGTTACTGCATATAGCATTGCGGATTCAACCCGAAGATACGTTTGATCTCGAACCCTTATCATGGCCCCTAACTTATATGAATTTATTTCCTCTTGACATATATTGTAATCAATGAAGTATAATCATAGAACATTAAATAAAGACAAATACTATAAAAATCCCTACCTTAAAAATCGCAGATATACGATGTAGAAAAATGAACAATAGAAGTCCTAGTCCTCGACCCCTTCGTTTCCTACATTAAATAAAATTATTATGATTTTAATAAATTGTACTAATTAATAAAATAATTTGTAAAAATAAAATATGGAAAGAAACTTGTGAATTGGGAATTATATATATATATATATATATATATATTACATAGGAAACTTGAATAGTAAGTATAAAAAATATCATTACCTTATAATTATTTGAAATTTGGTGTAAAATTTGAGTATGAAGTTATACATATTTATAGTAATTAATATTAACCCCTAAATACTCTAAAATAACCTCTAAACTAAACCCCTAACATACCCTAACATAACCCGTATACTAACCTCTAATCAAATCATTAATTAAAAAATGGATTATCACAGTATTGTAGCTTGGTAAATGTTATTTCAACCTTTGGATTGCTGCACTTGCAATGTTGGTTACTATTTAATACTTGATACAATTGGCTTGAAGGTGTAAGTGATTTCCTCATGTTAGAGTGACACATGAAACAAAATTTATGAGTATTGCTCATTTCCACCTCTACTTGCCCTTTGACTCGCCACTCGTATCAAGCATTGGTTTGAGTCACTATCATTATCTTGTTTGTCTGTTCACTTATTTAGAGAAGATTATCTTATACGCATTATTTCCCCTCTTTTAATTACTTTCCGCAAACAATCAATTTGACTCTCTTCTTGAAAGGTACCTTGGCAGTCATCCTCTCCCTTGAGGCACTAATGTCAGTCATAAATATGAATTGTATTAGTCCTTGTGCTTGTCATAGGTAATATTTATTCCATTGGTTGGTGCCTGGTGGCAAGGCTGAAAGCGCAAAATGTGTTGCTACAGTTACTCTTGTATAGACTTAATTAGCTTGAGCATATTGCTAATTGCTATATGTTTCAAACACAAGAACGATCCTAATTATGGAGAATAGAAGGTTCATTTTAATTAAACTAAGAATCTATTTAACTTATCATATATTATTTGACATTTGGTTAGTTTAGAGTTTTAAAAGCTCATGTAAAAAAGGCCTTTTGTAATTAATAGATTATTAAAATATGCTCATGTACCCGAAACCTAATTTAATTGTGAATAGGTTAAAACACAAATATAAGACACGTAAGATAATCCATATTGAACACACAAGACACGAGAGACATAGGGGAGAGAATCGGCCAGAAAAGAGAAGAAAGGAAGGCGAAAAAGAAGAAGAAATAGAGACAATTCCACAATACGAATCTTCTAAAAACTACATAAGTTGTTAAATCCTATAAGAAAAATCCCATAGCTTAGCAAGATGATTTTGATTAAGTTTTTACTAGCATTGTGATACACTTCATGTCTAGGATTGATTTGATAGACTTTGAATGGGTTTTTCTACAATCTAAATTGAATAGACAAGTATTCTCCACGGCTTTCATATAGTTTTGGGTTAAGTTATTATTATAGGTTATTGTGTTTGATTGTAAAAGGCTTGTTGTTTGTTTTTTATGTTTGATTGAAAGGCTCATTTGCCTTTTTATTATGTGGATCAACATGTTAGTCGATAAATTGGTGTTGCCGTCGATTATGTTTGGTTGTTTGTTTATGGGTTGCCAATCGATAAGGTTAGTTATTTTGTTATGTTGGTTGAGAGTTAGTTATTTTAGTGATAGGTTCTTTTTCCATAAATGTACCGAATATATTACCAATTCCCAATCATACCAAAACCAATAAACTTGAGGAAAGCTCTTTTGCGTGGAAAAAGAATCGACATCTAAAATAACAAACTCTTAATCAACATAAGAAAGTTCTATTGATTAGCATCCCACAATCAAATATAATTGGGTGAAAGTTGGCAAGCCCAATTTATCACGTAAATCGACATAATACAAAGATGTCAATCCTTGCAATCACGTATAAAAAGACAGCAAGCCTTGCACTCAAACACAATAACAAATAACAATCCTATTTCTATATGAAAACTAAGGAGGTTGCTTGCATGTTGAATTTAGATTGTATTAAAAGTGTAAAACCTTTTCAAGGTCTATATCAAAGCAAACTTAGACATAAGTTTGTATAACGCGGTTGGTAAAACTTAATCAAATTCATCTTAGGACAAAGCTAACGGATTTTTTCTTATATGATTTAACAACTTACCTAGTTTCTAGAAGATTTGCGTTGTGAGTTCGTGGGATTGCCCTTATTTATTCTCTTTTCTTGTTTCGTTCTTCTACTTCTCTCTCTCTCTCTAACTTACTTTCAATTAAATTAGGTTTTGTGTGCATGAACTTATTTTATTAATCTATTAATTACAAAAAAAGCTTACACATTGGCTTTTATCACTCTATACTAATTAAAGGTTTCAATTATATATTTATATATCATAAGACCCAAATTAGTTAAATTCTCAATCAAATTAAAATGAACCTTCTATTCTTTGTAATTTAAATAATTAATTATCTAGTAAATAATTAATAAAATTCATAATTCTCCATTATTATTCCACAAAATAAATTAATAAAATTCTTATTGTGGAATAAAAATTTGGGTCGTTAATGTAACACCCTGATTTTATAAAGAATGTGACACTCTAATTTCATAAAAATAAAAATTGACCATGAAAATAATTTATTTTACATATTTTCTATTTAACATGTCTGAGCAAAATAGCTTTTATCTATAGGAAAAAAACTCTATAAATTTTCAACTAAAAGACAAATATGGAAATTAATAAACATTAAGGGAAACAACCCATACAACAATGTCTAAAACAACTACATTTCAAAAGTTCTTATAAAATTCTCCAAACCCCAAACAAGCTAATAAGACACTATTGGAATTTTAAAAAAATCTAAATGCTTGCTTAATAAATATTAATTTGAACTTTTGATCGATCCACCGCCTCGTGCCACATCGAATTCTTCAACCTGAAAAACTATTTAAAGGATATGGTGAGTAATGTATAGATCAACCTAGTGGGGACAAATTTTCTAACAAGAAATACACAAGTACAATTATCATTGCATATACACTTATGGGGATATATTATGGTTTGATGAAACAAGCCCGGAAACTAACTACAGGGTGTACAATTAAGTATTGTCATGTTTGTACAATTAAGTATCATCGTGTCTTATCATGTCATGTTTAACGTGTCCATGCATATAATAAAAATACCAGGCATTTAAAGTAAATAATAGCAAAGAACCCCACCTTACTGAAATGCAGAAAATCAATTGCTGTTGAAACATAAATACCATAAAGAAATCCTAACTACTATTGTCCGATCACTTCTCATTGCTTGAATTTTCATCCCACTGTCCCTCATCAAGATCGTCGTCTTCTTCTTCTTCCATTTCTTGAGCCGACTTAGCTCTTTCTTCTAACCACGTGCAATACAACTTGGAGGAAAAATCGGCGAAACTGATGATGGGGTGTCTGTAGTGGATGTGAAAGTCACCTCTTGATGGAAGAAGTCTCTAACGCGAGGGCGCCACTCTATATGCATGGTCTCTATCAATTTCAACATGGCCACATAGTTTGTGACTCCATCATATTTGACTTTAGACCTCAATCTTCCCATCACAATTAGATGGGCACCCTCATCATGGTGCTCTAACTTTTGGTAGTACTTAAACCCTCTAATTCTGTTTCTTTTCTGAGCCAAGGGGCATATGACACACTTTCTAGCGGTTTGGCGAGTACAAACCATTTAATATGTAATCAAACCCATATGGGTTTATCATGAGATTTAAAAAAAAAATGATCCTCAAAGGGATAAGTATGACATGCCACTTAATAATAATCAATAAAATATATGTTGTCTTGATACATTTCATCATCCCGTGAATATGTCAAGATTTGCAGTTTGAGTTCCTATGACAATGTCATGTATTATGCAAATCATGATTTATTGATTATTATTATGTCTCATGTCAAATGACAATGCAATATTGAATCTTGTGCCCGATTTTCTCGTGTTTTTCTTGAGTTCCGGATTTGGACATTTTCTGTTTAATTCGTCCCGTCTTATCGTAGACTTTGTAATTGAATAACTATACATGAATATGAAGTTCAAATAAAAACATTGCTATTTCAGAAAAAAATTAAGGTAGTAGCTTTTTTTTTAATTCTTGAAAATAAAATTTGACGAAATCTACTGCTGAAGGAAGCTGGTATATTTCATTAGCATGAGTTATGGACCTCAATACCTGACAAAAGCCTGAATTATTGGTTTCATATGGCAATCGTAATTCTTAATTTAGCATTGCCTAGTCGCTATGGAATTACTGATGTTTAACATATTTTGTTTCTCTGAAATTTAATGTAGTGCGAGAATGGGCATATAGCATGCGCATCATGCTCAATCAAGATGAGGAACAAATGTGCAAGTTGTTGCATGCCAATCGGGTACAACCGCTGTAGGGCCATTGAAAAGGTTCTCGAATCCGTCAGAATATCTTGTCGGAACAAGCAACATGGGTGTAAGGAGTCATTAAATTACAGTAAGAAACTGAGTCATGAGAAAACATGCAATTACGCACCTTGTTCATGCCCTCATCTCGACTGCACATATGTTGGCATGCCTAAATCCTTGTACACACACTTTGCCACAAAACATCCATATTCTTCCAACAAATTCCATTTTACTTACGCCTTCTCAATTTCATTGGACAATAATAAAAAGCATGTTTTTCTTCAAGAAAAGGACGAAAGCACACTTTTTATCCTTAACCGTTCGATTGAGCCTGTTGGTAGTTTCGTTAACGTTGTTTGCATCGCATCGGCTTCATCAAAGAGAGAATTCTTGTATGATGTTAGTGCGACAGACGGTGTGAGCTCCATTAAACTGAAAACTGTAGTGGAGATTACTCCACGATGGATTGCACAGCCTCCTGGGAAAAAATATCTTTTAGTTCCTAATGATTTTATAAGCTCATGTGGACAGCTCAAGTTGGAAATAACCATATGGAGGGACCGGGTTTCGAATTTACCTCAGACTCCAAAGTAGTTAGATGTATTCTTATCAAGATTTGTCTTTTGTTTAATCTGGTTACATAATTTTATTGTCTTATTGCATACAATTGTGTTGTAGGTGGATGAAACACATGTCAAGTTATATATTTGGTTGGTCTTAACTGGTGTTGCTTTAGCTTAGTTTTTGTTGTTTGCTCCAAATTAAGCCTTAAATTTGAAAATGTACCTTATGTTGCTAGTATATTTTTAGAATTCTGATGCTGCTGTTTCATATATCTGCTAGTGTATTGATGTCTTTTAGTATTGTTTTTAAAGCTTGATTGCTCTGCTTGAAAATAATGAAGGGGATAATTACAAAATACCACCTGAAGTTCGGGCTAATTACGAAAAAACAGAGATTTTCAGAAATTACAATAACCCCCTTTAGATTTGATTCATTTTATATTTTCCCCTTTCATATGCAAAATACATTTCAAAAGTTCCATTTATGTTTATCAAAATATTACAGTTACCTCCTTAAATTCAATAGGCAATCAAATCCGAGGTTCTTTTTTATAATTTTAAAATATCTCTACTAGCCCAAATTTTAGGTGGTCTTTTGTAATGATTCTTATAATGAATAATCATATAATGAGTATATATTTGTGTGTGTGTGTGTGTGTTTTTCCTCTATCAAATCTACAAACCACATAGAACAAACTAATAGATTAAAGCAGACGAATACATGTTTCTGATGACCATCAATTCCAAGGATTCAATAGTGAAGTGTTAATCTTAATTCTTACAAGAATTCGGGTTCATTAGCCCAGGAAATTAATTCTTGTTCATTAAGGTTTGAATAATTGAATCATCTTAATAAAGTACAAGACCCAGAAACAGAAGACTCTTACAAAGTTTTCTACGTTTATCCTTTTAGATTACTCGATCGCGATTTTATTTTTTTTGATCAAATACTTGATCGCCAATATTGGTATCTTATATGTTTTTTTTTTGTTATGAATATAAGATCCATAATTTTTTAGAGTACAATGGGGGATTTGGGGAGTGGACACACACACACTCGTATGGGATCGAACCCAGATCATTCACCCTTACAACACACGTCTCAACCACTGGAGCACAAAGTTGATCCCATAAGATCCATAATTTTATTGAAACACTTGAGCGAATTTTAGCAACGTGATATATTTCTCATTGTGCAATAATCAATATCCCATGTTGGATATGGTTGGGGCTGTGAACAAATCGAGCTCTAAGAATGAAGGTTGTTCGTATTTGTTTGTTTATCGTTTATTTTTTTAAATGGTTGTTCGTGTTCGTTTATTTAATTATCGAACATGTTCACGAACATGCTCCCTAATTGGTCATGAACAACTATATGAAAAAGTAAAATAGATTTGTTCAACTATATGAAAAGGTAAAATACATTTGTTCATGGACACTCAAAACTCAACATAAATGAATATTACAATAATAGTAAATGTAAAAATATTGTAATATTTAACTAAAATAAGGTTAATTTCATGATAAATAATGAATATTAAGAATTAAATATATACTTAATAATTAAGAAATCGATAATAAACAAATATCAAAATAAACGAACAGCTTAATAAACGAACATAAACAAACGTTAACCGTCCTCGTCGTTTGTCAGAATCTCTTTCGTTTACAAACCTAGATCTGGTGTGAATATTTTGTTCATGTATTTTTTAGGGATAATTACAAACACCCCCTGAGATTCAGGCTAATTACAAAAAAAGAACCTCATTACAAAAAAATCCTAAGGTTTTTAAAAATTTAAAAACAGCCCTTGAAGTCTAATTCATCCTATATTTTTTCCATTCATAAGCATAAAATATTTCAGAACAACTTATGATATTTCCAAAAATATTACAACTATCTCCTTAAGTTTAAGAGAAAATCTAATTTGAAGGGGCTTTTTGTAATTTTAAAATATTTCTGAATTTTTTTCGTAATTAAACCAAATCTCAGAGGTCTTTTGTAATTATCCCTTTTTATGTTAAGTACTTGACATACTTTTTTAAGATAAAAGTTAATTTTATAAGAAATCGAAAGAAACTTAGAATAAATATAGTCAAAACGCTTGGGGAAAAGAAAAAGAACTAGCTTAAAGGGACGAACTCATTTCGATGGCCTACTTTACGCCTCTTAGAGCTTTATTGAGGAGATGAATCGCGTGATATCGTCGATCAACGGGGATCTCTAGAACTTTTAGACTAAATCGCCACACAAAAAGTCTCTTCCAACTTATTATTAAGGCGAATTTAAATCTCCACGCTGCCGATTCCAGTGGAACTGAACGGGAGTCTAATTAAGCTTTGTGACGGTGTGACAAACCGTACCACAAAGTTTGTGTGGCATTGGTGATATATTTATTAATATATTTGGATAAAATTGAAAACGATTAAATACATATATTTCCTCTACTCTCTCTTTGATGCTAGCCTGGGCTTGAAGCCAACTCGGATAACGCCCAACACAAGCTCTCTCTGTTTCTCTTCTCTTCCCGCGTTCAAGCAAAGGACCAAAACAAGTAAAGAAGACGATAAACTTTAACCGAGCCGTGTGGGTTTTGGTTGCCCCAGGTACTTTTTCCTGTTCCCTCACTTGCGTTTTTTCTTGCTCACTTTCAACAAAGAGTGTAAATGTAATATCCCATTTGAAACCATCGTCAATTGTCTAATTGAATGTTCTGGAAAAAGGAAAAGTGAAATGGAGGAGATAGAATTTCAATTATCTATGCCTCAAGAAACCCAATTCCAAGTGATCATTGTTTTTTTACGATTTTTTTTTACGTTTCTCCTTATATCTTTTTATGTGGGTGTGGATTTTCTTCAGTTGTTGGCATTTGAGATGAGGTTGAAATTAGTTGTCATTGTAATCAGTTTCTGAAAACCGCTAGGCGCTACTAGGACGTCAGACTTTAGGTGGAGCTAGGTGGGGCCTAATAAGAAGAAAAATGTGACAGACAAGGGGCGAGCACCTAAGCGGAGACTAATTAGGGCTAAACGGAGATTTTTAGAACAATGATGGTAATTTATAATACTGTACAGTAAGGTGTTGAAATGCCACAGAATCATATTGAAGTGAGTTAGCCATAGTTTGACTTAGTTCAGACAGTAGATAATTCAAGTTTGTCCTGAACAAGGCGCGGGTTTGCAATTTTGTAAGCTATCCCTACCCTTTGATAACAAGAGATCAGGGATGGTATTTGCTGAAGAAGGCCCTGGTCGGGCCAAAATTGTCATCCCTACCCATGAGGTCTGTATTTACCTAACAAATGCCCTTCTCGAGGTGGAATTTGTAATTTTGAAAGATAACTAGGTTTTTTTTTTGTAATTGAGCTAAAACTCAATGGTAATTTTGTAATTAAATCCGAAATCTGAAAGTGCCTTGATTTACATTATGTATATATGGAGGATCAGATTTATAAAGCTCATGGAATAACTGACATAAACAAAATTGAGGGCCTCTTTTATGGAGTTTTGTCAACAAACTGATTGGATTATTTTTTTACTTTTCGAGTCATCAGAAAAATGGCAACGAAGCTACTAATCTCTCCTATCTCTCATCGTTGCACGTTTCCAACGCAAGACCCACACCACATTCAACCATGGCCTGGACATGGTCGAGTGCCAGCAAGACAGAGGAACCTCGTAGTTCGACTATCTTCCTCTTTAGACGATTCCCTGTTATCTACTTCTTCAGCTGTTGTGGAGCACCTGCACCACCACCCACAGTCTCTGTTTCTGCTGGCGGATAGTGCTGGCTACTCCGTGGCGAGTTACTACACTTCTTTGGGTCTCTTTATCATATCTGTTCCTGGTCTTTGGTCCCTCATCAAGCGTTCGGTTAAATCTAAGGTACTTTTTACGTCTATTTCCTTTTGTTTTGGTGGTAAAACTTGCCTAGGCAAAATAGGTGGAGAAATCTAGTGTTGTTTCATGAATGAACTTCAATTTTTATTCATATTTTAATTTGGGATAATTACAAAAAAAACCTTGTGGTTCGGGCTAATTACAAAAAAACCCAGAGGTTTTTGAAAATTGCAAAAAACTCCTTGGGGTTTGATTCCGCTTACATTTCTCCCTTCATAAGAAAAAAACATTTCAAAGAGCCCTCTAATATTTCTAGAAATATTATAATTACCCCCCTAAGTTTAAGACATAATAAAACTTGAGGGGCCTTTTTGTAATTTTGAAAGACCTCTGGGGTTTTTTTGTAATTAGCACAAACCTCAGGGGGTCTTTTGTAATTATCCCTTTTAATTTTGGTGTTAGATCAGGTAGTGAAGAAGACATTCATAGCAGAAGGGGCGGAGAAGAAGGCGCCTAACCAGGTGGCTGGAGAAATTCTTTCGTTTTTCACTCGCAATAATTTTGCAGTGTCGGACAGAGGAGAGACAATAACGTAAGCTGAAAATACCACTTCTATGCTTTTCTTAAGCTTGTAATGTGGTTGTGTAGGCTGATAGGGGCAACTTATTGCAACCGAAGCTGGGAAAAGAAATAAAAGTTGAATTTGTAAATTTGTAATTGGCTGCCATGGAACAAAAGCATGAAATTAAGTTATTGAATTCAGAACTACAAGCAATGAAGTGCATAAAACAAAGTCTTAGCTAATCTTCATCAGAATTTTGTGTCTCATTTTAAAATTTTTAGGGCTTAAACACTTTTCTACGTTAGCATGACTATGGAGAACCAAAATTGACGAACGTTTGACGGAATGTGGCGAAAGTGAGTAAAAGTAAAACATTGGGTACCAAATTTGATATGACCTGAAAGTGGGGTACCAGAACTAAAAACAAGCTAGAGTTTAGGTACTAAATTTGAAAATATCCCCTTTTTAATAATGTGGCAATTAATATAAGTGACATCTATGGAGACATAGTAGTTCTGCTTAGCCCACTTGCCCGAGCACACTCTCAACTTGTAGATGCGCCAATCTCCCCCACGAAAACAGAAAAACCAACAGACCATGAAGACCAGCACACATGAAAAGAGCCCTTTGCATACCCAAGGAGCGGGCATCCAATTCCTGACAGACAAAATGACTAACCAACCAATCTGTGTTCTGTGTGGTGATATATCCATTTGAAGTTCTAAACAGACACATTTGTATTTCGGTTTTTCAGATTTGAAGGGATGATGGTCCCGAGCCGTGGTCAAGCAGCACTGCTTACCTTCTGCACATGTATAAGTCTTGCAAGTGTAGCCCTTGTTCTCACAATAACTTTCCCAGATATTGGGAACTACTGGTTCGGGCTAACCGTATTGAGTCCCCTGGCGTAAGTGTGGAATAAATATGATATATGTCGTTTTTGTCCGCTCAAATTTTATAATGTTCGATTCCGGAAACTAATACACACATTTGAAATGAAACAGAGGAGTGTATTATTGGACGAAAGCGTCGAGAAAGGAGCAGATTAAGGTGAAAATGATGGTGGCAGAGGACGGAACCCTATCGGAGATAGTTGTTCAAGGTGATGACCAACAGGTTGAGCAAATGAGAAAGGAGCTTCAGCTGAGTGAAAAAGGCATGGTGTATGTTAAGGGTTTATTTGAAAGATAAGAAAATACTAAATAGGAATCAAATACTGTTTCTTTGTATCCTCACCAGCAATTTTGATGTGTTGTATTTGATAATGTACTATTTGTTCAAAACACTGAATGAGATTCCATACCAATTTATCTTTTATTCCTCATGCAGCTTGTAATTTATCATATACATAGCTCATTTTGACACGAAAAATAGCTTTTAGAATAGAAACAAATACATTCTGACAAAAACTCTGGAAAAACATAGATATATTAGTGTTTTCCTAGAAAACCTTAGGTCAAGTATAGTTGTATTTGCAAAAGCTATTTTCCATTTACTAAATGTTTAGGAAAATGGGTTTAGGTTTGCTTAGGGAAGTTTTAGGTGGAAATAAGTCATTTCTAATTTTCAGTTTTTAATTGAAATAATCTTTTGGAAACACAACTAAATAATTTTTTACTATAATCAAGCAAATCTATGTCAAAAATACACTTTAAAAACTATAACTGGACATATTTTCATTCCAAACATATATCTTAACATTGGACAGACAACCAACCAAACATTTTTTTTATTTTTCACACGAAAACCAATAACTTAAAATATACTTCTTTTTTTTTTTTTCAAACGATAAAATATATTCATTACTCAAATAAACTTACACGCTAACTCCAAGAAATGGCCACCTTGAACATACATACATTGATACATGTCAAGGAGAACTCCGTACGAGAGGTAAAACCACCGTAATTCGAGGGAGCAAAACAAGAAACTACTAAAAAACAAATAAAAACTAAGAACTCCAAAGGAAACTAAACCACCTCCGAAAGGAGGACTAAGGCACTCCGCAAGGGAGACTACCCAACTCGAACAAATCCGGGCACGAGCTACTACACGCACTTATTTCATGCACTCCCGAAATTACCGGGATTGCCTACGAGTTTCGCAAATCAACCTTAAAAAGACTAAAAAAAAAAAAAAAAAGAAAAAACGAAAAAAAAAAGGAAAAGAAAAATGTCTCTCCCTCACCCGATCTTCAACCGCAACCGGCAACCCATCACCTACCCGGCTCCAACTCTCCTCTTTGTAGCTCCGACCTTCGACTTGCCTCCACTCTCGATCGGAAAAACCGATCACCTCCGAATAACGCAAAGGGATATACCTTCATTGGCTCCATCATAAACACATGGGTTGGGGAGGGGAGGGGATAAGGGGGAAGGAGGAGGAGGAGAGGAGGAGGGGAGGGGAGGGGAGGGAGGAGGAGAGGGGAGGCGGCTGGGATAGGTGAGGGAGGGAAGAAGGAGAATATTAGGGTTTTTTTCTTTTGGAGTAGAGAGAAGGGGGATATACTTCTAAATGCTAGAAATTGGAAATTAGACTTGAAAATACATTCATACAAGACCTTTATTTGTATACATACCTTTTTCGATTAACAAAGTTCTATTTAAATTAAATTTATAAAAAGGGGAAAGGCAGAATGTGAGAAAAAGAGAGGAAATTTCGAGCAAAATAGGAAAGAAGAGTAACTAGTTAATTAAATTAATTTATAACTACTATTAAGAAAGAACGAGGCCCATTTTCGTTTCTAGTTGTACTGGTACAACTAAAATAGTGGCCCATTTTATTGAGAAATAGGCCTGGCCCATCACAATTAACAAGGACAGAGGGAAATGGGGGCAATGGAGAACAAGAGAACATAGAAAGAGAAGAAAAGAAAAGAGGGAGAAGAGGAAGAGGGGGAAAAGAAGAATAAAAAAGGAAAGAGGAAAGCCAAAGCGCCGTGGGCCGACGGAGCAGGTGGAAGCGCCGCCATCTCCGATGAGGGCTTGATCGTCGGTATGTGTTCATTCTTTCATCCCCAAAACCCAATTAGGGTTTCTTTACAAATGCATGCCTTTTTGGCGCTGTCCGGTGTTAGCCTCGAAAGCTACAAGGCGGGGCTAGACGAGGGACTTTGTGATGGTCCTTGAGAAGGCGAGAAGCCGTTGCCTGCGCCTAGCCACCGCTGGTTGTACTCTTTAAGATAAGATATTGAACTGAATTTGTAAATTATAACTAGGATTTTTAAATTGATACGTAATTTGAATTAAGATCTCATGATAATTATTTGAAACCCACATCAAATGTTTATGATCTTTGGAGGACTTGATGTTAGTGTCTGGCTTAAAAACAAGCTATTATAGTGTAATGGGCTGCTGGCATTAGTCTTTGCTGTCAAAACCTTTTTGAAGAAAAGAGCAGGTTGGAGTTCCGCTAGAGGAACATTCGTTAAAATGTTGACGGTCGCATCAGAGGATGCTCGAGAATGACAAACGTACTAGTTATGAGAATTAATGTTTATTATGTTAGTTGGTGTTGGGCTTCTCCACTTGTCTGATTCAAGGACAGCTTGGATAACTGAGGTAGGATTGAAGAGGAACTAAAGATGTTGGAATGACAGTCAAGTAGTTGTGCTTCATGCACCTAATATTCCAGAATATTTGTCAACTACAGTAACTGTGAACACTTCCCAATGCTCTTATAAAATTGAACATATTCACTTATTGCATAATTTGTTAAAACATGAAGCAGGTTTCAGTCCATTTGAAGGAAACCTAAAATTACCTTCTGGAATCACATGAAATTTTCTCCCTTATTTTATTGTTAGTTTTGTTTGAAAATAATGTCATAGTTATGGTTCTGTAAGTTCTGATCTTTTCTTCTTCAATTGTAGGTTATAAGATGCCAAAGGTGCTATTCTAAATTAAGTTTCCGAGTAAGTATGATGATGGTAATTAGAAATGAACAAGAACATAGTGAGACAGAAGGTAGTCGGACAAAGAAGAAGAAAAAGCAAGATGGAACATCTCGTCCAGCATGCTCTTGGGTGCATTTTAGGTACCATTCAATTCATTTAGCCTGAAGTAGCAGTTTATGCATACTTATATTTTCCTATTATTTTTCCATGAATATATTCATACTAATGATTCAGAGGATTGTTTTTAGTCGTGAATTTATAAAGGAGTACACTGCTTCCCATCCCGAATCCTCAGGCTTGAAAGCGGTAGGATCTCTGTCTTATCTGAATAATAAATATTTTTTGCTTAGGAAGAATTGTTGAGAATATCATGATCACGGATCTTTGTCTCAGGCCACAAAAAGCTGCCTCAGATGCTTGGAAATTGATGAGTCCAGAAGAGAAGGCAAAATACACTAATCGTGCCCGTGAAGTATGGGATAAGTACTTGAGCACTACACCTGCCCGTATTCCAAAACCAAGAAGACAGGTATTTTCTTGTTATGGTTTTCCAGAATTTGCACTTGTAGATTCTTATGCGTAATTAAATTTATACCTGTATGGTGCAGACCAAACTTGTTACTAGGTGCTCCCCTGGTCGATTATTAAATGTCTTGCAACGGCTCACTCCCGACCAAAAGGCTGCTGTAAAGAGCATGGGGTTTGGTAGTATCCTTAATCTCAGATGCCGAACTTTGCGGCGCAGTCTGTGTCTTTGGTTATTGGAGAAGTTTAATACCGTTCGGCGCAGCTTGAGATTTGTGGCGAGCGCATACCTTTAACCCCGCGGGATGTTGAACTGGTGATGGGATTGGCATCTAGCGGAAAGATGTGGTTAATTCTGGACCTGATGAGTTAATTGCTGAATTACGCAAGAAGTACAATGCCACAAATCGTGGGATTTCTGTCCGACTCCTAGAGGAAAGGTTGGCAGTCCCAGAAGCTGGAGAGGATTTTAAAAGATCTTTTCTCCTTTACGTATTAGGGCACTCTTATCTGCCCCACAGCAAGGCTGGATGTTAGTCCATCATTTCTCCATTTCTTGACAAACATGGACGCGTTGTCCACCAATATAACTGGGAAATTTTTACTTGACCGGCTAGTTCGAGAGGTAGCCCGCTATCGTCAAGGGAAGCAACGTGCAGTTGGTGGTTGTCTTTTGTTTCTCCAGGTGAGACCTAATGCAGGTTCTCTTTTCAACCTTTATTTTGCTTATTTAAACTTTTTTATTTGTTCACAGCTCTTTTACTATGAAAGCGTTGCTGTTGGAGAACCATCCGAACTGTCCCCTGCTATTTTCCCATGCCTAGCCTCTTGGGGTGAGGAAGAAATTAGTGAGAGGGAGAAGCAAGAGAGAGAGCTCGGAGGTTATGGATGTGGAGAGGTATAACGCATGTCTACTATATGCACTTATCATAGTGATGGATAATCAGGTTCAAGTGTTTCTGTGCAGGTGGTTTGCAAGGAAAGAGGGCTCGGCATAGGAATGCTGGGGTATAGAACCCAAACAGACAGCATTCATTCGGCAATAATGCCACCAGAGGTTGAGAATTACCCTCTATTCGAGCAGGTTGGGTATCAGGTAGCTATGGATATTAATTTTTTCATCATGGATTGTCACTTCTGAAATTATTTGTTCCGGTGGTTATTTATTAGTTTCCTTTCATAAAAGTTTAGTTTTATGATTGCTGTATGTTTGATCTCTAAAACCATAACAGCTAATATCAGTTAATCGCAAGGGGAATAGCAAGTAATTATTTGTGTCAGTTTATGCACAAGTACCTAGAAGTTGGTGCTTGTTTAAGATAGTCAATTATCATATTATTGGTGCTATCACCTCTCTCTTGGTCCCATAAGAATTGTGATTTCAAGTTTCCACTTTCTTTTGGGTTGTCTGTTCTTTTCCAAGTTCAGGTTTCAGCCTTGCTGTTTATTGATGTCATTCACTTGTATATGTTAATTCTATTATTCTCCATGACCGTAGTTTTTGCCACGAGGATTTGAACATGGTCAATGGCATAAGGAATTTTTGAGTTGTAATTATGTTTATGGTGGTTTTGTAAATTCATAATAGTTCATTTACTGGAAATGCTACGACAATGCCTTGCTCTGACCAAATGACTACTTGTATCATATGGCTCCTTTTTTAACTCGCCAAACATTTTGCTTTTGCTTTCTTCTCTTTGCAAATGTTTCCCATTGGACTATATGGTACTCTACTCTCTTTATTCTCCAGCTTTTAATAGCTCACATCATACTCCTGATCCCTCGCTGACCTTGTACTTCTAATGATATCCTCTAAATGCCAACTACTACTCAATTATTTTACTGTGGTGAGAGTGGATAGTTATCAAGTTTATCTTATCTACTCATACTTCTATCTTTCTCTTTCTCGTCTTCATTTTCTAAGTGAGGGAAAGTATCTACTTTCTGTTCCAATTCGTATTAGTGCACTAGCCTTGATTATAACAATTTGTTTGTCTTGGATCCTGGACTGCTGGATATTATCATGAACTTTTGAAGTTCCATTCATCATTTACTTCATCCATTACAGCATTCCCAATTTAAGCCTATTGGTGATATGTGGATTTTTTACATGTCAGGCTGGGGAAGATCAAGTTAATGGGGGCATGATTACAGCAGAGGTAACTGATGATTCCTATTCGTTTTTCAGATTTTGTAAAGGTTTACTTATACACAGGAAGAGTATGGGTATGTTTGGTTGGCTTCCTCATAAGCCAACCTTCCAATTTCCTTCCGCAACATCCAAACATTACGTTACCCTTCCTGATGCATTTTCTCTTCTATCTAATACACACATTTCCCAATACAATCACATCAAACTCCCCTTCCCCAAGCACCTGCGGGTGTTCATTTTTTCTTTTTGTTTTAAATTTTTATTTGACAATGATACTTAATAATTTTTTCGGAAGGAACTTAATATTATACAATATACAATACACATTTATACACTATACTACATATATTCATCTTTAGATCATATTCAAACAATCAATTATATTATAACGCTATGTATATATATATATATGTGTGTATATGAAAACACTAATATCAAACGCTTATATAAAGTAACTTCTGTATAGTATAAACTATATTATATATGGTCTTTAGTTAAATTAAGCTTTAACAAAAAAAAAGTTAGTAGATAATGTGTGATATAAAATAAGAAAGATAAGAGTTTGGAATTTTATTGGTTATGATCTAAAAAATGTCTTTCGAATTTGAATTTAATCTCGTCAAATTTGGAAATTTAAGCCTTGTTTGTTTATGTTTCCAAGCCCTCATTTCCAATTTCCAACTATTCATAGAAAGGAATCATGTTTGTTTATAAAATTTCCAATAGAAATCATCATTTTCATTTTCCATTTTTCACATAAAACATCATCTCAAACCTATAATTTCAATTCTCAATCTATACACCACCTTACATCATTTATCAATCACTATTCTCATTTTTTTTTTATCCAAATATATAAGTGGGATTCTCCATTATCAACTTTATCTACTTAAAATATTATCATATATATCTAATGGGACCCAATAGCTACAATCTTACAAATATAATATTATATATTCAATTAATATTCAACCACTATCAACTTTTCAAATTATTATATACATAAATACTACTTCAAAACTACTCAACCAAATATAATCTCATTTCCAAACCGTATTTTCATTCACTCATCCAAACATAATTGCGCTTTTCACGAAAACCAATAAAATTCTCCAAATTTATTTTCCAACACTAAAAACTAGGTTCATGGGAACATAACCATACAATTAGATTTTTGGATTGACTCGAATTCGATTCGGAAATCGAAAAAATCAATTCAATTAAATTCATAATTAAATTCGATTTGAATTTAATCGAATTCAATTGGGGTTTTAAAATGTCCATCCATTAATTCGTTTCAAGGAAGTTGAAGGATTTGAAATTCGATTCGATGAACATCCCTACAATCACCGTCTACCAGTAAACAAACATACCCTAAATGTTTAAGGCATATAATTAGAATTCAACTGTATAATTACACTGAAAAGAGAAGAGACCATATCATGTTATCATGAACGAACTGTATTTTATTGAGAGTCCCCAGAAGAAATTGTGTGCCTCATTTACTTTCTATTGATTATGGATATATATATATATATGGATAATCACAAAACTACCCTTGGGGTTTGTTCTAATTACCAAAAAACCAGTTATCTTTCAAAATTGTGCTCCGTTGATGTATGTATCTATTTTACAAATCGGAAACTTGTAAAACAAGCACAAACTTCTAGTGGTTATATTAATTTAAAAGATAACGAGAATTTTTTAAATAATCAGGTTAAAACATTAGGGGTAGCTTTTGTAGTTATCCCTGGATATATATATATATATATATCATAACATTATCATGAAAGTTGATAGCTATGTTTCTTCAGGAAAACATGCCCATCAGTGGCAACGAGGGCGATACGGTCTGTGGGATATTGAAATTTCGACCCAGTAAGAGCACCCTGCAAATGCCCAATACGGCTGTACAGAAATTGTCGATTACACAAAACGAAAAGAGCACGAAGACGCCTGCCTTTGTTCACCTTGTGCATGCCCCCTCCGAAAGTGCCATTTCATCGGCTCGTCCACACAGTTATCCGAGCATTTCAGCAGTAAGCATTGGGACTCAGGACGACGTTTCCAGTATAACAGCCCTTTACCCGCTACTCTAAACAAGAATGAAGCTTGCCTTGTTTTACAAGCCGAGAAAGACGGTATTCTTTTTCTCCTCAGTAAAGGGACCGAGCATCGGCCATACGGTCATGATAACTTGCATAAGCCCGAGTTCGTCAAAAGAACAGTATTTATACGATATTGTGTCTGAAAGAGGAAATAGCTGTCTCAGACTGAAGTCGTACACCGAACAATTATCCGGTAGGATCGAAGGATCTCCTCCTGTTGATTTTCTTCTGGTTCCGTATGGTTTTCTAAATTCGACCGGTAAGCTAGATCTAGAGATGTGTATATGGAACTCAACTGATATAGGAGCTGATTGAACTTTGATTGAATCTAAAATAGTGCTTTCAGTTTCTTTTTCTGTGTCTTGCTCTCAAATTCTTGCAAAGTGTATTTAGTGGTTTTCTATTGGGAAATATGTATTTATGTTGTTTGTTGTACCTGTAGTTTTTTTTTTTTTTTTTGGAACAGAGTTGTATATGTAGTTGGGTATAAAGAATGTAGGCTGATTCAATGCAGCAACTATAGCTTATAGAATGCCGAGTAGAGGAAATTGCTTATTTTAAAGGGGTAATTAAAAAAAGTACCTTGAGGTTTGACCTAATTACAAAAAAATCCAGCTAAATTTTAAAATTACAAAAAATACCTGAGATTTTAATTTGTCTAACATTTAACCCATTCATAAGCAAAAAAATTTCAAAATTCCCCCTCATATTAATAAAAATATTACTGTGTATCCCTTAATTGTAATGTTGAATCAAACCTCAGGGATATTTTTTGTAATTTAAAAGTTAGTTGGGTTTTTTTTGTATTTATTTCAAAATCGGGTGTAAGCAGTTAAAGTAGTCCACTAATCTAAGGGTACTTTTTTGTAATTATCCCTATTTATAATAGAGTAAATTAGACTACCCTCTAGAGTTGTATCTAATATTCTAATTACATAAAAATTCAGTTATATTTAACAGTTAAACATACCCATTTGAATAGTAAGAGTATTGGAATGTTGTTAAAATATTTTGGGGAAAGATAAAATGGGTTTTTGAAATATTTGGTTTTATTTTTAGAGAAATTAAAAGGAAACCAATCAAAGTCCAATTTTGTAAAGCTCACTTTTTTCTTACAAAAATGGCTTATCTTATAAAATTTAACAAATCCTTTGTTATTTTGTTACTAATATCTCTAAGTTGATCTCATATATTCCAGCATTTAAAAAAAATACTTTTAAAATAAATTCCAATACACATAAATCATAATCATAAAAAAATATCATAAAATCAAAATACAAAAACTTAAACATGCACACCAATATTTAGAAAATAATTTTATTTCTATATTTTTTATTTAAAAGATGGATTTAATGTACATAAATAGCAAATGAATAGAATGAAATTTTCCTTTCTTTTCTCAATTATTTTGGCAGTAGCAATATGTAAATATGAAACTTCAAAACTTATCAAAAAACATGTTATTGCATTCTTGAATTCTTGGAGTGATGTTATCGTCTTCACATATTCTCCGGCGATTCTGCTGCCTGAGCGCCGCCGCTTCTTCACCATCATCACCATCGATTGCTCCTGCTCCATTTCGCGCCCTCACTACACAGAAGAAGCGTCTCGTTTTCTTGGGCTCCCCTCAGGTACAACAATTTCACACACAGAGACTCTCTCTCTCTCTCTCTCTCTCTCTCTCTCTCTCTCTCTGTGTGTGTGTGTGTGTGTGTGTGTGTGTGTGTGTGTCGAAATTTCTCAATACACTATATAATGTACATTTCCACTAATTAGTTACTAATGAACTTTATCTCAGGTTTCCGCTTCTGTTCTTGATGCCCTTCTCAGCGCCTCATCTGCCCCAGATTCTTTATTTGAGGTACTTGAAGCTATATACTGTATTTAATTGACCACCATTGATTAGATTTAGCTTGTTTACATTTTTTTTTTGTTTTTTGTACCAAATTCTTCAATTTCGCAAATTTTTATTTATTTGAAAGAGCTAGGTGACGGTGAACAACACCAGGTAGACTTCATTTGTGGTAGGAGTTCGTATGTAGATGAAATTACGAGAAGAATTAGCTTTTCCCATATGAAGGTCCACGATTTTTGACGAAGTGGTTAAAAATATTTGTTGTAAGCGGTTTATTGGTTTTCTAATATTTATATCTATTATTAGCGCTAAGGCTAAGGTTCTTCTGGTTTTTCATTTCCATTGTTCAAATGTTTGAGTTTCATAAGAGCCTCAAAACATATTGCTTTTGGGATATTCTTAAAAGTTAAAAATACGGTAAACATCAAGATGGCATATGAATGATGAGATGTTGTAAACTTGATGCATATTTCGATTCAATCCATTCGGCAATCAGGGACGCGATAAACTTTTCACTTTTTGGATTGTTGATGCCATTTTGAGACAGTTGTATTCTATATGAGGACTTCAAGCTATTGGAACCAATAATTGGATTAACCTTGTCTTCATTGTCTCAACGTCACTCACTTTTACTCCTGCCCTCTCTCATTCCATTAAATACTCATATCTGTTAACTTGTGCAAATATATCCTAGAAAATTTAAAAATATTTCCATAGGTTGTTAATTCATGATAGCTTTCAAACTTTGAGTATGTATGATTAAAGGACACTGTTATTTTGGTCAATTACCAGATTATGGAGAGTTGAGGTATAGACGCATTAACTGCCTTTTATATGGTTCAGATTGCAGCAATTGTAACCCAACCACCTTCTGGAAGAGATAGGGGTAGAAAGTTGTTGCCTTCTCCAGTTGCACAACATGCACTGAACAAAGGCTTCTCATCTGATTTGATTTTCACACCAGTCAAAGCTGGTGAGGTAATAGTGTCCTTGATTCCTTCTGATGCATTTTACCATGCTCTATTGCCATGATTGTCTCTTATCATCTGCAAATATTGGATTTTATGTCCTATACAGTTACTCTAGAAAGCCATTTATTGTGACATGGAAATTGTCAGAGGTTTTTCATGTCTTGAAAAATTATAGTTAGAAGGTAAAACTTTATTTCCAATTAAGGAATTTCTTATACTCAAATAATTTGAATGTTTATATTTCTAGCATAAGATGTAACTCAGTATTCCCAGATATAAGTATGCAACAATAAGATTGAATTAAACAATAAGGATTGAACTACTTTACTTTATATTTTCGTATTTGTACTCTAGTATCTTCCTAGAAACAAAATGAGTACATCCAGAATTGGAGTTATTCACCATTTTTACTGCATTATTCTAGTCTATCACAAAAACTTGTTATGCTAAATCTTTGATTCTTCTGGCAGTTGAATAAATTTCAAAACCTCTAATACTTGTACCACTTTTGGTGTAAAGATTCATGTATTCCTGGCACCACCTTGCAGGAATCATTTCTTTTCCCAGCTTGAGAGCTCTGGAGCCTGAACTTTGCATCACTGCAGCGTATGGGAATATTTTACCAACAAATTCCTTAAGGTTCCATCTATGGGTTAGTCTAAAACTTCTGTAAGTTACTCAAGGTTTTTCAAATTCATTATTGGTAATCTTCTATTTATGTTATCACGAAAATGTGGGATATGAAAACTGATTCAACTTAATAAGTGCAGATAGATATAGTAGAAGAGTTCCTTGGGTCAAGCATTGTGATGTCGTTTTTCTGTAATTACTATTCCTCAAGTTTAGTTGATATTATGTTAGATATATATTTACATGCAAGTCTTCTGAATGTTAGATCAAGTTCCTTGGCTATTCAATTTATTGCTGGCCTTGGACTTGTGAGATGATGCTTGAGCGATTAAAACATTATTCTGGAAGTAAGCTTTGTCTCACATAGCTCTAATGTTTAGCACTATAAATTTTGAGTCATCCTCTCTTGGATGGTGGAGGGTGGTCACAATATGACATTAGTTCGCTTTGAGTGTAATTCACCATGTGAGACCTTGGATGTGCACTCGGATAATATTATTCATAAAGAATCACCACATTCTAGGCGGGTGGTTTGAATGTTTGTCATTTGGGTACATCTTCATACAAGCAAAGCACAAACAAGG